>JANAVB010007600.1:2228596-2423596 GCA_029216955.1 Iris pallida
AGGGTTACAACCCCGGTCCTTGTTTGGTTTAAGGGTTGTAACTCGGTTATCCGAATAGTCCCATGGTTAACTCATCGTATATCGTCATGATTTTCTATATTTTCCAGTCTTTATTATTTAATTATGTTTTGTGCTAATTGCTGGTTTAGTTCTTAGGTGAAGCCTCCTTTGTGGCACTTGCTCTTTCTGGGATCTGACCCAGCTGGTTTTGTATGGCCAGATACCAGAGTAGCTCCAGAGGATCTTCCTACCTTCCAGCCAGATGGCGACTACCAGGCGTAACCAAGGCAACGAGTGGATTTCCCTTTTTTCCTACTGTATTATAAAAATGCTCTTTTGAGGCGTTTAGTCGACGAGCACGTGTTAGCTCAATTTCACTTTATTACTGTCTGTCCACGGGCTGTAGCATGATTAACAAATCCTAGGGTTGATCATGTATGACTGAAACTCTTGCTAGTCTTCATATTTTATACGACTAGCTTCATGATCATCCAAATATGTAATGTATGGGACGCCTTACTATTGTATATTTGATGCTCTAACATCTTGTAGCTGCTTTTACTTGCTTGAGATTGAGACAATAGGCTTGTTCATGACCATAAGAGACTGATGGCTTGTAGTTAAACCCTCATGTATCTAGACAGCCGTGACCGTATAGCGAGGTGGATTCCATTTCAATATATGTAGCTGGCTATGTATGCCCCCGCTCTCCAGTATTCTGGTTCTGGAGCGTTATATGGTTTAAGTGGTTGCCCATGCAGGTCTTGTAAATCAAGATATGTGAGGGTTTACCGAATAGATGTCCCAATCAGCACTCGCCTTTGATCTCTGCTCGTATCCTCTAAATCCCTAAAAATCTTGACCTAGTCACATGCTTGTATCTTTGATCTGTCCTGGTCATTCCTTGTTATTTCCTGTGTCATCTTCTTCAGCGACATTGTTCCTCGTCCTACCGATCGGCAAGGCAGGGCACCTCCTGTGGGCCAGCAGCAACCTGGAGATAAAGCCCAGCATTCAGGATTAGCCTCCAGAGTCATGCCTACTGGGGGTCAAGAGCCACCAGTGCATCCAGTCCAGCCTGTAAAGCCAGATGATGGCACCTTGGTGGGCCTCATCAGGACATTGCTAGCATCTCAAGATAGTCGGGGCGACGCCCTACAGCAGGCAGTACAAGATTCTCTGAACAGAGGCGGTCATCAAGGGAACCAGGCAGCCAACAGCTTCAAGCGCTTGAACCCTCCCTTCTTCGACGGCAGTGAGGATACGATTGCCGCAGATGCTAGGCTACATGATACAGAAGTGATTCTAGAAGCGGCAAAGACGTCCGAGAACGAGAAGGTGGCGGTAGTACGCCTACAGTTATTGGATCTTTCCCGCAGTTGGTGGGCGGCATAGGCCGTTGGATTAGTGGCACCTATTGTAGCTCCCCTTCCCGAATTTTTTTAAAATATTTTATTATTATTTGTTTTATTTAAATGATGATATTTAGATTTTATAAATAATTAATTATTGGCTTATTGAATGTCGTTATTATTTATTGTGGTTATTAAATATAGACTATTTATTATTATTAGTTATTATTAATTTATTCTTTATCAAAAGAATAATATATGTGTGAATGTGTTTGTATAAAAATATAGATATATATATATATATATATATATATATATGAGTATATGTCTATATAAATGTATATAGAGATATGTGTGTACGTTTATATATATATATATATTATATATATATATATATATATATATATATATATATTTATATATATTTATATATATATATATATATATATATATATATATATATATATAGGTATTTTTGTGTGTATATAGATAATATATATATATATATATATATATATATATATATATATATATAAAATATATATATATATATATATATATATATTTTTTTCATATAGATAATATATATAAGAATATGTATATAAATATAGATGTATATACATATGATATACGTGTGTACGTATGCGTGTATATAAATATATACATAAGTGTATGTGTATGTGTATATAAAATATATTATATGTATATGAAAATGTGTGTATATATATATATGTATATATATGCATATTTGTACATAAGTATTTATACATATATATATATATATATATATATATATATATATATATATATATATATATATATATTTTATATATATATATATATATATATATATATATATATATATATATATATATATATATATATATATATATATATATATATATATATGTATATTATGATAAGTAATAGTATAAGCAAAAGAAAAAGAAAAAGGAAAAAAATAAAATAAAAGGTCCACAGCAGTGAGCTCGGGCTCAGCTGAACCCGACTGTGCAAACCGAGCAGATTTAAACCCCCTTTTGCGTACACTATTTAATAGAGAGAGAGCGATCGAAAGCAGAACAAAACCCTAATCCCGACCCTAACCAACGACCCTCGACCCTGGCCGCCGACCCCAGGCGACCTTGCCGACCATATAATATATATATATATGTATATTATGATAAGTAATAGTATAAGCAAAAGAAAAAGAAAAGGAAAAAAATAAAATAAAAGGCCCACAGCAGTGAGCTCGGGCTCAGCTGAACCCGACTGTGCAAACCGAGCAGATTTAAACCCCCTTTTGCGTACACTATTTAATAGAGAGAGCGATCGAAAGCAGAACAAAACCCCAATCCCGACCCTAACCAACGACCCTCGACCCTGGCCGCCGACCCCAGGCGACCTTGCCGACCACCGCGCGGCTTCGCAGCCACCGCCGGCCAGTGGCAGGGGGCCGCGCGCGTGCGGACCGCGCGCACAGGCGCTGAGCAGTAGCAGCGAACGGCGAGGAGAAGGCCGACTTCGCGATGCGTTTTCGCAACGCATTTTTGCAACGCGTGGTTAATCGTTTGTCGATCCACGACTTCAGGTACGTTCACAACCCATAAGACTGTAGACCCCTTTACATAGATTCTTTTAACTCGCACTGTGCACGACGAGAATCGAGTTCCAAAACCGATGAAAATCTCGATTTCCTGGGTATAGAAACTGCCCCAACCCCTAATATTCGCGGTCGATTTGCGGAACATCGCGAATTTTGGAAAACCGCCTGAACAGACTTCTAGACAACCAAACCAAGATGAAAACCCTGTTTTTAGATTTAATTCTTGTGAGTTATTTTCTATTTAAAATTATGATGAAGTTGACAGAAAACCTATTTTAAAAATAGGAAAATTGTCCGATACGACGTGCGTCCCGCCAATCCAGGCGATGTGGTCGCGAACCGAAAGCATCAAAAGCTGCGTAACGGCTTCGTGGTCGTGTGGGCTTTGACGGAATTCAAATTGGTCGCGTGTGTGCGACGAATTTGATGCGTATCCGTCGAAATTCACCGTATCGTGCACTTTGCAAATTTCTTAATTACTTTGTGCACGCTCATCAGATCGAGACGAAACTTGCGCCAACAGGACCGTATATTTTTTGGTCCTGTATACCAAGTTTGGTCTAGTTCTAAGACAGTTGATAAAATCACCGTTTTGCGGGCCCCACGGTCCCACTCAACGGGCGATTTTTTTTGCACGGTCCCTCGGAATCCAAAATTGGACATACCGTTGGGTTCGTATCGAAAAACCGGATCTGTAGACATGTAGTTTGACGACTTTAGAGACCGTTGGCTCTGACAAGCTTTTCGGTGCAAAGTGGGTCCAACGACGGACATCTTTTTTGCCTGAAATTACCGTTTTGCCCCTGTGTCCAGAATTGGACTTAAGGACTGGCAATCCTAGCTAATTTGACTATTCTGAGAACGTTGGTACTATTTATTTCATCATTTGGAGACTTTTGTATGTGTTGACTGATTGTGGCTCATTAAGTGGTATGGTATTATTGGTTTCACCAGCTAAGGACCTCAGGCAAGTACACTTTCTGATTGCTTTCCGATTCATAATAGTCTTCTCATTTCATATCTATGCATATATCTTGCTGCTTGTTGACACGCTCGTCATACGGAGTTGTCGGGAGGGGAAATATCTTAGTATACATGTGGACTACCCAAAAATATCCCAATATGTCTATTCGTGAATAATAGCATCTGCACACGACACGTGTAGATGCCGAATTTACCCCTAGCCTTTCACATGTCGAAACAGATATTCACACCACCTAGATAGATGTCTTTTATTATTTTTTCCTTGTTTACTTCTCTATCGTGCTATGTCATCAGTTTTCTTACTAGCTTTCATATTCCATATGCTATTTTCATGTCTTGTTAATTCTATTGTGTTTTGCATTGCCGTCGGTTTGTGTACTTGTTCCATTCTTGACTGGAAACCAATATTTTTTAGGTTTAGCCGCGATCACTCTTAGCACTGGGAGGACATGGGTATGTTGAGGCCGAACTAGATAGTGGAACTAGTTGTCATTTTTATTAACTTTGAGAACTTTATATTTTCCTTTAAATATAGATGTTATAACTGTTGTAATAAATTTAGAAATGTGAATGAGAAGCAATGTGATATTTTTGAGCATTTATTTCTTGCGGGCTTGACAGCTTTCTACCGCCGACTCTGCGGCGTAGGCTGGCTTGGACACGTCTCGTATCAGAAAAACGGGTGCGGGTCGTGACACCTATTACATGGACAGTATTTCGTGAGAGATTCCACACCAAGTACTTCGATGTTGTAGCTCGGTACGATCTACAGATGAGGCTCACCAATCTAAAGCAGATGGGCAGGACGGTCGACGGATATGCGACCGAGTTTTTGAGACTTAGTCGGTTTGCTCCCACCTTGGAAGCGACCGAGTTCGATAGAGCCTAGCGATTCCAGCAGAGGATTCATCTAGAAATTTTATTGGCAGTAGAGCAGTTTGAGCATCAGACTTTTGATGCAGTATTGAGAGCAGCAAGGAGGCACGAGTATACCTCCCAGAGGATGGTGGACCGGAAATTGAAAGCGGTCTCACGGCCAGATGAATCAGTCTTCAGCACCAGTCCCGGCAGCTAGGGCTTTGACAATTTAAACTCCGAGGCGGGCGACCTCAGTAAAGTTGGTTCAACATTCAACCCCGATGAACCCTCAGCAGCAGAAGCAGAAGTAGTCTTCCGCAATGGGTTGCACTCATTGTGGAAAGCCAGGACATGTGGTGGCAGAATGTCGTAGAGCACAGGGATTGTGCTTGGTTTGTGGAGCACCGGACCACAGGATTGGGAACTGCCAGAATAGGAGGAGTTCTTTTCTTCGACCTTTTATAATCCTTCGGTGAGAGGACCAGCTCTAGTATTAGTCCAGCAGTAGCAACAGTTTCCGAGGCCCTTACCGCCTCAGTCCCAAGTATTTCAGCAGCAAAACCCCCAGCATTATGCCCAAGCCCAAGCCCTAATTCAGAGCAGACAGAGAGGTTTTCAGCAGAGGGGACCAACACCCAGAGGACATGGTCAGGCTATGGCGATGACCGTAGAAGAAGGATTGACACCAGATGATGTAGTGGCAGGTACTATTCTCGTCAACTCCTCTCCATCATCAGTATTATTTGATTCTGGTGCATCGCATTCATTCATGTCTGCACGATTCGCGACACGGATAGGACTGGAGCCCGAGTCATTATCAGTAAGGCTCAGTATAATTACTGGTAACGGTCTTGTGGGAGTAGATAGAGTGTTTTTCTCGTGTCGAATCGTGGTTAGCGGTAGAGAGTTTCCCGCTAGATTGATAGAGTTCTCGATGGCCGATTATGATGTGGTCTTAGGGATGGATTGGTTAAGGAACTAGTATGCTAGGATAGACTGCCCTGTTGGCAGGGTTGTTTTTAGCATTCCAGGCGAGCCAGAGTTTTCTTTTTCCCGAGGCTAAGTTGAACCTTCTCCTCCAGTATTGTGGATAGCAGTAGCAGCAGTACAATTACCCCCGATAGTTGAGGAGTTTCCAGATGTTTTTCCAGAGAAGCTTCCAGGAATGCCGTCAGAGAGAGAGATCGAGTTTACTATCGACTTGATCCCAGGGACAGCCCCAGTGTCGGAGAGAGTCTACAGGATGGTGCCGTCAGAGTTAGAGATATTATACAAGATGATTGAAGAACTCAGGACAAAGGGATTCATTCGTGCCAGTGGATCGCCTTGGGGAGCCCCGATGCTTCTTGTGAAAAAAAAAGGATAGTATGTCCAGATTATGTGTAAATTATCGTACCTTGAACTCAGTGACAATCAAGAACAGATACGCTCTCCCGAGGATAGATGACTTGTTTGATCAACTCAAAGGGGCAGCAGTATTCTCGAAGATTGACTTACGGTAAGGATACCATCAGATCAGAGTCAGAGAGCAAGACATCCTGAAGACAGCTTTTAGATCTATATATGGACATTGGGAGTTCCTTGTTATGCCATTTGGAGCAACCAATGCGCCGGATGTATTCATGGATCTCATGAATCGTATTTTCATGCCATACTTGGATCAGTTCATGATTGTGTTTATAGATGACATCTTAGTCTATAGCAAGAGTGAAGCGGAGCATGAGCAGCATCTCAGAATTGTCCTCCAGATTCTCCGAGAGCACCAGTTGTACGTGAAGTTCAGTAAATACGAGTTCTGGCTCGATCGCTTTTCGTACTTTGGTCATATTATTACCAGAGGAGGAGTAGAGGTGGATCCCCAGAAGATAGTAGCCATTGAGACATGGCCAGTACCCATCACAGTGGCGAAAGTTCGCAGCTTTCTTAGTTTGGTCGGCTACTACCGGCAATTTGTTTCAGATTTTGCTCGAATTTTAGCACCTATGACCGAGTTGAACCGCAAGGATGTGCAGTTTGTTTGGTCGGCAGAGTGTCAAGAATCTTTTGGGAAGTTGAAGCGAAGCTTGATGACGGCACCCATTCTCACACTTTCAGATGGGACCGGAGGATTTTCAGTATATTGTGATGCTTCAGGCAGAGGTTTAGGATGTGTTTTGATGCAGCATGGAAAGGTAATAGCTTATGCATCACGTCAACTTCATGATCATGAGAAGAATTACCCGACCGATGACTTGGAGTTGGCAGCAGTAGTGTTTGCACTTAAGCTTTGAGACACTACTTGTATAGAGATAGGGTGGAGATTTTTACCGACCATAAGAGCCTGAAGTATGTGTTCACCAGAAGGATCTCAACATGCGTCAGAGAAGGTGGCTAGATCTACTTGTAGATTATGATGTCAACCTGCATTATCATCCTGGGAAGGCCAACGTTGTTGCAGATGCGTTGAACAGGAGAGCCGAAGTTTATTTTCTTACAGCGCAGCCAGAGTTATTGGCAGATCTTCAGAAGATAGATATAGAAGTTGTCCTTCCTACCAATGTGGCATTGATGACCAGTATGCAAGTTCAGTCCACTATAGTTGAGAGGATCAGGTCAGCTCAGTTATCAGATTCTAAGCTTCAGCGGCTCAGAGTAAAGTGTGAGGCAGGACGACTGCCAGAGTTATGTATCCATAAGGATGGTATACTTCGGCATGGGAAGCATCTTTGTGTACCCAGTGGAGATATCAGACAGGAGATCATGGCAGAAGCTCACAGTTCTCAGTATTTCATTCATTCCGGTGGCACGAAGATGTACCGTGATATCCGTCAGCACTTTTGGTGGAATGGCATGAAGAGGGAGATAGCCCGGTTTGTCTCTCATTGTTTGGTTTGCCACCAAGTTAAAGCTGAGCATCAGAGATCGGTTGGACTTCTTCAGCCTTTGTCGATCCCAGAATGGAAGTGGGAGCATATCACCATGGATTTCGTGACTGGATTACCTAGGTTCCCGGCCAGTAGAGATGCTATTTAGGTTATAGTCGATAGACTCACAAAGGTGGCTCACTTTCTCCCGTTCAGAGTTGGTCAGTCGACGGCTCAACTAGCAGAGATGTACCTCAGGTAGATTGTCAGATTTTACGATGTTCCAGTTAGTATCACCTCGGACAGAGATTCAAGATTTTCTTCGCACTTTTGGCACAGCCTGCAAGAGTGTTTGGGAACTCACTTCCAGTTCAGCTCAGCTTATCATCCGCAGATAGATGGTCAGTCTGAGCATACCATACGAACCTTGGAAGATTTGTTGAGATCTTGTACACTCGACTTCGGTGGTTCGTGGAAGGATCATCTGTACCTGGTAGAGTTCTCGTACAATAACAGTTCCCAAGCCAGCATCCAGATGATACCGTTTGAGGCACTGTATGGTAGGAAGTGCAGATCTCCTTTAGCTTGGGATAATATCGGCGAGAGGCAAATGCTTGGTCCCGAGATGGTAATCCGGACTATTGAGGTGGTCAGACAAGTCAGAGATCATCTCCGAGTTGCACAAGATCGCCAGTGCCATTGGATCGATTCTCATCGGCGCCCCCTTGAATTTTCCGTCGGCGACCATGTATTCCTTAATATCTCACCTAACCGTGGCATCATTCATTTTGGCGTACGGGAAAAGCTTAGTCCTAGGTATATAGGGCCGTTCGATATCCTCGAGCGAGTAGATGACGTTCCTATCATCTCGCTCTTTCGCCGTCGATGCTTGAGGTGCATGATGTCTTCCATGTATCCCAATTACGACGGTATATCCCGGATCTAAATCATGTCCTTGATCATTCAGAATTGGTTGTTGGTACCAACCTTTCGTATGAGAAAAGACCCATATCCATATTGGATCGGAGAGAGAAGATACTCATGAACAAGACTATCAAGTTAGTCCGTATTGCTTGGGGTCATCACACTTTGGGTGAGTCAACGTGGGAGCGTGAGTATGACATCCGATCGCGATATCCCAACCTGTTTGACTCGTGAGGTATAATGTCTTCCTTATGTCTCATGTCTTCGATTCCTTGCTTGCATGATTGATTGTCTGATTGATTGCTTAGATATAACTTGCTTGTGATTAATATAGCTCGCCCATGCCTCTCTAGCCTTTTAATTAAATTCCGAGGACAGAATCCTTTAAAGGTGGACAGAGTTGTAAAGCCCGTAGTTCGTATTACGTATTTTGGTATACGTGTACGGAATCTCGACCCATAATTAGACTTGTCTTGCTTAGCTTGATCCTGGTTTAGTTTTGTCTTGGTTTATTTTGGGTTCATCCTGGTTCGATTTGTCTTGATTGGCTAGTCTTGGGTTTTGCATTGGCATGGGTTAGTTAGATTTCCTGGTTCATATGGTTTATCCTGGTCTTGGTCTGCATTGGGTTCGGTTAGGTTCGGCTTGGTTGGGCTCGGTTTGGGTTGATATGCAAACCCCTACCTTCCACCATCCCTCATTTATTAACCCAACCACCATTCTCTCTCCTCATTCATTACTCATTTACTCATCTTCTCTTCTTCTTCTTCATTTCTCCACCGAGCACCACCGTAGGCAAGTATAACTTGCTTCATGGAGGAACTCAAGTTTTATTGTTCTATTGTCTTCCTCACGAGATTCTAAGACACTTTAGTACTTAGCATTTTTAGTTTCTATGGTTCATTTCATGTAGATCTAAGTTTGTTGCATTTTTGGATTTCTCGATTTTGATATACTAAACTGGCTTGTTTTCGAAAACTAAGAGTTCTATGTAGAAGGCATTCTGATATTACGCAAGTTTGGTTTTGGAATTGTTGGATTTTATCGAGTCTTGACCGAGATGAGGCCTTCTTGAGCTCTTGAGCTTTTACGCCTGCTTGTCTTGGCCTTGGGAAGAAGATGAAGTTCCATGCACACGTTCTTACGTGCTAGCATAGCTTTTAGTTTTACGCCCACGTTTTACGTGCCAGCGTGTCATTTACCCCTCCCTTTTTTACGCACACGTTCTTATGTGCTAGTGTAGCTTTTAGTTTTACGCCCATATTTTACGTGCCAATGTGTCATTTACCCCCCTTTTTTACGCACACGTCTTACGTGCCCGCGTATTATTTATCCTTTATGCACACGCATTTGCGTGCCAGCGTAATCGCTTCTACGCCAAGTTTATTCGAACTCTATGCAGGGGTTACTCCGCTTGGGTAGAGCGCCTACCCGCATAGAGCTCCACCGGCGTAGAGCTCCGCTCGCGTAGAGCGTTTGCCCGCGTAGAGCGCTTGCCTGCGTAGAGCGTTTGCTCGCGTAGAGCGCTTGCTTGCGTAGTATCCTGCTTACATGCACTCTTGCTCACGTAGATCTGCTTATCCCTATTTTATGCTCGGGGTTTATTTGGCCTAGCGTACTCTTGCTCGCGTAGACACTTTGAGTCCCTATCGCGTACTCTGTTACCTTTTTATATTCTTACGCCTTTTTGTCATGAACTTGATAATCACAAAAATTGATTGACATGACTGGACTGATAATTGTACATGGCACGGTATAACAAGTAAATTGATATGACATGACAAGAATGAATGGCCTGGACACCGTGGGCGATTGTGTTTGTGCATATGAACCAATACTGTCTCGCATCATGTCTAGGGCAGGGACCCCTGAGTACCACGGTCAGGGGTACCTACTGAAATTGACTAAGGCTAATAACTAGAATAATCCAGTAGTCATGAAGAGATTTTCCAGCTACAGGCAATCCCGTTATCTGGGCGCGTGAGTAGACTTATAGCCTGCCGACGAGTAGGGCACATCTCCAGCACACTGTCATGTGTTGCACCCTTCATGAACGGATATTTGACCTGGATAACCTAGATGGTCTGTAGGGCTTGTGGCTGTTGGAATATCTTATTATATCTTGCTAGTAACTAGGCCTGTGATAACTCTAGTTAGTTAAAGTATCAAGCCGTACTCTTTGCTTAGCCGTGATTGATTGGATGGAGTCTAACCCAGTCTAGTCCTGTCCTAATCCTGTACAAGATTGTTACATGACCTGATTGCTTCTGCTTTACTTTATCGATAAATGTTGGAAACCAAGTTCCGTTCAGACGAAGGACTACAACCCCGGTCCTTGTTTGGTTTAAGGGTTGTAACTCGGTTATCCGAATATTCCCATGGTTAACTCATCGTATATCGTCATGATTTTCTATATTTTTCAGTCTTTATTATTTAATTATGTTTTATGCTAATTGCTGGTTTAGTTCTTAAGTGAAACCTCCTTTATGGCACTTGGTCTTTCTGGGATCAGACCCAGCTGGTTTTGTATGGCCAGATACCGGAGTAGCTCCAGAGGATCTCCCTACCTTCCAGCCAGATGGTGACCACCAGGCGTAACCAAGGCAACGAGTAGGTTTCCCTTTTTTCCTACTTTATTATAAAAATACTCTTTTGAGGCGTTTAGCAGACGAGCACGTGTTAGCTCGATTTCACTTTATTACTGTCTGCCCACGGGCTGTAGCATGATTAACAAATCCTAGGGTTGATCGTGTATGACTAAAATTCTTGCTAGTCTTCATATTTTGTACGACTAGCTTCATGATCATCCAAATATGCAATGTATGGGACGCCTTACTATTGTATATTTGATGCTCTAACATCTTGTAGCTGCTTTTACTTGCTTGAGATTGAGACAATAAGCTTGTTCATGACAATAAGAGACTGATGGCTTGTAGTTAAACCCTCATGTATCTAGACAGCCGTGACCATTGTCACGACCTGCACCCGATTTTCGGATATGAGACGTGTCCAAGTCCAGCCTACGCCGCAATGTCCAATTAGTGAATAAAGGGCACGTAACTTCCAGTGATTAATTGAAATATTGACCATTTGAAATATTGGCCATGTCCTGCTGTACCAATATGCTATTTAGAAAAAAAACTAGACTACAGTGGTACCTAATATAGGACACTCATTTAAAGGTCTCATGAACAAACTGACAGTCTAGAGTAAAATTAGTTACTAGACATCATGGCACATTTCTTGTTGTTGACAGGAGCAAGTTCTAAAGGGCACAAACATTCATGGCTACCCAAATATGCAATACATATTGTAGTACAAAAATAAGAAATGCATATACCAACCTTACAGAGCTCGATTAGTCTCAATATAACCACCTGTAATACAATATTATTTCCCACCCTATTTACTGCTGACTGTGAAGCACTAATAACACCTTGTTATACGACTTAACCTGTTTGGGAATGCTTGAGAACTCGTTATGTGGCTACCCCTCCTTACTTCTAGTACACTATCATACCCCCATCCATCTAAGCTCCCTGTACAATTCTACTGGTACTCCTGTGCTGAAACCCAAGCCCCAAGAGTCTGAACTCCTTAGTGTAATTGCCACCTCAACCATGTGTCATCAGAGGTAGACTGGACAGGAAAACTGTTTGGCCTGAACCCTAGCTTTACTAGGATTTTAATTCCTGTTCTGACAGCTACAAGTTCCTAGGCATGAGTGCTCATGTCCTGTCCAAATATGGGCTGAAACTTCATGTTCAATGGTTTGAACTACACTGGTGATTGCAGGACTGAACAGGAATTCTCATCAAGACTGAACACATGGATGTAGGGGTCAGTTTTGAGAGTCCTAAACTGATACTAGAATTAAGGAGTATGCCATGTACCTTTGGGACTGATACATATGTGGTGTATAATCTGTCCAAGCCAACCAATGGCTGATATTGCAATGGTATGATACCCTCTATTGTCTACTGTACAACTCGGTTGCAGGGGATCTACATGTGGTATGGGAACATATACCTGGAAGTCAAAATAAGAAATCCTGGATTCACTTCCTATTCACTAATGCCTCTCAGTGTGGACTGAAACCACTATTACACTACTCATTGGTTGATACATATCATCCAACAAGGTTAGGGATACCAGGGTTTAGAGTTTCTAGGACACTCTCTGTGTATCCCATAGTCACCCAGGTAACACTAGGTATCATAGCTCCATGGTATGGCTGACTGGACACTTAAAGTCAGGAAATGATGCACAAGGTAATCAGTCGACTGAACAATATACAGTGACTGAATAAGGACTGAAGTATAAACTAAATAGGGACTGAAACCTATATACTAAATTCCTTCCTTCCCAGGACTGATACCACGATCCAAAACTCGAGTCTTCTCACATGTATGACTGACTATATGCAATAAATTTGGGTCTGCACAGTCGAATTTGGACATATAAATAAAGGAATGCACAAATACGAATTTGGGACAAACTATATATCCAAACCCGAGCTCATCTCTGGTATCCCATTAACTGATACGAAGGGAAGGGCATCAATGGAATGTTATTCAAATTGCATTGTGGACTGAACTCTAATGACCCTCAAGCCATTACCTTTCCCTCATCTGTTCATGCTTGAACAATAGGAAACATGAATGATCCTAAGTGGTTTGAACACAACAAGTGGGACTAAAACTTTACAGGGTATGGGCTTGTAGCAACTGAACATCTATAGGGACTGAACCTATACAATGTATCTGGATAGTGAATGAATCAATTGAATGTAAATCGAGCATTCACCCGTCTCCTCACTACACACAAGTCCAAGGAGGACTAGTGTTTAAATTGACTAATACAAGATATGGAATGATACATTCATTCCAAGGACTAAATTCCTATTACTGAACACTTTGTTGTGTGTGGACAGAACATTTGCAAGGCCTGGGCTTCTAAACAGAACGTGTATTTGATGGACTGAATGTGGTATAGAGATGGCGTGTCTTCATGGTCTTGCTAGGAGAGCTTTAACCTGTAGGCATATATCAGGTTCAGGATTCGACACCCAATGGCATCTTAATGCTGGAGGTGTGTTTCCCTCTGATACTTAGTGTATCAGAGATAACATATATGTGCAAAAATAGACATTACCGATCCTGGGCCCCTATTACTCTGGTACAAGGTTATACATATAATATCTTCACTAACCCTTAACCCCAGATCACCCCATCATGGCTGAGATGATCCCGACCTGATACTAGATTATACCTACCGATCTCTATATAAGAGTGCGAGGACAGCAGGCACTTGGGTAAATTATGAAGCAAGATTGTACTAGGAATTATCACAAACACCCATCCCTCTGCTCAAAAATGATGTATTTTACCCTAGGGATCGTAAGACATGGCTTGGAGAACATGGTTACCTGTTTGGAGTTGGTGACTGCCGTTCATCGATCCCCTCTGGATGGTCTCAACTTGGAGGAAAGGTGAACCTGCGGCAGGGTTTAGGGTTTGAGGAACGATCAGGTACGGCTGCTACTTGCTATCTATTTATATATAGGTGAATCTATGGGGAAAAGATAAGGGGTAAATCTGTTTTTGAAAATGTTTGGTTTGATCTCTTCGAACCTTTCTCTATTCGTAAGCAGAGGAATGGATGGGGCTGAGATTTGAATTTGAATTGGGCTTTTACAAATAAGCCCCCCTGAATTCTATTTTACAAACTCACTTCTAATGGTCACCTTTATTATATCATACTATATCCATTATGATAAATCACTAGTATATATTAATGAAAAATTATTTATGAAAACACAATATTATTTCTCATAAAAATACTAAAAATAAAATAACAATAATCGGAACGAGGGTTTACATCCTACCCACCTTAAAACAATTTCGTCCTCGAAATTCAAATGGAGCTATGATTCATTAAAAGGGTAGTCCACGCTTCTGCGATTCAAAAGATCTCAAATCAAAATTTACTATAAGTCTACAAATAATATTACTACTGTAATCTACTATGGCGTTCCGTCAGCTCCTCATTGTGCGGCTGGTAGTGGTGGGGCAGTCGCGTTTCGCTTCGGACAGAATCTAGATATGTGTTGGTTGGAACCACAAGTCCAACACAACCCTAAACGTTTGCGGCACTCTTCTTGGATGTGGCCCCTCTTCATGCAATACTGGCTGGTAGGAACGTCTTGGACTTGATATGGGGCTGCTTGTGGCTGCTGCTGATACTGTTGTGCTGCGGTCTTCTCTGGAATATTGGATCGCTTTGCCGCTCTCGGTTGGTTGCTGCTTCCTCCTTGTGCGTCTTTGTCTCTCTTTCGCTTACTCTTCAATTCTGTTTCTACTGCCTGTGCGACCTTCAAGATCTTTTCGTAAGTTGTGGCCTGACTGGTGGCGATGGCGATGCGAATTTCATATGAAATTCCCTTCCTGAACTTCTTGGCTTTGGCTGCAGGGGTCAAGGCGTCTGCGAAGCGGCTGAGGCGGCAGAATTCCGCAGTGTATTCGTCGACGAAGAGGTTGCCTTGTTCCAGGCTCTCTAACTCGTTCTCCAACTCTTCGCAGGCTGCTTCAGGATAGAACTTCGTCTTGAACAGTTCCTTGAACTCCTCCCAAGTCACGTCTGGCGCGGTGAACCGAGGCTCGTCTCTGTACCACGTGTAGGCGATGTCGTAGAGCTGCATGCCGGCATTCTCGACCTTCAGGTCTTCAGGAACTCGAGCCCTCCGAAGGTTGCGATTTACTTTCTCTAACCACTCATCCGCGTAGAGAATCCCTTCTGTTCCTTTGAATTCTCTAGGCCTGAGGTCCGTAAAATTCTTGGAAGTTCCAGGGCGCGGTCGTGGAGCGTCTCTAGTCTAGATAGCCTCTCTCAAGGTGTCACAGAAATTGTCAGCCTATCGCGTCTGAGAGGTCATTAGCTGCTGGAAGATCCCAAGAAGCGTGGCGTTGTCCAGCGCAGGTGGCGGAGGCAGAACATGTGCTGGATATCCGACAGGTGCTGGATACGTCGCTGGTGCAGGGCGCATGGTAGGTGCTGGATGTGGAACACATGCTGGCTGGAAGGATGCAGGCTGATGGAAGGGTGTTGGCGGAGGAAAATCGTCTCTGCGAAATCTCTAGTACTACATTCGAGCCGGGTTGTCCTGATGAGTAAGCTGGCCTCCCTGCGTTGGCGGGGTCATGTACGAGAAGAATCCTCCTGTAGCCGGTGGGGTGTTCAGGAAGACGTTGTTCCTGTCTTGAGAATCCATTTACTGTAATAAAAGAAAATATTAGATGGCACGAAGATTTCAAGCAGGATGCAAGTCAAAGATTCAAATAGAAATCAAGGACAGAGATCAATATTGTTTTCAAGACACGTGGATGAGATCCTAAATTTCTAATCCTATGTGCAGGCTCACGACGGCACAGTAATGTAACCGAAGTGATTAACGTAGACCTGCATGGGCTACCAAAAAAACTTGTCATGACCCGCACCCGCTTTTCGGATACGAGACGTGTCCAAGTCCAGCCTACGCCGCAGAGTCCAATTAGTGAATGAAGGGCAGGTAACTTCCAGTGTGTAAAACCCCTAAATTTATACTATTTTTTTATTATTAAATTTGGTACCGATTTAAAATTTTGTATTGTACGTCGCGTAGTCGTATTGTACGTCGTGTGCGAAGGTTCGTCTTTCGTAATTGCTCGACGAATGCGAATATGTGCGAGCGTACATATTTAAAAAAAACATTATTTTTATTATTTTATAGTTTCAAAGAAATATAGACAATAATTATTTCTAGCTATTATTTTCAAGTTTACGATTTTATTTATGAAAGCCTTTTCGTTTATAGCAGTTACTAATAATAAATAATATTCTTCATAAATATTATTTTAATTATTTATTAGTGAATTTAAATAATAATAGTATTTTTGAAATTATTATTATTGTATTTTTTGAAAATATATTTCGAAATCATTGTGGCGATTTAAATCTTGATTTGAATTTATGGATTTATTTAAATAGTGAAACATTTGAAATTTGATTTATCCCATTGATTTTAAACCAAGAATTTAATTAGATTCAAATTTTATTTGTATTTGGAATTTGATTTTGATTTAAATTGGATTGTATTTAGATTGGATTTGATTTTAAATTAAGTAAAAAATAATCTATTTTGGGTTTAAACTACTCCTAACTCTTATCCAATTGGGAATTCTCACATCCTATAAATAGGCAGGTACTCATCCAAATTTCTATTCTTCACACATTATTTTTCCTCCACAAAATTTTCTACCATAGAAGTGAGTGCATCGTGTCCATGACCGTGTCCGTGTCCCATCCACTATATGTTCATTGTACAAATACATTTCTCCACCCCGGGTCCGACAGATCCGAACCTCCGTCTCCGTCGTGTCGGACACACCCGACACGACTCATCCAAACCCTAGCCCTAAATCCTAGAACTATCCCTACCAAGGACACCGTAGCCAGAACCCGACAGCCACCTCTCGCCATGGTCGTTTCCAACTCCACGCCAAACACCCAATCAACCAGCCACGACCAAGGCCGCACCACCGCCCACAAGCCCCATCATCACCATCACCACCCTGCCATCGTCGGCGTTCCGACAGCCCCGACAAACCATCAACACCACCACCGACAAGCAACAGAGAAAACCTCAAAAAAAAAATTCCGACCACCACCACTTACCTCCGGTGAACCCGCCGCCCGAGCGCCGCCTTCCGCCACCGGCGCATACGTCCTCCGGTGCTTCTCGTCGCCTCCGGCCATTGGCAGCACCAACCGCTCTCCCTCTCGTTCTTCTCGACCCCCTCCGCCACCGGCGTGTGCCGACGCCGACTCAGCCACCTGCTCCGCTGAAACCCCAGCACCATAGCCAGCCTCCACCAAAACCCTATTTCTCCTCCGCCTCCACCGTCAAGCATGTTGCCTCCGCCGTGCCGCATCTCGACCCGACCTACCAACTCCGCTCTCCCCGCAGCCTTCCTCAGTCTCTGGCCGTCGCCCGCCTCGCTGAACCCTCCTTCGCGCATCGAGCCGTCCGCCCCGCGCCAAGATCGTCGGAGCGCGCGTGCCTCCACCGGACCACCGGCAACCCACCGCAGAGACCCTGTTTCCGCTCACTCCGCCTTTCTCCCCTCTTCCTCCTCCGTAGTCTCGGCCGCCCGCCCACGAACCCGACCACCCTCTCCAGCCTCTCTCTCTCCTATGACTCTCTCTCTCCCCTTTGTTTCTTTCATTCTTTCTTTGTTTTTTTTTCTACGAGTCTTCTTAGGGAAGACACTGTATGGGTTAGTTATTTTATTTTAGTATAGTTTTGTTAATTATTAATAATATTATTATTTTTAATCTTATTATTATTATTATTATTATTACTATTATTCTTTTTACTGTTATTATTATTATTATTATTATTATTATTATTATTAATAATTATTATGATTATTATTACTGTTATTAACAAATTTTTGCTAATTTACTATATTTTATAGATACTTATATAAATAGTTTCCAAAAATAGATGGTGAACAAAATATATATTTGTATATAATATTTTCTAAAATTTTATTTATAGTATTAGGCTTGGATTCCATATATATAAATATATTGTAAACTGGGCTTAAAAGTCCCTTATACATCATTAAATATTTTTCGGTCTAAAATTTTAGCTCGTCAAACGGAGTTTAGCTTTAAAATAATTTCAAGAATTATTTTGTATTTACCTAAAAATATTGTGACTAATAAATATTTTTCCTATAAATACTTTGACTCATGAAAACTAGTTTTAAAATACCTTTCAAAATCACATATTTATTATTTTCCAAATTTCGATCAAATATCCTCTTGTCCATGACGCAGCCCATCCTTCCTATTCCTTTACCAATTCTATACTACCATATGTCAACCCTAGCCCATTTGACCCTTCTGGACCCAATGGAACTGTCCGTGCCACCACCCGAGGACACCTTGCATAGTTGTTACACCGAAGTCGCAGTTCGTGCCATCATGATTATCGCAGCACACCAGGCGTTCTATCAGGCAAGACACCTTGCCATTTGCTGTTTACTTATTTTAGCTCATATTTCCTGCATGTTCATTATTTTCTTTATGCAAAATAAACTGTGATACAAGGCATAAACTGTTAGAACTTACTGTTCATTTATATTTCCTGCTATGTATTATTTTTCTCACATTAAACCTAGATTTAAGGGACCACCTTGTGTGTTGCATTCATTGGCCTTGACACGCTGTAACACGAAGTTGTGTGTCACATGTAGGATACGGAAGTGCCTGATTGGCTGGCCACCAGTACGTACAAGCCGTGCGATAGGAATAACCGCTAATAGAGGTTGTATGCTAGTTTGTCTTAGCGGTTATAGAGGTTAATGTTGTGGATACAACATAGTAGGCATTGGGCGGGGAGGACAATTCCTTAGCGTATGGGCTTCGATGCACTTTCCTTTGTGACCCGGACTCTCCGTTGGAGATACGGGGTTGATGACCCATGATTACTGACGGCCACTGACGATTCTACGGAACGTCATGCTCTTACTGATAGGGCCTCTGGTGCCCAAGGGGGACTACGCCGATCCTATTCAGCCAGGGCCCATGCATAGGAAGGATTGTTCTTGTCTATATATCACTTAGATCGGCTAGGCGCCTTTATCCGTTAGGTACGAGTACTTTCGGTTTGGGTACTTGTATCTGACTGTGGCTTGGAACAATAACTTGTCGCGGATTAGTTCGTCACATCTTGTCCTTGTTTGGTTGTAGGTGTGACTTACTACTTCGATGAGAAGGTATTGAACCTTGTTGGGGTCCGGATACCATATTGGATTTATAGCATGGAAAGATACGTTACTGTGAATTAGTTTACCTTCTCCTGTCCTTGTTTGGTTGGGGGGATGGTACGCTCGTTCAGTAAGTGCCTATTGGAACATGTTATAATTCGATTTACTTATTTATTTGAGCAATATTTATTCAATTTATATGGCATGATATTATGTGTCTTGTTACGTCCCTCTGAGGACCTGGTTATCTCTCCAGGTGTGTGCTATTGTCTTTCGCAGGTGTTCTAGCTCTAGCCGTGGTCTTTGCTACTTCTTCGAGGATGATTGTATTTGGATCGTCTTCGCTTCTCTCCCCACTCATTTCATTTCTATGTACTTTACCTTATTTGTTGGTAGTGGATTTGTCTCTGCCCAACATATTGTATCAAGACAATTTATTCTCATTATATGACATCTTCTATTCATTTATTTTGTGTGGATGAGATTAGTTGTGGTTTTACTGTATTTTACAGCTTATGTATTCATACGAGGGTTCCATATATTGGAGAGTACTTCGTATGAATACAGCTGGCATGTCTACGTTCCTAGTCCTACATATTTTGGGACTGAGGCGTTACATATTTTTGTGCTGGCCCATGCAGGTCAAGATAAATTGTTTGGTTACTTTACCGTACCAAGCAAGCCTGCGTATAGGATTAGAAGTTTAGGATCTCATCCACATACTTGACCTCTTCCTTGATTTTATCTACCGTTTGACTCATCATTTGTATCTTGCTTGCTTCCTTCCATCCCTATTCTTATCTTTCCTTCGTGCTTGCTAGAGATTGACCCTACTAGTTAGTTGTCCCAAAACACCATTAGTTTAATTCTTTAAGTTGGGTAGAATACCTTATGAACTAGCAACCCCTTTGACCTAGTAACCTATATTAGCAAGCTTATTTAGATCCTAGAATATAAAGGACCTAACCCATCTAGCCAACCAAGGACTTGGACAAGAAGACTATAGGATGACTGTATGACTTAGAATCATTCCACCTTCTTTAAATCTTAATCTCTCGTACCTATGTATTTACCGTTTTGACTAATGATACTAATATAGCCTAGTATTTGCAAGCTAATTTTTTATCGAGCTTGATCAAGGCATACGATATTGAGCGGCCGCTCACTAACATATTGCCTAATCAGAACCGGTGCATGATGGTCTGATCAACCGAGTGCATTTTGGTTCGCTTTTATCTATCGTTCTGCATGGATAGGGACATAGTTAAACTTATCCTCTAGAGTCCCATCCGCGACTGCCTTGGCAACTCCTTTGAAATTTTTCGATCGTCTTTGAATCACGTATTTGTATTCGATAACGCCTCCTTCGAACTTTATATTGCTTTCGCCTTCACCTATTTTAGGAGGACGAAGGCGTTATACTATAACTTCATCTAGCCTTTCTATCGGCTATGACCGTTCTCACTCGATGTTGCTATATCTTCATCCAAAACTACTCGACCCTATCAAGACCCTCTAATCGCTTAATTAAAGCGAATCTATTTCGTTCTCTTAATCGTGACCTTCATTCATTACCCGTGACCATACCGTATTATTTTTCTATGATCTAGATCATGATTTCTTATGACATGATTTGTATTAGATTGTTTCCCATCGATACCCCCTTGTGTCTTCTCCCCCCTACGAATTCTTAATTTCGAGGACGAAATTCTTTTAAGTTGGGTAGGATGTAAAACCCCTAAATTTCTACTATTTTTTTATTATTAAATTTGGTACCGATTTAAAATTTTGTATTGTACGTCGCGTAGTCGTATTGTACGTCGTGTGCGAAGGTTCGTCTTTCATAAATGCTCGACGAATGCGAATATGTGCGAGCGTACATATTTTTGAAAAAACATTATTTTTATTATTTTATAGTTTCAAAGAAATATAGACAATAATTATTTCTAGCTATTATTTTCAAGTTTACGATTTTATTTATGAAAGCCTTTTCGTTTATAGCAGTTACTAATAATAAATAATATTCTTCATAAATATTATTTTAATTATTTATTAGTGCATTTAAATAATAATAGTATTTTAGAAATTATTATTATTGTATTTTTGGAAAATATATTTCGAAATCATTGTGGCGATTTAAATCTTGATTTGAATTTATGGATTTATTTAAATAGTGAAACATTTGAAATTTGATTTATCCCATTGATTTTAAACTAAGAATTTAATTAGATTCAAATTTTATTTGTATTTGGAATTTGATTTTGATTTAAATTGGATTGTATTTAGATTGGATTTGATTTTAAATTAAGTAGAAAATTATCTATTTTGGGTTTAAACTACTCCTAACTCTTATCCAATTGGGAATTCCCACATCCTATAAATAGGCAGGTACTCATCCAAATTTCTATTCTTCACACATTATTTTTTCTCCACAAAATTTTCCACCATAGAAGTGAGTGCATCGTGTCCATGACCGTGTCCGTGTCCCATCCACTATATGTTCATTGTACAAATTCATTTCTCCACCACGGGTCTGACAGATCCGAGCCTCCGTCTCCGTCGTGTCGGACACACTCGACACGACTCATCCAAACTATAGCCCTAAATTTTAGACCTATCCCTACCAAGGACACTGTAGCCATGACCCGACCCCGTCTTCTCCACCACAGCCTTCACCCATGCCAAAACCCGACAGCCACCTCTCGCCATGGTCGTTGCCAACTACACGCCAAACACCCAATCAACCAGCCACGACCAAGGCCGCAACACCGCCCACAAGCCCCATCATCACCATCACCACCCTGCCATCGTCGGCGTTCCGACAGCCCCGACAAACCATCAACACCACCACCGACAAGCAACAGAGAAGCCTCAAAAAAAATATTTTTCGACCACCACCACTTACCTCCGGTGAACCCGCCGCCCGAGCGCCGCCTTCCGCCACCGGCGCACACGTTCTCTGGTGCTTCTCGTCGCCTCCGGCCATTGGCAGCACCAACCGCTCTCCCTCTCGTTCTTCCCGACCCCCTCCGCCGCCTGCGTGCGCCGACGCCGACTCAGCCACCTGCTCCGCTGAAACCCCAGCGCCATAACCAGCCTCCACCAAAACCCCCTTTCTCCTCCGCCTCCGCCGTCAGGCCGGTTGCCTCCGCCGCGCCGCATCTCGACCCGATCCACCAACTCCGCTCTCCCCGCAACCTTCCTCAGCCTCTGGCCGTCGACCGCCTCGCTAAACCCTCCTCCGCGCGCCGAGCCGTCCGTACCGCACCAAGACCGCCGGAGCGCGCGCGCCGCCACCGGACCACCGGCAACCCACCGCCGAGACCCCGTTTCCACTCACTCCGCCCTTCTCCCCTCTTCCTCCTCCGTAGTCTCGGCCGCCCGCCAACGAACCCGACCACCCTCTCCAGCCTCTCTCTCTTCCATGACTCTCTCTCTCCCCTTTGTTTCTTTCTTTGTTTTTTTTTCCTACGAGTCTTCTTAGGAAGACACAGTATGGGTTAGTTATTTTATTTTAGTATATTTTTGTTAATTATTAATATTATTATTATTATTAATCTTATTATTATTATTATTATTATTTTTTTACTGTTATTATTATTATTATTATTATTATTAATTATTATGATTATTATTACTGTTATTAACAAATTTTTGCTAATTTACTATATTTTATAGATACTTATATAAATAGTTTCCAAAAATAGATGGTGAACAAAATATATATTTGTATATAATATTTTCTAAAATTTTATTTATAGTATTAGGCTTGGATTCCATATATATAAATATATTGTAAACTGGGCTTAAAAGTCTCTTATACATCATTAAATATTTTTCGGTCTAAAATGTTAGCTCGTCAAACGGAGTTTAGCTTTAAAATAATTTCAAGAATTATTTTGTATTTACCTAAAAATATTGTGACTAATAAATATTTTTCCTATAAATACTTTGACTCATGAAAACTAGTTTTAAAATACCTTTCAAAATCACATATTAATTATTTTCCAAATTTCTATCAAATATCCTCTTATCCACGACGCAGCCCATCCTTCCTATTCCTTTACCAATTCTATACTACCATATGTCAACCCTAGCCCATTTGACCCTTCTTGACCAAATGGAACTGTCCGTGCCACCATCCGAGGACACCTTGCATAGTTGTTACACCGAAGTCGCAGTTCGTGCCATCGTGATTATCGCAGCACACCAGGCGTCCTATCAGGCAAGACACCTTGTCATTTGCTGTTTACTTATTTTAGCTCATATTTCCTGCATGTTTATTATTTTCTTTATGCAAAATAAACTGTGATACATGGCATAAACTGTTAGAACTTACTGTTCATTTATATTTCCTGCTATGTATTATTTTTCTCACGTTAAACCTAGATTTAAGGGACCACCTTGTGTTGTGCATTCATTGGCCTTGACACGCTGTAACACGAAGTTGTGTGTCGCATGTAGGACACGGAAGTACGTGATTGGCTGGCCACCAGTACGTACAAGCCGTGCGATAGGAATAACCGCTAATAGAGGTTGAATGCTAGTTTGACTTAGCGGTTATAGAGGTTAATGTTGTGGATACAACATAGTAGGCATTGGGCGGGGAGGACAATTTCTTTGCGTATGGGCTTCAATGCACTTTCCTTTGTGACCCGGACTCTCCGCTGGAGATACGTGGTTGATGACCCATGATTACAGACGGCCACTGACGATTCTGCGGAACGTCATGCTCTTACTGATGGGGCCTCTGGTGTCCAAGGGGGACTACGCCGATCTTATTCAGCCAGGGCCCATGCGTAGGAAGGATTGTTCTTATCTACATATCACTTAGATCGGTTAGGCGCCTTTATCCGTTAGGTACGAGTACTTTAGGTTTGGGTACTTGTATCTGACCGTAGCTTGGAACAATAACTTGTCGCAGATTAGTTCGTCACATCTTGTCCTTGTTTGGTTGTAGGTGTGACTTACTACTTCGATGAGAAGGTATTGAACCTTGTTGGGGTCCGGATACCATATTGGATTCATAGCATGGAAAGATACGTTATCGTGAATTAGTTTACCATCTCCTGTCCTTGTTAGGTTGGGAGGGATGGTACGCTCGTTCAGTAAGTGCGTATTGGAACATGTTATAATTCGATTTACTTATTTATTTGAGCAATATTTATTCAGTTTATATGGCATGATATTATGTGTCTTGTTACGTCCCTCTGAGGACCTGGTTATCTCTCCAGGTGTGTGCTATTGTCTTTCGCAGGTGTTATAGCTCTAACCGTGGTCTTTGCTACTTCTTCGAGAATGATTGCATTTGGATCGTCTTCGCTTCGCTCGCCACTCATTTCATTTCTATGTACTTTACCTTATTTGTTGGTAGTGGATTTGTCTCCGCCCAACATATTGTATCACGACAATTTATTCTCATTATATGACATCTTCTATTCATTTATTTTGTGTGAATGAGATTAGTTGTGGTTTTACTGTATTTTACAGCTTATGTATTTATACGAGGGTTCCATATATTGGAGAGTACTTCGTATAAATACAGCTGGCATGTCTACGTTCCTAGTCCTACGTATTTTGGGACTGGGGCGTTACATATTTTTGTGGTGGCCCATGCAAGTCAAGATAAATTGTTTGGTTACTTTACCGTACCAAGCAAGCCTGCGTATAGGATTAGAAGTTTAGGATCTCATCCACATACTTGACCTCTTCCTTGATTTTATCTACCGTTTGACTCATCATTTGCATCTTGCTTGCTTCCTTCCATCTCTATTCTTATCTTTCCTTCGTGCTTGCTAGAGATTGACCCTACTAGTTAGTTGTCCCAAAACACCATTAGTTTAATTCTTTAAGTTGGGTAGAATACCTTATGAACTAGCAACCCCTTTGACCTAGTAACCTATATTGACCATTTGAAATATTGGCTATGTCCTGCTGTACCAATATGCTATTTAGAAAAAAAAACTAGACTGCAGTGGTACCTAATATAGGACACTCATTTAAAGGTCTCATGAACAAACTGACAGTCTTGAGTAAAATTAGTTACTAGACATCATGGCATATTTCTTGTTGTTGACAGGAGCAAGTTCTAAAGGGCACAAACATTCATGGCTACCCAAACCTGCAATTCATATTGTAGTACAAAAACAAAAAATGGATATACCAACCTTACGGAGCTCGATTAGTCTCAATATAACCACCTGTCATACAATATTATTTCCCACCCTATTTACTGCTGACTGTGAAGCACTAATAACACCTTGTTATACGACTTAACCTGTTTGGGAATGCTTGAGAACTCGTTATATGGCTACCCCTCCTTACTTCTAGTACACTATCATACTCCCATCTATCTAAGCTCCCTGTACAATTCTATTGGTACTCCTGTGCTGAAACCCAAGCCCCAAGAGTCTGAACTCCTTAGTGTAATTGCCACCTCAACCATGTGTCATCAGAGGTAGACTGGACAGGAAAACAGTTTGGCCTAAACCTTGGCTTTACTAGGATTTTAATTCCTGTTCTGACAGCTACAAGTTCCTAGGTATGAGTGCTCATGTCCTGTCCAAATATGGGCTGAAACTTCATGTTCAATGGTTTGAACTACACTGGTGATTGCAGGACTGAACATGAATTCTCATCAAGACTGAACACATGGATGTAGGGGTCAGTTTTGAGAGTCCTAAACTGATACTGGAATTAAGGTGTATGCCCTGTACCTTTAGGACTGATACATATGTGGTGTATAATCTGTCCAAGCCAACCAATGGCTGATATTACAATGGTCTGATACCCTCTATTGTCTACTGTACAACTCGGTTGTAGGGGATCTACATGTGGTATGGGAACATATACCTGGAATTCAAAATGAGAAATCCTGGATTCACTTCCTATTCACTAATGCCTCTCAGTGTGGACTGAAACTACTATTACACTACCCATTGGTTGATACATATCATCCAACAAGGTCAGGGATACCAGGGTTTAGAGTTTCTAGGACATTCTTTGTGTATCCCACGGTCACCCAGGTAACACTAGGTATCAGAGCTCCATGGTATGGCTGACTGGACACTTAAAGTCAGGGAATGATGCACAAGGTAATCAGTCGACTAAACAATATACAGTGACTGAACAAGGACTGAAGTATAAACTAAATAGGGACTGAAACCTATATACTAAATTCCTTCCTTCCCAGGACTGATACCACGATCCAAAACTCGAGTCTTCTCACATGTATGACTGACTATATGCGATAAATTTAGGTCTGCACAGTCGAATTTGGACATATAAATAAAGAAATGCACAAATACGAATTTGGGACAAACTATATATCTAAACCCGAGCTCATCTCTGGTATCCCATTAACTGATACGAAGGGAAGGGCATCAATGGACTGTTATTCAAATTGCATTGTGGACTGAACTCTAAAGACCCTCGAGCCATTACCTTTCCCTCATATGTTCATGCTTGAACAATAGGAAACATGAATGATCCTAAGTGGTTTGAACACAACAAGTGGGACTAAAACTTTAAAGGGTATGGGCTTGTAGCAACTGAACATCTATAGGGACTGAACCTATACAATGTATCTGGATAGTGAATGAATCAATTGAATGTAAATCGAGCATTCACCCGTCTCCTCACTACACACAAGTCCAAGGAGGACTAGTGTTTAAATTGACTAATGCAAGATATGGAATGATACATTCAATCCAAGGACTAAATTCCTATTACTGAACACTTTGTTGTGTGTGGACAGAACATTTGCAAGGCCTGGGCTTCTAAACAGAACGTGTATTTGATGGACTGAATGTGGTATAGAGATGGCGTGTCTTCATGGTCTTGCTAGGAGAGCTTTAACCTGTAGGCATATATCAGGTTCAGGATTCGACACCCAAGGGTATCTCAATGTTAGAGGTGTGTTTCCCTCTGATACTTAGTGTATCAGAGATATCTGTGCAAAAATAGACATTACCGATCCTGGGCCCCTATTACTTTGGTACAAGGTTATACATATAATATCCTCACCAACCCTTAACTCCAGATCACCCCATCATGGCTGAGATGATCCCGACCTGATACTAGATTATACCTACCGATCTCTATATAAGAGTGCGAGGACAGCAGGCACTTGGGTAAATTATGAAGCAAGATTGTACTAGGAATTATCACAAACACCCATCCCTCTACTCAAACGTGATGAATTTTACCCTAGGGATCGTAAGACATGGCTTGGAGAAAATGGTTACCTGTTTGGAGTTGGTGACTGCCGCTCGTCGATCCTCTTAGGATGGTCTCAACTTGGAGGAAAGGTGAACCTGCGGCAGGGTTTAGGGTTTGAGGAATGATCAGGTACGGCTGCTACTTGCTATCTATTTATATATAGGTAAATCCATGGGGAAAAGATAAGGGGCAAATCTGTTTTTGAAAATGTTTAGTTTGATCTCTTCGAACCTTTCTCTATTCGTAAGCAGAGGAATGGATGGGGCTGAGATTTGAATTTGAATTGGGCTTTTACAAATAAGCCCCCCCTGAATTCTATTTTACAAACTCACTTCTAAAGGTCACCTTTATTATATCATACTATATCCATTACGATAAATCACTAGTATATATTAATGAAAAATTATTTATGAAAACACAATATTATTTCTCATAAAAATACTAAGAATAAAATAACAATAATCGGAACGGGGGTTTACAACCATATAGCGAGGTGGATTCCATTTCAATATACGTAGCTGGCTATGTATGCCCCGCTCTCCAGTATTCTGGTTCTGGGGCGTTACAATAAATCAGAGTAATACCCTACCGTCTCCTTGCGAATGTCGTGTTGAGTTGGTAGAGCAACCCCGTCTACCCTGATGAGCTTGTGGATGCTGTTTCGATTCTGATGAGTCCGAACGATGTCATAAAAGATTTTCGTACATATGTTTTTGTACTGAAGCCAGCTATATTTGGCCCTTTGAGCCATCTCGATTTTATCACTGGTTCTCATCTTCCCGACCTCGCGAGCAGGCCCCCTCTCTCGCGCTACCAACTCTATATTAAGCATGTCCGTTTGTAACTGGGCTTGGAGTCCTTGGAGGGTCGCTTCCTTGGATGCCAAGTCGCCGACTGGTAGACACCGGCACTAATTGCGGAGGACCGCCTTCACTCCTTTCAGATGACGAACGAGACAGAACTGCAGATTTCCTGTAACATTATAGGCCATCGCTTCTCGAACCGTGTCAGTATAGCTTTCCTTCAGATGTCATGCGTTATTATATCTGAACGGCCTAGACTTCTGCTCAGCCTTGGTCGATAAGCACACCTTTAATGGGGAATGATCGCTGGTACCGGCAGGTAAACCCTCTATGACTGTGTGGGGAAACAGGTTGAACCATATGCTATTCCCCAAGGTGTGATCCAGTTGACATGCCACTCTCTTTGTCGCAGACTTGTTGTTCCACATCCAGATATGCCATGCCGTTCCAAACTTTGTAGCCCGAATAAAAGAATACATCTCCGATAATCAGCCATAATTTGGTCAAGAACACGTCTGCCTCCTATTTTTTTATGACCAATAGGAATGCATTGAAATCTTCTATTATGAGCAGAGGGATTTGAATATTTGAGTCCACCAGATTGCCTAGATGGGAGATATCTTGCCAAAGAGCATGCCCGTGCAGCCGGTCGTTGTGCCCATATACTGCACATAGGACAAAGTGAAGTACCTACGAATTGGTGAAATGAATAGCAATGGATTTCTCAACATGTCAATAACAACTCCATCCCCAAATTTCTCTGTCCCACCTGATCCAAATCCTTGCCATGTCACATAGGTGCAAGTTGTTGACTTATGCCCAACTAGCAGGGGTACGCCGAGCTAACATATGTTCGGGTTTAATTTTTGTTTCAAGCAACACACTAATAGATCACTGCCCACGCCTCAGAGTATCCTGAATCTCCTTCCACTGCCCAATGGAGCATGCCCCGCATACGTTTCGTACAATCATAGACACTGATCACTATTTGTTTCCCCTTGGATATCAGTACCCTGGCCTCTTGGGGAAGAGAGGGAGGGAATCACCGACATCGACATCTACATAGCACTTACCTCACGAGGATCCGACCCATCCTCTGCTATCGACTTCAGGAGGCTCTTCCACCTGGAATTTTCTCAGACGAGCTCCTCTCCCATCTCCTTTGGCTTCGGGTTGAATTCGTAAATGTCTTCACGAGTATCCCCCGCATGATGCTTCCTACTCGACGACCCCGAGACAAGGATGTTCTGTTTTAGGCCTGCTTTGCCTCCTCTCGATCCCTTACCTGTACGTCGATGAGTCACCATCCCATTTGATGCATCTCCTACTACATTGAAGAGATGAACCTTCCCAGATTGCGGTACTCATACTAGCGCACTCAAGAAAATTGAATAACCCTTTGCAATCAACTGATCCACACTTATCAAATTATGAGCAAGATTAGGAATATAAAAGACATCATGGATTACCTTTTCCATGCCTGACTTTGTTATTACTACAACTGTACCTTTTCCTTCAATTTGCATGACTGCATTATTTTCTAGCCTAACTTGTGTCTTGACAGATTCATTCAAATCACAAAAAATCTTTTTGTATCCTGTCATATGGTTACTACAACCACTATCTAAAAACCAAACATTACTTTTAATTTTTTCAGAATTAGAACAAGTCATAAAAAGATTAGTATCTTCTTTACCTTCATCTCCACTCTTCTCTGCGTAATTCACTTGTAGCTTACCTTTGGCAAAGCAATATGCCTCAGCGTGCCCAAACTTTTTACAAAAATAGCATTTTTTTCCTTGTAGCTTTGGTGTTGGTTACCTCCATCATTGTAGTCGCCTCTTTGATTGTTCCAGTCAGATCGTGAATGATTACCTCTATCATTGTGACCGCCTCTTTGATTGTTCCAGTTAGATCGTCCTTGATTGCCTCTATCGTTGGCGCCTCCTCATTGATTGTTCCAATCAATTCTTACTCTGCCTCTACCTCTGTTATGTCCATGATAGCCACCTCTTCCAAATCCTCTTCCTTGACGTGTTCTTACATTTTCAACTCTTGTCTGAAATGCACTTTCACCGTTTATTTCTTCTGTCCTGTTTAGTCTTTGTTCATGAGCTAGAAGAGAACTTGTTAGTGCGCTAAAAGAATATGTAGATAAATCTTTGGATTCCTCTATTGCAGCTACTATATGGTCAAATTTAGGAACAAGAGTTCTTAAAACTTTTTCTACTACCTTTTTATCGTCAAACTCTTCACCAAGAGTTCTTAATTGATTAACAATATTTGCAGCTTTGGTACAATAGTCATCAATTGTATCAACATTCTTCATACAAAGATTTTCAGAATCACTTCTAAGAGTTTGTAATTTGATGGATTTTACCTTGCCATTACCTTCATATTGCTGCTTCAAAATCTTTCATGCATCGATTGACTTCTTAGCATTCGCAATTCTTGGAAAGATGGAGTCATTCACCGCTTGTTGCAATATGAGTAGCACCTCCGCATCCTTTTTCCGAAGATCCCTCATTTTTGCTGTCCTATCCATCTCTGCATACCCATTCTCAACAAGTTCCCAAAGATCTTGTGAAATAAAAAGTGTCCTAATTTTGATTCCCCAAAAACTATAGTTTTCACCACTAAACATAGGAATCAAAGTTTGTGAAAGATTGCGACCATTTCCAATATTTATTTTTTACGTAAAAAATAAATCAAAACCAACAACAAAAATTAACAAAAATAAATGTACCTTTTCTCCACCAAAAATAACAATAACAACTTACTAGCACTCTTACTTTAAAACTTCAAAATGCAACGGTAGCAATCTTCTACGATGAAAATTTGCTCCCAGCTTCAACACGAACCCAAGCTCTGATACCAAAATGTTAACTTAGAATGGAAGAGAAGAAAGGAAATACAAGAGACAAGGGCGGAACCAGGAATTCAAGTTGTCCTGGGCTAAAATAAAAATATGTTATACTTGGTAAAAAAATTAACAATATAAGACATCATCAATTGAAACACTCATGTATGTTAATGAAAATTTAATTTCCACAAAACTAACAAAAAAAACTCCAATATGTTTATAAAAGATGGTTTAACCAAAAAAAAGATTAAATGAAACACTCATGTATGTTCTTACACAAGAAAAAACTCCAGTAGCTCATTTCAGGATCCTATTCTTACAAGAGAAAAAAGCCAAAGAACGAAGCATGGACATGGTCATGGATAAAGCCTAGCTACCTACATAAATTTTACCTCTCAAAATAAACATAATTAGGTATAGTGATGACTCGTTTTATGCAACCACTGGAGTCTGGACATAGACTTGTAACTATACTTTGTTTTGCCTTTAACTCATTTCAGGATAAAAGTTGTTTTCTTATTCAATATAGATTTTGGCATTTTGGTTCGGGCTACAAACAGACAGCATAAAATTTCAAACACTCCAGTAGCTCACTTTAACACTGGTACACAGGCCGATTGATGTATTACAAACAGAGAGCATAAAATTTTAATGTTCTGCAGATTTGATCAATCATAAACATAAACATAAAAATGTCGATAAACATAAACATATGACAAGGTAAATCAAGCATCCTATTAATTTTAGGAATTATGACAAAGGTCTTTAACTTCATGAACTGTCGATATTAAGCCTGATCGAAACTTTAAGTTTGATCTTGTTACTAGTCAATATTTTGCATATTTGTATTTTACCCAAAGAGTAACAGGAGCCTGTAGAGACATTAGAACAAACAGTCGGCGATCCATAGCCCATGCTTGCGCCCGTGAACAGAATTTGAAACCGAAGGTGAAGATGAGGAAAGGAGAGAAGCTGCCATGGTTAGTTATAGAGAGAGGTTGAGTGAGAGATGAGTTCTCTAAATTTTTTCAAAAAAAATTGCAGCAGCTAAGCAAAACTATGTGCGGGCTATGGTGTGGGGACTTGGGTGGGCAGAACAGTTGGATATGTGTTTTATTCCACATATTTTTTTTTGAAAAATTTAGGATGGGCTGGAGCCCACCCTAGCCCACATCATACTTCCGCCCATGGCAAGAGAGCTTTTTAATACTGCTAACACATTGAGTGATTTATTCATGGTGGATTGTGCTTTAAATAGGGAAAGGAAGAAACAAAAAAAGCTAAAAAGGAGGAGCTTAAAGCTCACTCAAAACCAGGTCCTAGTGGCCTACATATTAGTAGCTAATTACAGCCACACAACTTGGTCAATACACGTTGGCTATTGAATCAATCTCTAATAGGCATGCTTATGGCTAGTACAGGACTTGGTACTTGTATTAGTAGGACTCGTTACCACCCTAGTTTTGATCAATTGAAAGCTTGACATAACGGGAAAACAGAAAAAAAAAAAAAAAAAAACATGGTTACGAATGTTTAAGAGGAACGTACACTATATTTATAGACACTTGAGAAAAGCGACCACTGGCCATACTGTTGTCAAATATATGGTTATGATAAACATGGCAGATCCGCAGGTTAGGTATGCAATTAATTCATGACTATTTGTTACATGTAAAGAGATGTCTGTGGCATGCAACGTCTCGTACTGCTGCATGTCTTTGTTATGATGCCGGCTACCTGTAAGTCAAGCAGACAAAGTGGGCAAGATGCTTGGAGAATAAGAAACCACCGACCGTATATAAGATGACTGCCATGCTAAGACATAGAATAAGAAAGGAAGGTGGATTACGTAATGGCTTGTGTCCATATGTGGTTTATGAAACAATTATGTTATTTGGATCCCAACAAATTTGGGTGATGACATCTCCTATTATGTGGCATCTGATATGACAACTTACATGGCAGCTGACATGGTATATTTTAACCAAAAAAATTAATTAACCAACTTTTTTTTATTGTTAATGTTAATGCAAATGCTAATTTTAATTTAATGTTAATATTAATTTTAATGTTAATGTTAGAATTAATGTTAATGTCAATATTAATATTTATGTTAATTTGATATTAATATTAATATTAATTTTAGTTTTAATGTTAATTTTAATTTAATATTAATTTTAATGTTAATGTTAAAGTTAACATTAATGTTAATGTTAACTTTAATATTAATGTCCATGTTAATTTGATATTAATATTAATTTTAATGTTTAATTTAGCTATGTCAGTTGTCATGTCATCAGCGATGTCATATGTCATATAGTGGAATATTGTTTCACCCAAATTTTTTGGGAGCCAAATAGTATTTTTCTTTATGAAAACAGAAAAACAAACATTATTGTTAAAATAATTCTTCAGAAAATAATCTACATTCATTACACACACTACTAAGAAACTATAGACCAACGACACATCACTATAAAAATACATGATGCATGTAGGGACGGAAACAATTCATCCTCTTTTCCGTCACTAATTAAAACAAAGCCAATCTAGCACTCAAAAACGAAACACGTTATTGCTATAAAAGGGGGTGATGATTAGTCGCCATTTCGTACTATACATATCGATGAAATGATGACTAACAATTGACAACGTGTGTCACATTTCGATTCCGTAGAATCGATAGTCGTCCCCTGGCCGTGATGTCGTGCGAACCTAAGTTATGATCGCACAAGGCATAGTCATAAGGTTATCCGAAACACAATAACAAGAGAGTGCGCAGAGTAAATTGAACACATGATATAAAAGAAAACTTAAGCTTTATTGATAATGAACATCATATTACAGACTTGATACAATATGCCGCACGGGCTACACACTGACTCCCTTACAAAATGAACGTCGATGAGATAGTCGTTCCATACATCATACCCCTTATACAACCAAAGTATGCAGACACCTGGGATATATAGGGGAGAGTCGAGATATCTCAGCTTGGACAGTTGCAGAGTCTTCAAAAGAGATTGAGTCAAGACTTCGCACGCACGGACGAAGCTTCAAAACACACGAGCCCTGCCTTCAGTCATGCGACATGCTCCTCCTGATTTATAGCACCCGTGGAGAGTGAGGATCTGTACAATCAACGTGTACTGGCGAGTGGCTAATTATTTTTTCATGCTCTCATTTGGTTCAAGAATTTAGATAAAACATACAACTTATTTTAGTGATCTTTCTAGCCATCCTAGCCAGTTTTATGCAAGCAGTTTGATGGAACATAAATAAGGAAAATTTACGCTAGAACTTATCCACGGCAGATCGTTCCGTATAACATAAAACTTACCATGTTCTTCCCTGTCATGTTGCATAATATAAGTTTAACTAGTGCATAATTGCGGAGGTCATTGGCATGAAAACCATTCTGGACATAGCTGGGTTTAGATGGTGCGCGTTCAACGCGGGTAGCGAGCCCCGTTGAAGGAGCACGAAATACCCGTGGTACAATTCAGCATAGCTATCATGTTTCTTTTTTGGCTGGATCGGTCCCATGGCCCCGGAATACCGTTCGAAGAAACAATCGTCCTTGTATACAAGTTGTCCATGACCATGCTATGTTAACAAGTGATTTAGGCACGTTTTATGGTATCGTTGCGACAACCTTATAATTGATTCATTTTTTTTAGATAGATGATCGAAGTGAAGGAGGTCAGCCACTCATCTTGATTTTTGTTCGAGGCGAGGGACTTATTGGTCGTGCGATATCACCTACGCGATTAACTAAAATTGCACAAACAACTGATTAGAACACTATATTATTCAAGAAGTTTGATATGTAAATGAGAGTTCAAAACGCAAGCCATGAAAATATTTACGAAAATATTTACGAAAATGCATTCAGAAAACTAAAGCCAGAACCAAAGCAAGTACGGCATGAAAAAAAGAACAACGGAAGGTCTCTCTCGACTCAGCCGCAGAGTCTATTCTTGAGGCGCAACCCGCTGAATATGGAACTTGATTCCGAAGAAGCCTTTCCATAACGAGAAAAAGATCTTAATTCAATCGTTTTCGTTTGACCGATTAGATCGATCCCGATCTATCGGTCCCGACCGAATCAATAGCGACATTGTTCCTTTCTCGCACACCCCATAGACATAGAACGTAGCGCGATGTAGGGATGGGACACTACACTATAACCAACTAAGAAAATATTTCGTCCTTGAAACTTAATAAAAGAACCTACTGCTAGAAAAAAATAGAGAAGGGAACTTTTTCCTCATCTTTGACTCCAGTTCCCAGGTCGACTCTTCGACCGCATGGTTCTTCCAAAGCATGCGAATGAAAGGGATGGCACAGTTTCAAAGCAGTTTATCCTTGCGCTCCACGATTTGCACAGGCTCTTCAACATATGATAATTCTGCCTGCAGATTTAGCTGACCAAAGTCTTTCATATGGCTCGGATCGTGTACGTACTTCCGCAATTGAGAGATGTGGAAGACATTGTGCATGTCCGACAGTGCTGGCGGCAATACAATCTGGTAAGCTACTGGGGCGACTCGCTTCAATATCTTGAAAGTACCGACAAATCTTGGACTCAACTTTCCTTTAGCTCCAAATCTCGTGACTCCTCGCATAGGCATGACTTTCAGAAACACGTAATCGCCCTCCAGGAATTCAAGGGCCCGTCGGTGTGTGTCGACGTAGCTCTTTTGTCAAATTTATGCAATCTTCAATCTCTCTCATATCAACTTAACTTTTTGTACGGTCTGCTCTACCAATTCCGGGCTGAGTATCTACCGCTCTCCGACTTTATCCCAATAAATAGACGATCTGTACTTTTGGGCGTACAAGGCTTCATACGACGTCATTTGGATGTTGGAATGATAGCTATTGTTATATACAAATTCGACCAATGGTAGACGAACGTCCCAGAGTCAATATTTGAGTTCATAGTTATTGTTATACCCAAAGTGTGGTTTCAGCTATCTACATTAATTCTAAAGGGTTTGGTCACAAGCGCTATACTACTCCCCAATACCCAGAGTCAATATTGAGTTCATAGAGAAGAACTAGTGGCGCAATGTGTCAACATACAATAAGAAAAATACCATAATCTAGTAGTGTACCTGCCCTGAGTTTTATAAAAGGAGACGGGGAAAGGTGGATATCAATCTAGTCCTCGAATGCCTACATTTGATTAAGAGGATGTCTTACTTCCAATATAACCATTTTTAGGGTGTTCTAGTTACGATCTCTACTATTGATCCTAGTCAATTTTCTTGTTTAATAATGACATTAACGATTTATTAACTCTAATGCTGCTTTATACTATTTGTCAATTTTGTATAAAAGAGTATGTTTGTATTTATTTGGAAAGAGTAGAAGAGAACTTCTTTATTAGGAAACTTACAAATTAAATGCATTCTTAAGGTGAGAAAACTTTCATAATTTTCTTTTTGAAAGTAAACATTTTTGAGTTTTTTTCATAAGCGAAGCTAGCATACGATAACAACTATGCTATTGACGAAATAAAACAAGAAAAGAAAGCTATGCTACGCAATACAGGGCTCAGAAAAGAAAGGGAAAATGGGCTTATGCCCTTACAACACATAAAAATAAATAAAAAATTACAACCCTAAGCAACACTGCGGCGATCTCAAAAGGCACAAGTGCCCTGCACCCAAAATACAAAAATGCTAAGTAACAAGTTCTACAAAATCTAAAATAAAATAAAGACACAAGGTAGGGACGTATAGAGTCTCAGACTTGGTCACACAATCACATGATACTGATAGATTACGTCTCAACGTACGGGAATACCCGATAGCGTTTGCGTTTCGCTAAAGGCTCGTTCGACCATTTTAGTCGTCGCCAAAGTGAATACAATAAAATCTCAATCAATCATAAAATACACCAATCATAAATGAACCAATAAAAATGTAAAATATATATCTATAAGGTATATTTTGTAATAACAAGGCTTTCCGAGAAACAGCAATAATACTCATACGAATATATATATTAAATGAGTCCCAAATATTAAGAATATATTTTAAGTTAAAATACAAAAAAAAAATTCTTTAAAATCATTTAAATATGAATATATAATAAATGGTTCACCAAACATTGTAATACATTTCTTTACTAAAGACCACAACCAAAAACTAACAGCATAATAATCTACTGATAAAACCAACTAACAGTAACTAAATTACCACAAGACCAACTACTAACAAAATAACCAAAACACAAAACAACTAACATAAAATCACTCTACTAACAGTAACCAACAACTAACATATAAAAGAGATCCCACGTCCGAAATCGGAAACGACAATTCCATGATCGTCCCAAGTATCCACACAAGCAACACAATCAATAATCAAATCGCGTTGCGGGATCGAGTCCGGGTCATCACAGACTATGCTACGGGAAGGGACGAACTACTCAGATAGAAATTATACCAAAAATCTGATAACAAAATCCGAAGAGTGGCCTCCGACTCAGATCGGTTCTGTGGAGCATCGTCAATGACTCGAGGAGTCTCAGAGCGCATCTCGGATCGCGTCTCGGCGAAGACAGTAGCGGCACTCAGGGTGGCCGATCGGATCGGCGGCGGTACGGGGCCGTAGTTCATGAGGAGGGTTGTCGCGGTCAGGGGGCCGGGTGCGGTGTGGGTGGTGATGTTAAGACAGAGAAGAAGAGATGGGAATTTGGGGTTGATGGGGATAAGCTTCTGGGAAGGTTTAGTTGCTAAAAAAAATAGTGGTAGGTGATCCGTGTAGTGGTGGTAGTTGTGTAGTAGTGATAGTGGTTGCTATTAGGGTGGGGGGAAGAGTGGACTAAGGAGTGAGAAGAAGGAAAATGAGGGCTGACCAAGAAGTGGGTTAGGATGGGGAAAGTTGTTATATGAGTATATATTTTTGAAAAGAAAAGAGTTTGGTCTTGGGAATAAATAGAATGGGCTGGGCTAGGGTCCAAACAAAGAAGGCAATCCAACAATCAATAATTTCAATTTCAACTAAAATGTAATTTAATTAACCGACTAATAATAATAATAATAATAATAATAATAATAATATAATACTACTACTAAAACTAATAACTAATATTAATCTAAAATTACACTAATAGAAATTAAAATTGACAATTCTTGCAAATACTTAAATTAATTAATTAGCCAAATTTTGGGTTTTGCAGCTGCGAACCAGGAAGAGCGTACTACATAACTAAACGCGACACTCATGCATTTTGGAAGCCATGCTCATGTGTGCAAAGGATTGATCAATCCTTTTGAAGACTCTACAATAGTCTAATGGGAAATAACTCAGGTCTCCCTAATTCTAGGTATTTTATACATTTTGGTTGTATAAAGGAGATGTAATGTATGGAACAATTATCTCATCAACATTCATTTTGAGTCAAGTTTGTAAGTCCGCACAACACTCTTTGTGATCGAGTCTTGTAAATGATGTTCTTTATCAATAAAGCAAAGCTTCCTTCTTTGCAAGTATTAAATTTTCATGCGTACTCTATTTGTTGTTGTTTCGGATAACCTTATAACCATATCTTATGCAAATGCAAATTAGATCCAAGACTGCTATTTCGGGGACATTCGAGATGTTTAATATCGAAGATCCTCATTAGGATCCTCGATTTTAAGCATCCCCGAGTCCCCATCAAACAAAGCATGCAAAGTTGGCACATACCTTTTTTGGAAAGTGATCCTCTTTATTATTCATTTAAATCATCAGGTATAGTTTTGCATCTAGTAGAAATTGACTATGGGTACATGCATGAAGGAGGTTGTGACAGTCTTACAAAGTTTGTGGGGAAGGTTTATAAACATCATTGATCCCTAACAAGAATAAGTTCATCCTCCGTCAAACTAATAGGCTTTATGAGTAATGATAATATGTAGTCCTTAATCTCATGATCTGGGATGCCAAAACCATCTCCCTTGTGGTAAATCGATACCGCCATTCGAGCAAGATTGACACATGCAGCAGTAAACGGCCGAGGTTGGGAAGAGCAAGAAAAAAACTCTCGATTCATCTCCTTCCATGTCTGAAGAATTATAATTGATATGTGTTCACGAGCAGCTATCTCTGAAACACCTGCTTCTCTCATGTAGCATTGTATCGATGTTGGTGTATCACCCCTCTCTAACTCAGCCTGTATAAGTTAAATTCCAATCAATTTTAGTTAGTAAGTTAACTTCTTGTTGATCAAAAACACGTTTTATATTTTTATTTTTTTCCATCTGCATGATATATAGATAAAGATGATAGCTTACTGATGAAGTTGCCAAATCATTGCAAAGTCTAAATATTGTTGATGATAACTTGACTAGTCTTCGACAGCTATCCAATAAATCCAATGATTCTTTTTTGGTGCTTGGCGTGAGAGAACTTCAACATGGAATAGTATGAGTGGCCCCGAAACCGAGATCCAACCATTACTGAGATATTCTGTGAAGGTTGGCATATATTTAGTATGATGCCATTTAGCCTCCAGTAGAAATGAGTTGCACAAATCTGCCCACTGAAACAATGACCATGATATTTAGTGTCTAATATGATTTTAATCATTTCGCTATAACGTAAAATGCTGATTGCGCATGCACATGTAACATACCATATTTTGAGGAGGATTATCTTCTAATTGATAATTAGGTTGCAGTCAAAAATATAGTTCACATATTAGCAATAGTAATTTATTGGAAGAACATCTAAAAATTATTTTTTACTACAAATATCAGAGAAAAGAAATTATAGAATAGAATCCAAGAATGGCTAATGTTTGCATTCCATTACTGTATATACAAGTATCACTCCAATATCTATAAATACATAGAAAATTTTTAGGAATACATCTATGGTGTATATATTCACAATTATGTGTGTATCTCTCTAATATATCGTACATTTATATATGAATTTATGGACTATGGAATACAATTATGTTCAATATTTCATATATTTCTAAATATGGAATCCAATTATGTTGTTATTTCATCATGATCTTTCACTCCCTTTTAAACAAGATGGTATAGACATGATCGAGATTGGAAGAAAGCATAAGAAAGCAAGAATGAACAAGTCCTTTGGTGAAAAAGTTTGCCAATTGAAGTGTTGTGGGAATCTAATAGATAGTGCACCGTGGGCAAGAAACTCACAAATAATATTCTGTTTTGATATAGCGAGTTCGATAATGAAAGACCATATTTTCACTACTAAAATCTGCTCAATTGGCAACATAAATTTAGCGACGTTCGTAAAACGTCGCTAAATTGTTGACATTAGCGACGTATAATTGAAACGTCGCTAACCGTCGCTACTAGCGACGAAAATAGCAACGTGACAACGACGTATATTAGTTACATGAGCTAGTCGTCGCGAAATGTTACTATGACGTCGCTAATAGCGACTAATTTAGCGACGTTAGTACGAACGTCGCTATATTCTAATTATATTTCCCCCACCGATTTATGTCCCCCCATTTTACTCTCTCACTCTCTCTCTCTTCCCTCCCTCCGACGCTCTCACTCTCTCCGGCGACTCTCACTCGCTCCGGCGATTCTTCTCCCTCTTCGGTACATGACTCTCCCCTCCCCTCCTCTCTCTCTATTTTGGTTATTGGTGGTTGGGGGTGCGGATGGCTCAGGGGGAGGGGCAGGGGGGATGCGGGTGGTTGGGGGTGAGTGAGGGGTGGCTGGGGGGGTGGGTCAGGGGGGTGAGGGCGGCTGGGGGTAAGGAGGGGGGCTGGGGGAGGGGAGCTAGGGTTAGGGTTCGGGTTAGGCGTGGGTGTGTGGGGGGGAGGGGCGGGGGGGGTGAGGGCGGCTGGAGGAGGGGATCTAGGGTTCGGGTTAGGGGTAGGTGTGTGTGGGGGTGAGGGCGGCTGGGGGAGGGGAGCAGTGGGGGTGGGGGCGGCTGGCGGAGGGAAGCAGGGGGGTGGGGGCGGCTGGGGGAAGGGAGCATTGGGGGTGGGGGCGGCTGGGGGTTCGGGTTAGGGGTGGGGGTGAGGAGGGAAGGGCTGTGGGGAGGGGAGGGTTAGGGTTTGGGTTCGGGTTAGGGTTAGGGTGGTTGGTAGGGGAAGGGGGCTGGTGGGGGAGGGGTTAGGGATAGGGTTCAGGTTAGGGTTAGGGGTGGTGTACGGGGGTGGGGGGAAGGGTGCGGGGGGGGGGGGCTTGGTCAGGGGCACCGATAGTGCCGAAAAATCTGATAATTTAGTAATAATTATTTGTTTTTCGTCACCGAAAAATGTGATACTCCGATTCGAAAAGCACCGATAGTACCGATTTTTGTAACAAGTAGTTATGTTGGTTGGTTAATTGGTAACATGGTGATCAGGACATATAGTCCCTGCAGCCGTTCGACTAGCGAGGCAAAAACTTTGTAGCCGTAGATAAAGTTGACTGTCCTTTGACCCTCATCCCTCGGCAATGATGATACGACAACCTATCACTATATCTTTTAGTAGTAGATGACGTCTTAGTATTACATTATGTGGGTTCATCTTGATTCTGTTATATCCTTCTGATACTAGATTCGATGAGAACATATACTACACCATATGTACAGAACATAGATGATTCACACTAATATATGCTAGAATGAATTTTGGGTTGTGTCCTGAGCCATCCATTCTCACACTTAAAATAGATATGAATTAGTACTGTGTGTTAATCTTTGTTTTTGTATTTTCGGAGAACCTAGGGATTTGATTCTGTTTTTTGTATTTTGGATTATGTATTTTGGCTCCAGCTCCATTTGTATTTATCTACGGTATGATATGGTGATCAGGACATAGTCCCTGCAACCATTTGACTGGCGAGGCAGAAACTATGTAGCCGTAGATAAAGTTGACTGTGCTTCGACCCTCATCTCTCGACAATGATGATACGAAAAACTATCACTATATCTTATATAGTAGTAGATGATGTCTTAGTATTATATTATGTGAGTTCATCTTGATTCTGTTACATTCTTCAGATACTAGATACGATAAGAACATATACTATACCATATGTACAGAACATAGACGATTCAGACTAATGTATGCTAGAATGAATTTTGGGTTGTATTCTGAGCCATCCTTTCTCACACTTGGAAAAAAAAATCAAATATTCTGTATTTTATCTGCTTTCGAAAATGTACTCAAACGAGATGATGGCTCCTTTGTAGTTAGTTTGCTTATGTTACAATTATATTATTTGTGAATATCGATCTTACCAGATGGCACTCATGACCCGAGCAGCGGCACGTCGTTTGAGGAAAATACCGAATGCTAAGGTGGCTCCTCCTACTGTTAAGGAGGAAGTGGCAACGGTAGCTAGTGAGATCAGGAGTTCTATTCATCCAGCACCTGCAATGGACTGCATCTCTCTTGTCGCCATCGATCCTACTTATTCGAAGTGGTTGCGTGATCGTATCACTGAGCGTTTGCGTGAGCTGCGTGGTTGTCATTAGCTATTAGTACTTATTTGTATTGGACTATTTGTATTGGGTGGTGTTTGTATTAGACTATTTGTATTGGACTACATATATGAATTAGTACTGTATCAATCTTTGGATTGTATCTCCAGCTCCAGCTCCAGCTCCATTTGCATTCTGGATTCTGTATTTTGTATTTTAGATTCTGTATTTTGGCTCCAGCTCCATTTGTATTAATCTATGGTACGACATGGTGATCAGGACATAGTCCCTGCAGCCATTCGTCTGGCGAGGTAGAAACTATGTAGCCGTAGATAAAATTGACTGTCCTTCGACCCTCATCCCTCGGCAATGATGATATGACAACCTATCACTATATCTTATATAGTAGTAGATGATGTCTTAGTATTACATTATGTGAGTTCATCTTGATTCTGTTACATTCTTCAGATACTAGATACGATAAGAACATATACTACACCATATGTACAGAACATAGACGATTCACACTAATGTATGCTAGAATGAATTTTGGGTTGTGTTCTGAGCCATTCGTCCCCACACTTGACAATTAAGCATGTGAAATATATCGTTGAAGAACGTAAAACTTGTGGTCGTTACTGTAGAAAGTACATACTGACATGAATTGACGCAAAAAGGAGGAGATCAAAGCTGTAACAAGTAAAGTTGTGTTTTGGATGTTCTACTCTTGTAAGCTCTTTGTTCACAAAGCAAGATATAATGAATACAGAACAAGTATCGAGTTTATAACTCTTGTAAGCTCTATACTTGAGTTACAAACTCGATAGTTGTTCTGTATTCTTTAATTATAGCTTGCTTTGTGAACAAAGAGTTTACAAGAGTTTTTTTCCAAAGCACAACTTTACTTGTTCTAGCTTAGAGCCCCTCATTTTCGTGCGTCAGTTCATGTCGGTCTTCACTTTCTGCCGTAACTTCCTCCAATTAACCTCCATCCCTTGGCAGTGATGATATGACAACCTATCTTGATTCTGTTATTACAGTAGATGTTGTCTTAGTATTATATTATGTGGGTACATCTTGATTATGTTATATCCTTCAGATACTAGATTCGATAAGAACATATACTACACCATAAGTACAGAACATAGATAATTCACACTAATGTATGCTAGAATAAATTTTGGGTTGTGTTCTGAGCCATCCGTTCTCACACTTAAAACAGAAATAAATTAGTACTGTGTGTCAATCTTTGTTTTTGTATTTTCGACGAACCCAAGGATTGGATTCTATATTTTGTATTTTAGATTCTGTATTTTGGCACCAGCTCCAGCTCTATTTGCATTAATCTACGGTACGACATGGTGATCAGGACATAGTCCCTGCAGCCATTCGACTGGCGAGGCAGAAACTATGTAGCCGTAGATGAAGTTGACTGTCCTCTGACCCTCATCTTTCGGCAATGATGATACGACAACCTATCACTATATCTTTTAGTAGTAGATGATGTCTTAGTATTATATTATGTGGGTTCATCTTGATTCTGTTATATCCTTCAGATACTAGATTCGATAAGAACATATTTTACACCATATGTACAGAGCATAGATGATTCACACTAATGTATGCTAGAATGAATTTTGGGTTGTGCTCTGAGCCATCTGTTCTCACACTTGGCAAAAAATCGAATTTTCTGAATTTTATCTGCTTTCAAAAATGTACTCAAACGAGATGGCACCCGTTCTCACAGATGGCACCTAAGACCTGAAGATCTTGCTTGAGGGAGGCACAGATGGCTGTGAAAGAGGAGGTGGCACCTGAGGGCAGTTCAACCGAGAGAGCTGCTCCAGAAGTAATTCCTAAAGCCGAGGGAGCTGTGAAAGAGGAGGTGGCACCAGAGGGCAGTTCCACCGGGAGTTCCAGTTATCTATCTCCTCTGGATATTGATATGGCTGCCGTGGATCCTACTTATGCACGCTGGCTGAGGGAGTTCTATCTGCCACAGCATAGACGACAGTAGATACATATATTGACTGGATTTGTTTTGATGGATATATCTCCTCTGGATATTGTGATGGATATTTGTTTTGATGGATATATCTCCTTTGGATATTTTGATGGATATTTGTTTTTTGGTGTGTGATGTATATTGGTTTGTGTGATGTGTGATGGATATTGTGATGTATATTGGTTTATGTGATGTGTGATGCATATTGTAATGTTCCAAGAGGCTTGAGGAGACGACCAATTATTTTTGGTCTATTCTGGATTGTATTGTTCGTGCCGGTGTTGAATGTTCCACCGAAGGGGTCGGCGAACCCAGGGATTAGATTCTGTATTTTGGATTGGATTGGATTCTATATTTTGGATTGTACATTTGCATTCTGGATTCTTTTTTTTATTTTTTTTCAATTTAGCGACGTTTGTAGCGACGTTTATATTCGTCGCTAACTGTTAGCGACGAATATAAACGTCGCTACAAACATCGCTAATTTGTTGACGTGGCAACCAATCTGATGCCACCACATCGTCACAAAAATGTCACTACTGTGTTGCTAATCGGCGACCACAAGAAAATGTCGCAAAAGACGTCGCTATTTAGCGACGTTATTAGCGTCGCTAACTAACGTCGCCATAGCGACGTTTTCTCGATTAGCGACACGCTTTTTTCCGTCGTTTCCAAAACGTCGCTGAAAACGTCGCTAATTTAGGTTAGCGACGTTTTGGCCGTGATTAGCGATGTTTTGGAACGTCGCTAATCTGACAAATTTTTGTAGTGTTTTCGTCATTTAAATGGTGGAGAGATTATCGCATTAGATATAAGGAAGATGTCGCGATGGTATATCAAATTCTCTAAAGAGTTATCCAAACCAATGGAGTTTAGCAGTAGTATTGGGAACGGCATGATACTCAGTTTGTCTACTAGACCGTGACACGATTGATTGTTTCTTAGGGGTCTACGAAATAAGGTTTCGTCCCAAAAAACATACCTCATCGGTGGTAGAAATCGATACATAAACTAACATACGTGATTGATGAAGGTTAAAATCTAGGAAGGCTGTAGAGAAAGTCCTTGTGAAATGTTACTTTTATCTAGTGAGGAATTTGTTATTCCCGAAACATATCTAGATGGAAGAACGATCAAAATTTGAGAGACCTCTTGCAAAATAAATTTTGCTCTCTATTTGATTTTTTAGGATTTCAGAGACTTCCTTCAAACAAGTTTGTTCTCCTAATTTCTTAAGATGAGATTTCGAAGACTTCCTGTAAAGTTTGCTCTCCTAATTTTTTTAGAGTTAGCAAGTTTGTTCTCCTAATTTCTTAAGATGATATTTCGAAGACTTCCAGTAAAGTTTGCTCTCCTAATTTTTTTAAAGTTAGGATTTCGGAGACTTCCTGAAAAGAAGTTTGCTCTCCTAATTTCCTGAATTGAGTTTCAGTACTTTGGAGATTCCGACAATTCCTGAATTGAGTTTCAGTACTTTGGAGATTCCGAAGAATGAGTTCGCTCTCCCAAAATTAGATTTTGAAGATTCCGGCAAACAAGTTTGCTCTCCAAACTATCCTGCAGCCCACTGAGAAGAAGAAGAAGAAAGAGGAGATTTAAACAGACCTGTCTGTATGATGAAAATCACCTTGCTCAAAGCAAAATTTGCCTTTATACGATCTGCTTTCAAGAACCATCAAGTTCTCAAAGAACTTCTAGAATGCTCGTTAGTCAACTTTTTATAACTCGAACGGGTTCCTTTTGCTTTCTTCTTTGGTGCATCTTCTAAATGAGGTCAGGGGGCTCTATTTATAGAGTGGAGTGAGACTTTACTATTTCTCATATCCGATGTGGGACTAAAATACCAATACTCAAAAATAGAGTTTGATATTTTAGATCATCCCGCAATCAGCATAGTTGTGTGCCAGTCCACGCCTACCCCCCGAACACCCCCGTTCATGCACGAGGCATCCTGGAGACCGTGTTCAAGTCCGAGTCCGAACGACAAAAAGTAACTTGCTTCCTTGTTGGAGTTAATCATTTTTCCTTCTAGGTAATCACCCCAACGCAGTACCCACATGTGCCCCACCACACCTCATGTGCACACTTCAACACATGCAAAATAATATATTGAAATACCCACTTTGTGGTGTAGCCGACGTTGGACTATTTTACACTAGTCCAAAGGCAAAAACACCAACAGAATTCACTTGACTGCTTAATATGGGATATGCATGTTTGATACATAAACTGACATACTTGATTGACGACAAACACAATGTAAGGTTGTGTCAAAGTGGGGAGAGCCGAGAATGAGGGGTGACCGGTGTAAGACGAGACTTGTAATTTTCTACATTCAATTTTCATAGCAACTCCAAGGCATAACGGATTTGCATCAAGGATAGACAATTGTTGAAATGGTAGGAGTCTCAATTATAATTGGACGAGTGGAAATGGACGTGTATGATGAAAAACCTCTGAAATGTTTTTCTCATTCGTCATAATAATTCTGAACTAATTGAATTGCCAATATTATTTAACTTCCAATTTCAGCAATCAATCCACTTTGGTACTCATATAGAATATCTTAGTCAGGAAATAGAACTGATTGTGAATTTGTAGCAATTAAACAAATAATTAAAGAGAACAAAATTTTTATATATGTAATCAAAGAAGAAACATTACCACTTTTTTTAGACGGCATACAATCTCCGATTGGTCGTCCTCTTCAATGTTGTTTGCAATTTCATTAACCGTATTGCAAATAGTAGCAAAGCAAATCTTCATATATTCTGGTAGGTTTTCTATTTCTTCAGTTTCCCATCTGAGAATCATTCCAAAAAATATATATAGTAAATTCATGCTCTTATTACAGTCGTTCAATTAATAAATATATATACAGTTATTTAGGATATAATACATATACCTATCAATGATACCAGTAAGAATCTCTAGTTCACCAAATGAACCATAGACATCATAAATGTCATCAAGTGTCACTATTAAAGCGCCGATCTTCGGAAGCCATTCTAGACAAGATTTGAATTGTGGCTGAAAAATTATACTCACTGCAACAAAGAAACACTCTAATATCCTGTCTCTTGCAAAGCTCAGACTCTTTCCATGGTTTAGGCTCTTCCACCAACTGTAACATGATAATATATATTACTTAGAACAGAAAAAGGAAAAGGAAGCGCCAGAAAGTAGTCAACCTAAATATATAGTGAACACAGTAGGACAATCAATATAACATATTATTAACTACTTATTATGGAAAAAAATAAGTAGCCCTTCTTCTTGATCCGAAGTATGGGACCATGGAAAACCCGGTCACTTAATGGATAGAATAACAAAACAAAACTGAAAATTTTGCTTGCTCATTTTAGACTATGTAATTTAAGAAAAATAAATAAATAAATATTACCCGTAAACTTAAAAATAAAATAGAAGAGAAAACTAATTACCATATGTTGTTTATAAGCTCCCTCTGGTGTATGTGTTGAACCATGTTGAAATCAAGTTTCGCCAACGAGAGCAATGTGTTGTTCATGCCCTCTTCAATTTCGTACATGTCGATATATCGTCGAACCTGTAGCCTTTGAAGACTCCAATGTGATGGAAGATCCAGGGCATGAGACACTTCCCGTGCAAGGGTCGATATTGATGAGTCTAACACCTTCAGATGCCTGACCGCGAATTCTCTCGCCTCATCTAGTGTTTTATCTCCATTGAAAGAAAGGTAGGATGCTTGATATAGGCCTAACAATCCTTTCACGTCTTGTGAGAGGCTCTCCGCAAAGCAACCATCATCGTCCTTGAAGTCATTGAAAATCTCTACTTGGCACAACACAATGTATACAGTTAATTAGAGTTAAATTTTGTTAATTTATAGGATATATTTAGTTAATCATTGCATCCATAACCTGGATTGGATATAGGTTATGTACTAATAGTGGATAATAGTGACCGGGATGAGAGATACAACCTAACATGACACCATGGAACTTAAGTTGTGGCAGACTTGTATAAGAGATAAGGATCATGGTATAACTCTTAGGCTTGATTTAGAATTGCTTATTGTTGCTTGCTTCTGCTTTTTTATCTTTGAAAAGTGGTCCAAAACTGTTTTGTAACAACTACTTATCAAATTTTTTTATAAGATCAAATATTAGTAGACTTTTTACTGTACTACCAAAAACTACTTTTTGTTATGGAGTTTTGAAAGCAACAACAATTCCAAACCAAGCCTTATTGTAATAGATTGAAGTCTTGTTATGTGAAATAGGTAGCACGTCAATGGGAATAGAAGTCTAAATTTGTCATTAACCTACATTGTGGCCATACTTCGGCGGTCCCAAAGAAAGCAACTTGGAGGAGGGAGATTGAGAGGTGGTTCTTTCAATGGAGGACATTTTGTGCTAGAAAATTATTGCTAGATATTTTCTTTTATTTTTATTTTTTAAATATAACTATAGAATTAAATTTATATCGTCCCTTTCACTTTCTTTTCAGAATAACTAATCAACTATGAAGCCTTCTTTAAGACTTGGTTTCATGTCTAGTTATTCCAATTTTTTATGTAATCAAACTTCCAACAAATGATCTAGTAACCTGCTATCATATTATTCCAGTATCCCATGAGAATTGGATTTACATATCAGTATATATCAGTATAGTATTATATTTTTGAAATCCATATGTCTATGAGATTTAAATCTACTTACAATTTTGATGGAACGTTAAACTTCCTTATTGGGTAACATGAGTTCATTTAAGTAACGGGTAATATTTACCTTCTGAAACCATAAAACCATACTGTCTAAGAAGCATAAAAAGAACAGCAGTGTCCTCTAGACCACTCTTTTGCACCACCTTGTCATAGCCACTTGACAACATAGCATTCAGCAGTCCATTGATCTCCTTCTCAAAATGGTAACCTAAGCCGAGCCGCTTGACCGTATGGATCAACCTCACTTGAGCCAATGGCTCGATTCTGTCGAACAAAAGCCTCACCTCTTCCTTCAACTTCATAACTAGAGATCCATATTCTTCTTCCTACAAAAACACAATTAATTTAGCATCACTACTAAATTTGTATAGAAAATCGAAACTGATCAAGCATAATAGTTGTATAAAAAAAAACATGCATCCACCGTATAATGGCTCTTGAGGGTCTGAATGGAAGCCAAGTCCCATTGGTTCGGCTTGTAGTTTGCAGACCGCCGAACTATGGCATGCTTATGGCTAGTACAGGACTTGGTACTTGTATTAGTAGGACTTGTTACCACCCTAGTTTTGATCAATTGAAAGCTTGACATAACGGGAAAACGGAAAGGAAACATGGTTACGAATGTTTAAGAGGAACAGAGAAATAATTTTCAATTGAAAGATAACAGGAACAGAGAAAGAAAGCACGGTTATGAATGTTTAAGAGGAACGGACTCTATATTTATAGACCCTTGTGAGAAGGTATGCAATTATTGTTAAATTATTTCTTCAGGAAATATAATCTAGCTACATTCATTCCACACACAACTGAGAAACTATAGACCACTGGATTTCTGTGGCAGGCAAACGACTCGTACTGCACATGTTTGACGTTGTGGTTTGAACAACCGACCATACTGTTGTAATGACCCATAAAATGTTGAGTTTCAGATGACTGACAGACTAAGATGTAAGGGATTACGTAATGGTGAATTACGTAATGGCTGGTGTCCACATGTGGTTTATGAAAATAAACAAGCTAACATTATTGTTAAAATAATTCTTCAGGAAATAATCTACATTCATTCTACACACACTGAAACTACATTATTGTTAAAATAATTTTGTACATGTCGATATATCGTCGAACCTGTAACCTTGGTATACTCCAGTGTGATGGAATATCCAAGGCATCTGACACTTCCCTTGCAAGAGTCGATGTTGGTAAGTCTAACACCTTCAGATGTCTGACCGCAAATTCTCTCCCCTCATCTAGTGTGCTCTCCCCATTGAAAGAAAGGTAGGATGCTTGATATAGGCCTAGCAATCCTTTCCCGTCTTGTGAGAGGCTCTCCGCAAAGCAACCATCATCGTCCTTGAAGTCATTGAAAATATCTACTTGCGCACAGCCGAATGTATACACTTGGTGTTAAATTTTGGTAAGTTTTAGGGTATGTTTAGTTAATCGTTGCATCCATAAACCGATTGGATATAGGTTGTGTACTATATAAAGCTTAATTATATAATCTTCTTGATTTCATAATGGTAATATACTTATAGACCAATTATGAACATAATTGTGAAGTAGTCTTTTGATATTTACACTGAAATGTGAGGTATAAAATAGGTAGTTTTTTAATATATTTTTATTCCTTGTTTATGATTCTCTCTTTACAATGAACATGCAAATTATTTGGATATGTGGGACCATACTCTTAATTTACTGAATTAGGTGAATTAAGATGTGCTTATCATTGCTGAAAGATCAGATGAAAGATCACATATAATTGCATTCTATATTTAGAGATTGCACATTATTTTATTCCATCTGGTGAAGTATAGCTTTCTAAGCAGAAGTAAAAGAAAAGATGAAGGAGACCTTGCGGTCCTTATTTTTAATTTTTTTAAGGGATATTTTAGCAAATGCCCCCATTCCAAATGATAAAACTAGCATATGCCCCCACTATTTTTTTTAATTAGCAAATACCCCCACTCTCATGTAAATCAGCAAAAAAATTTCAAAAAAAGTGGGGGTATATCTTAAATATTTTACTCTTCCGTACCAAAAATGGGGGTATTTGGTAGTTAAAAAAAATAGTGAGGGTATATGTTAGTATCAACATTTAGAATGAGGGCATATGCTAAAATATCCCTTTTTTTAAATATTTCTCCTCTATGCAAATGTAGATGGAAGCTTCTGGTGAAGATTTCTCTTGTTGCAAACTCGTTAAGTTTAGCTATTACTCTAACAGTCATGTCTGGGAAAATGGACTCAAATAGGCTTTATATCTTCTATCTAGGGCTGCAAATGAGCCAAGCCGTTTGCGAACTGCACGAAGCTCGGCTCGGTAAAAGCTCGTTTGAACTCGGTTCGTTTAGTAAACAAGCTGAACTTAATCTTTATTTTTGAGCTCGTTTAATAAATGAGTCAATCTCAAGCTTAGAAGTACTCGACTCGATTGAGCTCGCGAGCTGGCTCATTTATGAGCTTGCGAGCTGATTCGTTTAGAAGCTCGTTTATTCTTTGTTGAATTTTATATATATATATATATATATATATATATATATATATATATATATATATATATATATATATATATATATATATATATATATATATATATTTTATATATATATATATATTTTTCGTTTAGAAGCTCGTTTATTCTTTGTTGAATTTTATATATATATATATATATGTATATATATATATATATATATATATATATATATATATATATATATATATATATATATATATATATGGAAAAAAAAAAAAAAAATATATATATATATATATATATATATATATATATATATATGGTCGTATTTATGTCCTTAATGAGTGATATTAAGGAACTTTTTTTAATTAAATTTTTATAAATAAATTAATATTTCAGATATTTGAATTCAAAGCTAACTAGCTTGAAATCAAGCTTAAGGAGATTGAAATAAAGTTGAGTGACAAGCTTGATTTTAAGCTTATCGAGCTTGTTTATCAAGCTTGAATCAAGCTTCCTTATCAAGCCAAGCTCAAGCTTAATATTAACAAGCTCGAGCCAAGCTTAAGCTCCAAAATAAAAAATTTATCAAACTCGAGTTCGAGCTTGAATAATTCTAGTCATGCCAAGCTCAAGCTTACAAAACTTTGACTCGGCTCCGCTCGTTTGCAGCCCTACTTTTACCTAGAGAAGATTTCTCAGAAAAGAGCACCCTTCATGAGAGATGACACTGTTATTATTATTCTGGAGGTCGTGGGGAATAGAGAGATGACACTGTTATTAGGGAGGATTTATGAAATGTCCAAAAACTAAAAAAGTTTTATGTAAAACCCACCGCTAAAAAAACTTTCATCGCGTGCCCAGAATTAGAGAAACTTATCCAAAGCGGGTTCCAAATGACCATTTTGCCCTTCCTTTTAATTTATTGAAAACACCCACGAAACTGCTCTTAAAAAAAATATTTCGATATTTCACCTTCTTCCATACGCTGCTCACTTTCGAATCTAGGTTTTCTCCTCAAAAATCTTCAAAAACTCGTCGGAAAATTTCGGAAAGACCGGGACAAATGGCAAAAGTGCTAAAAAGGAGGTCCAAACATCATTTTTTTGCGATTCTAAAATTTCGGAAGGCCGTCTAACGGTGAAGTTGTTACTTTCAGTCTCCTTGACGATACGCTCATTTTGCGACAAACGAGACCTCGTTTCGACCTCCCAGTCAAAAGTTATGGCTCTCCAAAGTTTCAGCTGACCATAAAATGCAGGAGAATGGTCATTCTCCGTGTTAGAACACGAAAAATGTTAATTTCGCATGAGGGTGGTCATTCTCCGTGTTAGTAACACGGAGAATGTCATTCTTCATCTTAATTTACATGGAGAATGACTATTCTCCGTGTTAATTTACACGGAGAATGCCATTCTCCGTGTAGTTTATCAAGGAGAATGGTCATTTCAGTGTTAAACACAGGAGAATGACCATTCTCCGTGTTAGAAAAATGGAGAATGCAATTCTTCGTGTTAAATAAAACGGAGAATGTTATTCTCCGTGTTGAATAAAACGGAGAATAGCATTCTCCGTGTAATTTAGCACGGAGAATGGTTATTTTAGTGTTAAAACGCAGGAGAATGGCATTCTCCGTTTTAAATAAAACGGAGAATAACGTTCTCCGTGTTAAATAAAACGGAGAATGGTCATTCTCCGTGTTAAATAAAACGGAGAATGGTCATTCTCCGTGTTAAATAAAACAGAGAATGGTCATTCTCCGTTTAATTTAGCACGGAGAATGGTCATTTCAGTGTTAAAACGCAGGAGAATGGCCATTCTCCGTGTTAGAAATACGAAGAATATCATTCTCCGTTTTAAATAAAACGGAGAATGGCATTCTCCGTGCTAATTTACACGAAGAATGGTCATTCTCCGTTTTAAATAAAACGGAGACTGGTCATTCTCCATGTAATTTAGCACGGAGAATGGTCATTTCGGTGTTAAAACGCAGGAGAATGGCCATTCTCCGTGATAGAAACACGGAGAATGTCATTCTCCGTTTTAAATAAAACGGAGAATGGCATTCTCCGTGTTAATTTACACGGAGAATGGTCATTTCCAGTGTTAAAACGTAGGAGAGAGGAATAAAGAGTTTCGTTCTTCTTTCAAAGCGATAATAATTCTTATGGAAAAGAAGAAGAAAGATCTTCTCTCCACAATTGACGTAGATGAAGATGATGATGATGGTGATGATGATGACGAGCGATGATCTGAGTTCGACCGAAGAAAAGCACACCGAACTATGAACGATCTTTGCGATCTCTGTTGAAGATGAGAGCACCGAACTACGAACGATCTTTGCGATCTCTGCTGAAGATGAGAGCAATGGAATTCAGATTTTTCGTGAAGAAGAAGAAGACGAAAATCGCAATCCAGATCTGAGTTTTTTGAATTTAAATACATATAGATGACCAATTCGCACGGAGGGGTAGTTTCGGTATTATAAAAATAGCAGTTTCCAGCGGGTGGCATCTAAAAGGGAATCTTGGAATATTTAACGTGAAAATACTTAATTCTGGGTCTTTCATAAAACTCATCCAGCGGGTGGGCATTTCATAAAAGCCCATCCCGAAATTGGGTTTTTCAGCAATTTCCAGCTGTTATTATTATAAAATATGGAACGACACAACTATTAAATTCTGGAGATCGTGTGGAATAGACTTTTTTTTTCATTCTACACACTGAAACTATAGATTGCTCACAAGATGGCGATGAACATTCCACCGTTTCAGCAAAGAGCAATCGGCGAAGCAACAACTAATTAACTGGATTAAACCAAGAATAGAATAAAATCTAATTGCACAACCGGCACAATCCGTCAAGTGTTGGAAAAGAAACGTGAAAACCTTTCTCCAAACTATAGAGTACCTGCGAGAGAACCGTGCAATACAACGCACGAACCAAAACACCAAAACAAATCTCGCAGACACAGAGAATTTTTGACGTGGAAAACTCTTGCGGGAAAAACCACGGAACGATCGGAGTCCAATCCTGAGAAGCATTTACTAATGAAATAAAGGAGTACACCATCTACAAACTTCTTCCGATCCAAATCGGATCCCTACAACACTTAGGAGCAAGAATAATGATTACAAGGCTACGAAGAATAAGGACGACGAGTATATATTACCCAAACACGATCCTCCTTCGAAAATGGCCTTCAATCCTCCTTCTCTCCCAAAGTTGCAATGGCACTCTTGCCTCTTTTTTTCTCTTTTGTTCTTCAATGTTGTGTTGTGATTAGGGTTAGGAATAACCATGTATAAATCCCCTAATCCGCAGCAAAACCTAAATCGTAGGATACGATCCAATGGTGATTAAACACCCTGAAAAACGCTTCAGCCCCGACGACATAGAGTTCGGCCAGAACTCTGTCCTGGGGCAGAGTTCGGCCAGAACTCTATGTCTAGCAACCAGCAAGGTTCTGGAACCAGAACACAGAGTTCGGCCAGAACTCTGGCAGCTCCCGAGTGTCTCTGTCATCTCCGACTGGCCTCGTCACCTCCCCGAGCTTCTCTGACGCACAGATGTCGCTCGTCGCACTCCGGGGTCTTCTCTACATAGGTTGGAAGCCCCACCCACTCCAATAAATCTCTGCCTTCACAACTAGGTGGAGGAGGTCATCATCCCGATGATCTGCCTGCAGTACTCAAACTTTTTCCTCGGTAGAACCTTTCCGAGCATGTCTGCTCCATTGTCATCAGTATGAACCTTCTCAAGCGTCGCGTCCTTCTTCTCAGCCACATCCCGTATCCAATGATACCGAGTCTCAATGTGCTTGGACCGACTATAAAATGTCTGATTCTTTATAAGGTGTATAGCACTCTGACTGTCGCAAAGGAAAGTATACTGCTCTTGCTTCACCTCCATTTTCTGCAACAGCTTCTTCATCCACAGCAGCTCCTTGTAAGCCTCCGTCGCCACAATGTATTCCGCCTCTGTCGTCGATAAGGCAACACACTTCTGCAACCGTGACTGCCACGATATCGCTCCTCCGACAAACATCATCACATAGCCTGAAGTCGATCGTCTCGTGTCTACATCTCCAGCCACGTCAGCGTCGGTATACCCAACCAGCTTCGGCTCATCACCACCAAAAGAAAGTCTCCAATCGGCAGTGCCCTGAAGGTATCGTAGAATCCACTTGACCGCACTCTAACATACCCTTCCAGGATTTGAAAGATACCTGCTAACAGTGCTAACTGCATGAGCAATATCTGGCCTCGTACACATCATAGCATACATAAGGCTCTCCACAGCTGAAGTATATGGAACCCACTTCATATCTTCCTTTTCGTCCTCGGTAGATGGATACTTCTCCTCAGTGAACGTAAAGTGGGCCGCAAGAGGGCAACTCACTTTCTTCGACCCGTCCATACCGAAACGCTGAAGTACCCGATAAATGTACTTCTTTTGGGACAAATGTAGCAGCTTGGACTCTCTCTCTCTCTCTCTCTCGGCTGATCTCCATCCCAAAAATAGTCTTCGCTGCATCCAAATCGTTCATAGAGAAGGTCGTGTCCAGTTAGCACTTCAACTCTGCTATCCTTGTGGCATTCAGACCCACTAATAGCATATCATCAACATAGAGCAATAAAATGATAAAATTATCTTCGGTAAAATACCTCACAAATACACAGTAATCCAACGTTGTCCGTGCATAACCATGCTCCCCCATAAACGACTCGAACTTTCTGTACCTCTGCCTCGGAGCCTGCTTCAGACCATATAAGCTCTTCCTCAACCGGCAGATCAAATGTGACTTGTCCTTCTCACAGAATCCCTCTATCTGCTCCATATATAATTCCTTCTCAAGATCACCGTGGAGGAATGTCTTCATGTCTATCTGCTCGACCTCTAAGTCGAGACTGGCTGCTAATGCTAGCACCACCCGAATAGACGAATGCTTGACGATAGGCGAAAATATCTCATCATAATCAATGCCTTTCCGCTGACCATAGCCTTTAACTACCAGTCTCGCTTTGTATCGAGGGAGAGTAGCATCATCCGTCTGCTTCACTCTAAACACCCATCGATTCTTCAAAGCCTTTTTGCCCTTTGGGAACCGTACCAGCTCATAAGTGGAATTAGTGTGCAAGGAACTCATCTCCTCCTGCATAGCCGCCATCCATTATTGCCTTTGTTTGTCTTCCATAGCCTCTGCAAAACCTTCGGGCTCTCCCCCGTCAGTCAATAGCACATACTCACCTGGTGAGTATCTCGTAGATGGTCGACGCTCTCTGTCGCTCCTTCTCAGTGGAGCCACTGGTGCTAGCCGTATACCAACAGCCTCCTTCCCTTCAGGAACTGCCTCCCCGGCATGCTCATCCTCCTGAGGGACACCCTGACAACCATCAGCAGACCGATGATCAAGTCCGTACATAACCGTACCCGACAAAGACGCATCGCCTCGTCTTTGGCTTAAGTTTCGTCCTCTCGTCCTTAGGTACATGCACGAAGGCCTTAAAGCCAAACACTCGCAGATGACTGTATGACGGCTCTTTGTCGTACAATACATTGTCAGGCACATTACCCTGCAAAGGAGCACTAGGAGATAAATTAATAACATAAGCAGCTGTGAAAAAAGCCTCACCCTAATAACTGTCCGACAAGTTTGCTTCTGACAGCAAACACCGCACCCTCTCCATCAGCGTCCTGTTCATGCGCTCTGCTACACCATTGAGCTGAGGTGTCTTGGGCGAAGTCTTCTGGTGTCGTATCCCCTGCTCTCTGCAGTAAGCATCAAAGGACCAATGTATTCGCCGCCGTTGTCGGACCGAACACACAATAACTTCTTTTCCCGTCTCTTTTTCAATAGAGGTTTTAAACTCTTTGAAAGTAGGCAGCACCTGATCCTTGGTCTTTAAGGCATAGACCCAAACCTTCCTGGAACAGTCATTAATAAAAGTTACAAAGTACGAAGCACCACCAATAGATTTTACCTTCATAGGACCACAGACATCCGAGTGAATCAACTCGAGCAACGCCGGCTTCCTTGAACTTAGGTGACTTTGGAAAGACACCATATTTTGCTTTCCAGCTAAGCAGTGCGTGCATTTCTCCAACTTTGTAGACTTGAGCCCTGGAATCACCTTCCTGTTCACCAAGTAGCTCTTTCCCTTCTCGCTGATATGGCCAAGCCGCCTGTGCCACAACTCGGTAGACGCATCGCTGATTGCATTCACCTCTAGTGCCCCCTGTGCGCTCCCCTCCATATAGTAGAGACCGAACTTCTTGCTTCCTCTGGCAATCACCATCGAACCTCTGGAAAGCTTCCACTGACTATTCCCGAAGAGACTAAAGAATCCCTCGTCATCCAATCTTCCAACCGACACCAGGTTGAAACGGATATCAGGGACATGACGAACATCTTTTAGAACAGAAACTGCACCCGTCTTCGTTCTTAAATGCACATCTCCAATGGCAACCGCCTTCGACACATCTCTATTACCCATCTTCAACACTCCACAGTCGCCTATCGTATAAGTAAAAAATAGTGCCCTGTTGTGAGATACATGTGCCGAATCTCCTGAGTCCAGCAGCCAAGAATTGTCATCCCAGGCGAGGTTTATAATGACCTCATCACCTACGACGATCACATCGCCTCCATGTATGGAGGCTGCCGCTGTAGTATTCTCATCTTGCTTTCCCTTGTCGCCCTTCTTCTCTCTCTTCCATATGTGTGGCCCTTCTTGCTACAGAGGTAACACTCCGAGTCTTCGTACCGACCCTTGGACTTCCCCTGCTCTTGTCTCTGCCACCACCTGGACCCCTGCTTTTGCCTCTTCTACGGCTCTCTGAAACCAATGTCTCTGAGTGGTGGGATGTGGATGAAGTTCCCTGAGAACGTCTCCGCTTCTCTTCATTCAGCACCCCGCTCTTGGCAAACTCCAGACTGACCACACCTTCTGGAGCAGAAGCGATCATAGATACTCGTACGGTCTCCAACGAGTCTGGCAATGTACATAGCAGCCATAGTCCCTGAACTTTGTCGTCTAACTTGACTCCCATTGAAGATAGATGGTCAACCACGCCCTGGAAATCACTCAAGTGATCCGTAATAGATGCTCCATCTTTGTACCGCAGACCTATCATCGTCCGGATCAGGAACAACTTGTTTATCCCCGGTCTTCTTCGCGTACAATGATTCCAGCTTATCCCATAACGTCTATACGTGCTCAATATTGGCGACGTGGTTGTACACGTTTTTGTCAACGAACTGCCTGATATATCCGTACACCTGCAAATACTCGAATTTCCAGTCCTCTTCGGATTTATCACTGGGCTTCTAGGATGCAAATACAGGCAGATACAGCTTCTTAAAAAATAGCACCGCCAATAGTGATAGTTGTTGTCGTTCATCTTGCACCGCCAATAGTGATAGTTGTTGTCTTTCAGGTTCACCATGCGCACCGACTTTGCGTCCATCTCTCCTCTCTAGTTTTCTTGTCAACTCCGGACACCTTCTAAATTCCAGAATCCTGGCTTTGATACCACTTTGTTGGGAAAGAAATGTGGAAACCTTTTCCCAAACTAGAGAGTACCTGCGAAAGAACCGAGCAATACAATGCACGAACTAAAACATCAAAATAAACCACGCAGACACAAAGAATTTTTGTACGTAAAAAACCCTTGACAGAAAAAACCACGGTACGATCAGAGTCCAACCCTGAGAAGCATTCACTAATGAAATAAAGGAGTACACCCTCTACAAACTTCTTCCGATCCAAATTGGATCCCCATAACACTTAGGAGCAAGAATAATGATTACAAGGCTACGAAGAACAAGGACTGACGAGACGACGAGTAGATATTATCCGAACACTATCCTCCTTCGAAAATGGCCTTCAATCCTCCTTCTTCTCTCCTAAAGTTGCAACTGTCACTCTTGCCTCTTTTTTCTCTCTTGTTCTTCAATGTTGGGTTGTGATTAGGGTTAGGAATAACCATGTATAAATCTCCTAATCCGCAACAAAATCTAGACTATAGGATACAATCCAATGGTGATTAAACACCTTGAAAAACACTTTTGCCCCGACGACACAGAGTTCGGCCAGAACTCTGTGTCTAGCAACCAGCAAGGTTCTGGAACCTGAACATAGAGTTCGGCCAGAACTCTCCCCTGGGCAGAGTTCGGCCAGAACTCTGCCTCCTCCTTCCAGCAGCTCCTCTGGCAGCTGCCGAGTGTCTCCGTCATCTTCGACTGGCCTCGTCACCTCCCCGAGCTTCTCTGATACACAGATGGCGCTCGTCGCACTCCGAGGTCTTCTACACATAGGTTGGGAACCCCACCCACTCCTACACCAAGAAATCTCATACAACCTTCGATATAATTACAAATACATAATAAAGTAGAAATACATAAAAAAGGAACAAGTCCAATAAAGTATAATTAAGAAAGTCTTCTCCAAACAACGAAGTCTTGACCAAATATAATAAAGTACAAATAGAAATTAAACTATTATTGCTCTAGTGGTGGTCCTGGTGGCAGGGCTTGTAGACGAGTCAGGATATCCGGTGGAAGTGAACTCGTAATTAACATCGTCCGAAACAAGGCCCGCTAGAAGCCTACTCACAAATCTCGCGATCACATCCACCATGAAAGATGCATCGAAGGTCACCAGGTAGCAAGAGAAGTAGGGGTCGCTGTGGTAGCAGGGACAACAGGGGTGACAGGTGTAGTCTGCTCGGATATCATGAAACTCAATGGTCTTTTGCCTACGCTCAATGTTGGATTGCATCCTGGAAATCTAGGAAAAGAATTGGTCCAAGACATCATCTGAAGGACACGGACCGGAAGAAGTAGGTGACGTGGTCTCGAAGCCACTGATAGCGATGTTCCTAAGGAACCTGTTCTATAGATCCCGTCCTCCCTTCTCTTTTCCACTAACGACCTTTATCTAATGGATGTTTTCTTCGGTGGGAGGATGTGTGGGTGTGGGCATCGGTGCATATATAGATTGTCCTACACTTTTTAATTGACATCTTAAGTGGGCCGAGAAGTTACCTCAATCCGTGGAGACTGAAACATAGCACGTACATCCACGTTTAGAGCTGTCAAGACGGGCCGACAGGACGGGCCGACCCCTAACCCACCGTAACCCACCATTTGGTGGGGCGGGGCGGGCCGACCCCCCATTTTGGCGGGCTGGAAAAATTCCAACCCAGCCCAACCCACCGGCGGGCCGCAGGCTAGGCGCGCCGGCCCGCTTAATTTTTTAAATTTTTAAATTATTGTTTAGTTTCTTAAAAGAAAAAAATCATATATATAATATTTTCGACTCACTCTCGTATGCATCAAATTACAAGTAAAATACAAGAAACATTATAATAGTAGATATTTCTTTAAAACACCTTTATTCATGTAAATAAATGACCAAATTTAATATTTATACCTCATTACTTGCATTAAATGAGAATTTTTATCATTTATAATACATATCTCATATATGTGTTAAATAAAAAAATTAAAAATTTTATAAAAAAATAGATGGCGGGCCAACCCACTTGGCTCGCGGGCTAGCCTACCGCGGGACGGACTACTAGCAGGCCAGCCCACCTATGCCCGCCTGTTTGGCGGGCTCCTAAATGCTCGGCCCAACCCACCTTTTTGGCGGGCGGGACGGGCCGGTCCAACGGGCTTAGCTCATTTTGACAGCTCTATCCACGTTACATATCCTAAGATGTTTTAAAAAAAGGGTATTTTTGGCCAACTAATATAGGTGGTTTCAATTAAATTATAAAATAAAGAAAAATAATATAATATTTACATATACATTGTTCACCTTCTCGTCCACGTACATCCTTCCTCTTATGCATATGCTCGAACACCTTTGCGAGACTTACTCCCGGGAGATCTCTATCCTTATTCGCAATCTTATCCGCCTATACATGAAACAATAGAATAACTAATAATATTAAACTATAGTGAATTATTTTCCTCTTCCACGAGCGATTGCTTTCTTTTAGTCATCCATTGCATTTCGAATCTTGTGATAGCAAGCAGCTCTTTAGGTCTTCTTGATCTCCTCCTCTTAATAGTCCACAACTAGTAGGTATTTTGAAAATCAAAATCCAAATAACAGATCAAATATTTTCAAGTTTAATTTAACAAAAGGTAATGATACAAAATATTTTGATACTAAAACATACTTTCATCTGCCCCAGCCATATAAAATTATTCTCATCGGCGTCCTTAGAGAAGTTAATGAAGGGAAATGATAGTTCCCCGAGATGAGTGCACCAAGTACCAGGGTAGCACAAGTAGGATAAAACCTATAAAATATTCCCTAACACTTATTATTAAAAAAAGTTTAAATTTATTTAAAAAATGATAATAAATTTTAAATTTGTTTACTTACAATTCCTTAAGTTAAGGGGCCAGAGCTCTTATCTTAACTCTTTACCATGCCTCTCTGGCTATAGGAGAATCATCAATGCATCCCAGATAACGACCACTTGCTGTTGGAGTCCAGTCTGAATTTGGTAACAACATACTTGTGGAATCTAAATCTTATTAAATATTTGATTTGAATAGATTTGGATGTCCATAATTGGTGTTGTGCTATTTTAGATAATAGGATTTTTAATTTAGGAAATTCGATTATGATCTAAAATATGATAATCGATGGGCTATTTTAGGTGTAATAGGATTTTTATTTGAGGGCTTCCTAATTAAGAAATCATATTATGACCTAAAATAGGATTTTTTTTTTTTTCATCCTATATCTATGAGGTGAGGGTGGATGCACAAAGAATAAGCACAAAGCACAAAAGTGGAGATTCATGGTGCTTGCCCACAAGGAAATTTAAGAGAAAGTCCGTACTTTACTCTTAGAACTTCGTCATCCAAGACGGAATGAAGAAAAAGATCTAATAAAGGAGTCGTCAACTTCGGTTAGGGAGATTGCTACGGGTTGGTGAGTGATCTCAATTGTAGTCTTTCATTTTTTTTTCTTGAGAGTAGTGAGGGAGTTGAACATATTAGGGCAAAAGGTTCAACGTGAGTTCTGTCATTCTTGTAATTTTATCTGAGTTATTAAAGGTTAAAATTTGTTCAGGTGACGTACTTCACCACCATATACTTGTCCTCATCTTGTGCTTGGTGTCCGTTAGACGGGGGTTAGTTTTGATCAGGTGGATTGGCAAACGCTTCCGCACGCGTCCAACAATTGGTATCAGAGCCTATGGTTACGTGGCTGGTTTGAGAAACTATAATTGCTTCAAAACAGATGGTACTGAACGTTCATGCGTATACATGGATATACGGGCTCTCTTCTCAAGGTAGAATTAGGAGCATCAACTACACGAATTGGCTTCAAAGATGGGTTTGACGAGCCCAAAGTAGAGCAATACTTTGTGGTTGGCACACAATTGTGGTGTGGACGAACGTGTCAGGTTTGGTTCTGTGGTCGAACGGATCGAGATGACAATATGTTGGATCTCCTGGGTGTGCGGTTGACAGAAACAAATAAAAAATAAATGTAGCAAGAAGTGCTAAGAGAGTTCGGCTGGCGGGAACGAACAAAAGGTAGCAGGGGTGCTAAGGTTGTTTGGCTAGCTAGAACAGACAAATATAGCAAGGTGCTAAGGTTATTCAGTTAGCAGAAATGAGCTAAGGTGGAGATTGTTGGATTGTATCTTGTTTTCGGTTGAGCTCTCAAATGGGGGGTGATAATGAAGTTGGTAATTTAGTCCCACATCGATTAGGAGGTGGGATTATGTGGTGTAGATAATTGGGATTGGTTCAGGCCTTAAATAAGAATTATCTTTTAAGGCATATGGGTCCAATTCAATATCACACCTTATGGGCTAACTCTGGTTTACGTCATACCGTGTTCTCAACAAGTGAGGACCCATGGGGTAAATACCCTATCATCAGACTGCTGGAGGGGAAGATTGTTGGAGTCCAGTCTGAATTTGGTAAGAACATACTTATGGAATCCAAATCTTAGCAAATATTTGATTTGATTAGATTTGGATGTCCATAATTGGTGTTGTGCTATTTTAGATATAATATGATTCTTATTTTAAGAAATCCTATTATGATCTAAAATAGGATAATTGATGGACTATTTTAGGTGTAATAGGATTCTTATTTGAGGGCTTCCTAATTAAGAAATTATATTATGACCTAAAATAGAATTTTCTCATCCTGTATATATGGGGTGAGTGTGGAGGAACAAAAAATAAGCACAAAGCACAAAAGTGGAGATTCGGGGTGCTTGTCCACAAGAAAATCTAAGAGAAACTCCATACTTTGCTCCTGGAATTTCGTCATCCAAGATAGAAGGAAGAAGAAGATCTAATCGAGGAGTCGTCAACTTTGGTTAGGGAGATTGCTACGGATTGGTGAGTGATCTCAATTGTAATCTTCTATTTTTCTTCTTGAGAGTGGTGATGGGGTTGAACCTATTAGGGCAAAGGGTTCAACGTGAGTTCTGTCAATCTTATAATTTCATCTGAGTTATTAAAGGTTGGGATTTGTCCAGGTGACGTACGTTACCGCCATATACTTGTCTTCATCTTGTGCTTGGTGTCCGTTAGATGGGTGTTAGTTTTGGTCAGGTGGGTTGGCAAACGCTTTCGCACGCGCCCAACACTTACGTCGTATGCCTAGTTAGGTTACCCACATATCTACTCGGACAATATCGGAACGACCAGTAGACAATATGATGGAGTATCGGGTTCTCCTAGTGATGATGGAACGGAGTAATTTGTGTCTAGAGCCGATGGTGGGGTGGCCCGTATCATTGTGTTGGTGTTTCTGCCTTTGGACTAGAAAAGATAGTCCCACATCGGCTACACCAAATGGTGAGTATCTCAATATAATGCATTGCTTGTGTTGAGGTGTGTACATGAGGTATAGTGGGGCAGAAGTTTATGCCATGTGGAAGTATTTTCCTAAAAGGAAAAAGGATTAAATCCAACAAGGATGTAAGTTAATTTTTGTTGTACGGACTCGGACACGGACTCCAGGATGTCTCGTGCATGCACGGGAGTGTTCGGGGGGTAGGTGTGGACTGGCACACTTCTATGCTAATTGTGGGATGATCTAAAATATCAAACTCTATTTTTGAGTATTGGTATTTTAGTCCCACATCAGATAGGAGAAGAGGTGAAGAGCCCCTTGGCCTCCTTTGAAAGATGCACCAAGAAGAGAGTTGAGGGAGTCTGTTAAGTCCAGGAAGCCCGTTCAAGTCTCAAATATTGACTTACGAGCGTTCCAGAAGTTTTTCGTGAACTTGCTGGTTCCTGGAAGCTGTTCGTGCTCGTGTGGGGCGAATAAAGCTTTGAGCAACGGTGATCATTCACCCCAGCAGGAGATTATCCACCTTTCGCCTGTCACTTTCTTTGTTGGTTCTATTAGGATTCTATTAACGCACCTTCGGTGAGGTGTTTGCGTTGATATTATCAGAATTCTGTTTGTGCACCTTCTGGGAAGGGTAGCACTTGTGGGATTTTATTACATACCTTCTGTGAAGTGTTACGTTCTGTGCACCTTCTGTGAAGTGTAGCACTAATTGAAGTTTCTATTACGTACCTTCTGTGAAGTGTTACGTAATAACGATTGTTTGTACAATTGTTACGATATTTCAGAATTTTCCATCGAAAAATTGTGCCCCGGCAATAATAATCTCAAAGCTTTATTGAGAAGATGGACAATTCTCGTACTTCGCTCATCGATACCGACTTTAACAAGTTGGAGAAATTCGATGGCGAACACTTCCAGATATGGAGACGAAAGGTCACTTTAAATCTTCAACTCGTGAATGTTGATCACGTGCTGACAGAAGAAGAACCGATCATTCAACCACTGGATCTGCTGCGGCTGTGGCTGCTGCTACGACCAAGCAAGCGAAGTGGAAGAGAGAAAACAGTATATGCAAACTACTGATACTCAATTCCATGGAAGACTCTCTGCAGAGTCCTACTCCAAGAAGACATCTGCCAAAGAGATATGGGACTCCTTGGGAAAGCTCTATGAAGATGACGAGAACCGGTCCAAGATCTTCATGGTAGAAAAATACCACAAGTGGACCTTCGAAGACGAGAAGGCGATGCTGTCCCAAGTGAAGGAGTTTCTGAAGTTGCGTCAGAAACTAGAAGACGAGAACATGCCTCTCGTCGACAAGTTTGTCGTTGGAGGGATCGTCGCAAAACTTCCTACATAATGGAGCAACTTCTATGCAAGGATGCATCGAAAGAAGATGGAAATTAGCTTGGAAGATTTCTTGCAAGAGATCCATATTGAGGACGAGATGCGCTCTCAACAGAAGATGGATACTCTGTCCAAACAACTGATGAAGGCAAATCTGGTCCAAACCAGAGAGTACGAGGGGAAGCAGGCTGCTTCTCATCGCAAAAAAAAGGACTTCACGAATCTGAAAGTGAAGGGTCCTGCTTTCAAGCAGCAGAAGTCCAAGTCCCGTGTGACTTGCTTCAATTATGGCAAGAAGGGCTACTACAAATTCGAATGCAAGTCCAAACCCAAAGAACAAGGTGAGCCTAGTAAGGTTTCTATGATTACTAATCTAGTTGCCATGATAGCACAGGTTGCAACTGTGGGGGCTGACTTGGACTGGTGGATAGACACTGGTGCGACCTGCCATGTCTGTTCAGACAAAGACTGGTTCTTCTCTTATGAGCCAACTTCAGAGAAGGTCATAATGGCAAACCAGGCACAAGCTGAAGTACTGGGGATCGGGACGGTGGAGCTAAAACTCACATCGGGGAACACTCTGACGCTTTAAGGTGTGAAGTATGTTCCAGTAATTGCTAAGAATCTGATCTCTGGAAGTCTGCTCTGCAACGCAGGCTTGAGGATCGACATCAATGCTGGCCAGTTGGTGATGTCCAAGAAGGGTACATTCTTCGGGAAAGCTTTCCAAACTGAAGGAATGTACAAGATTCAGCTTGTTGTAACCCAGCATGATAATATAAATGCAATCACTTTTTTTGATTATTCTCTTGAGTTGTGGCATAATAGGCTAGGACATGTTCATTGTAAAAGGATTAACAGAATGTCTAGTCTAGGACTTATCTCCAAGTATAGGGTAAGGTAGAGAAATGCGAAGTATGTGCTCAGACGAAGATCACAAGGAGACCCTTTTACAGGGTCCATCGAAGCACAGATCTTCTGGAGTTGGTTCACTCAGATATCTGTGACTTCAAATAATTCTCTACAAAGGCCGGGATGAAGTATTTCATTACTTTCATCGATGACTTCTCAAAGTATGCTTTCGTCTACTTGCTCAAGTCTAAAGATGAAGCATTCGAGAAGTTCAAGGAGTTCAGGGCCTAGGCTGAGCGGCAAACTGGACAACAACTCAAGAGGTTAAGGAGTGATCGAGGCGGGGAGTATCGGTCTAATGAATTCTTATCATTCTGCAAAGAACATGGAATCATCAATGAGACAACGACTCCGTACTCTCCTTAATCCAACGGAGTAGCAGAAAGGAAGAACAGAACGTTGACAGAGATGATGAACTCCATGCTGTTGACTGCAGGTCTTCCAAAGTGTTACTTGGAAGAAGCTGCACTAACGACAACGTTCATTCTGAACAGAGTGCCATATGCAACTTTCGACATAACTCCTCATGAACTCTGGTTCAAAGTCAGACCTAACTTGAATGTCATTCGAGTGTGGGGATGTCTGGCCTATGTGAAGTTCTCGGATCTGAAGATTCAGAAGCTGGGGACAAGGACTACGAAGGCGATCTTCTTGGGGTATGCCGAGAAGAGTGATGCTCGAAGATTTCTTGATATCGAGTCAAACCATATCATCGAATCTCGCGATACTGAATACTTTGAAGACAAGTTTGCAAAACACAAGAATATTGTTCTCGCGGATCTTCCGAAGAATGATGAGGGTACAAAGCAGAGAGAAGTCTTTAATGAACTAGTAGTCCAAGATGAAGCTGTCGTCAAGGAGACACCAGCTGAACCAGAACTCGCTGAGCCGTCAACTAAGCGAACGAGGCGGCCGAAAGAGTTCGGAGATGACTTCGTCACATATCATGTGGAAGCAGATCCGCTTACCTATGATGAGGCGATGAAGACCAGAGATGCTGTATTCTGGAAGGAGGCGATAGACAACGAGATTGACTCAATCACCTCCAACAACACATGGGTATTGGTTGACCTGCCAGAAGGAGAAAGACCCATCGGATGCAAATGGATCTTCAAGAAGAAGATGAAAGCAGATGGAACCTTTGACAAGTTCAAGGCCAAGCTAGTGGCCAAGGGGTTTGCTCAGAAGCAGGGGATCGACTACTTTGACACTTATGCTCCAGTAGCTCGGATGACAACCATCAGATTGTTAATTGCTCTAGCAGTAATACACAAGCTGGTAATACATCAGATGGATGTAAAAACGGCATTCCTTAATGGCGAGCTGACCGAAGAGATCTACATGCAATAACCAGAAGGTTTTGTCGTCAGAGGTCTGGAAGACAAAGTCTGCAAGTTGATGAAGTCTCTGTATGGTTTAAAACAAGCTCCCAAAATGTAGGATGAGAAGTTTGACAAGGTGATAAGGTCAAATGGCTACAGGGTCAGTGAAACAGATAAGTGTGTCTATACGAAGTTTGCTGACGGAAGAGGAGTTATCGTATGTCTTTACGTGGACGACATGCTAATCCTAGGTACGGATTTAAGCTGTATCACAGAGACAAAGAAATTCCTCTCGACCAAGTTCAGTATAAAGGACTTGGGGGATGCCGACGTAATCTTGGGGCTCAAGATCATCCGGAGTGGCACTGGAATAGCGCTGTCACAATCTTATTATATTAAGAAGATGCTCACTCGCTACGGGTATCAAGATCTTCCTTTTATTGATACACCGTACCGGAGTGATCAGAAGCTGGAGCCAAATTCGAAAAAAAGCGTCAGGCAGTTAGAGTACGCTAGCGTCATCGGAAGCTTGATGTACGCTACTATTGCCACAAGGCCTGATATAGCTTTTACAGTGGGATTGCTGAGTCGGTTCACTAGCAATCCAGGCGTTGAGCACTGGAAAGCTGTGAAGCATGTTATGAGATATCTCAAAAAAAATCAGACATATGTACTTTTCTACAGCGGAGATCCGTCAGTAGTGGAAGGCTTCAGTGATGCTAGCTGGTGTTTAGATATGGAGAGCAAGTATTCCACAAGTGGATTCGTATTCGCCATGGGCGGAGCTGCTATATCGTGGAAGTCGAAGAAGCAGACTATGTTATCTCGCTCCTCCATGGAATCTGAATTCTTTGCATTGGATGCTGCTGCAGATGAAGCAGAGTGGCTTCGGGAGCTCATGTATGATCTTCCGGTGGTTGGGGCTCAGATACCGGTAATACCGATATACTGTGACAACCAGGCGGCAGCAGCAGTGGCATCAAATGAACTCTTCAACGGGAAGAAGAGAACGGTGCGGTTGAAGCACATAGTAGTACACGATCTTATCAAGAGAGGTGTTATTACAGTGATTGATGTTCGGAGTCAGGAGAACCTGGCAGATCCGTTCACAAAGGGCCTCAAGCGCCAGTTGGTCGAAGACACAGCTTGTAAAATGGGCTTGAAGGCATTCTGATAGTGTGTCTTTGTAATCCTACCATAAAGTTTTATACTATTAGTTCAAAGAGAAATCTACTAGGCATCTAACTTTTGGTTCAAAGGAGGATCACTGACTGGGAAACTATCAGGTAACAGTGGGTACTTGTTCTCTGGAACATGGAAGGGATACGGACCCATAACCACTGTTGTCTACTATGTATTTTTTGCAGAAAAAACAGATCCTGTGGAAGGTTGGCTTAAACGTCTTAATGAGTTCTCAGGCAGAGTGAATGCCTGGTGTGCTTTACAGGAAGCACGGTAGAGCAGCACTACAAGGAGTGAAACTCCATGCTACAGTGGGGTGACTCCACCATGAGGTTCCCATGTAGGGATAATGTCTCGGCTTTGCAAGCCAAGTCATAGCGGCGTAGCACCGCAAATAGGCAGTTAGCCTAATGCTGTATGACGTAATTAAAGAGTTATAGACAGCACTACAAATGGGAGGATGGCCCCATGTTACAGTGGCACGACACCACGATGAGGTACCCAGGTAGGGGTAAAGCCTTGGCATTGCAAGCCATGTCGTTGCAGCGTAACACCGCAAGGAAGCCTTAGGCTTCATGCTGAGTAGATTGGCACTACAAAGAGGCTGAGACCTCATGCTACAGTAGTATGACACTACGATGAGGTTTCCAGGTAGAGGTAATGCCTCGGCTTCAGGCCATGTCATAGCGGCGTAGCACCGCAAGGAAGCGCAAGGCTTCATGCCATATCTCTTTAATAAAGAACTCACATATAGTGTATGGAAAGAGATATCAGGCCGTCTCTTGAGGGTAAGCTTATAGACGCCCAAAATTATACACTGAAATTGGGCTGGCACAAGGCCTTCAATGTGCAGCCAGAAGCACAGTTGATGTCATTATGTGAGTAGGAAGAATTGCAGTTATGGTGCAGAATTCAAGGCTTAGTCCATTCTTGTATCATGCTGTTATTTAACCTATGCGGGAAGATTCAAGTCGCAGCGACATCTCTCCTAATGCATGATGGGCAGTCACTGTGGGGAACGCTCAACCCATATATTGAGATATGTGGGGGATTGTTGGTGTTTTTGCCTTTGGACTAGAAAAGATAGTCCCACATCGGGGGGTAGGCGTGGACTAGAAAAGATAGTCCCACATCGGGGGTAGGCGTGGACTGGCACACTTCTATGCTGATTGTGGGTTGATCTATTTTTGAGTATTGGTATTTTAGTCCCACATCGAATAGGAGAAGAGGTGAAGTCTCAACTCCACTCTATAAATAGAGCCCCTTGGCCTCCTTTGAAAGATGCACCAAGAAGAGAGTTGAGGGAGTCTGTTAAGTCCAGGAAGCCCGTTCAAGTCTCAAATATTGACTTACGAGCGTTCCAGAAGTTCTTCGTGAACTTGCTGGTTCCTGGAAGCTGTTCGTGCTCGTGTGGGGCGAATAAAGCTTTGAGCAACGGTGATCATTCACCCCAGCAGGAGATTATCCACCTTTCGCCTGTCACTTTCTTTGTTGGTTCTATTAGGATTCTATTAACGCACCTTCGGTGAAGTGTTTGCGTTGATATTATCAGAATTATGTTTGTGCACCTTCTGGGAAGGGTAGCACTTGTGGGATTTTATTACGTACCTTCTGTGAAGTGTTACATTCTGTGCACCTTCTGTGAAGTGTAGCACTAATTGAAGTTTCTATTACGTACCTTCTGTGAAGTGTTACGTAATAACGATTGTTTGTACAATTGTTACGATATTTCAGATTTTTCCATCGAAAAATTGTGCCCCGGCAATAATACATTGACGTGGTGTTTAATGCTAATGATGGATTAGAGGTGTGTTGTGAGGATGACAAAGTCGACGTAAGATTTGGGAATAATTCGTCCGTGGAAAATAAAATATCATCCACATGTGGAAGTGGCCGATCGAGAAGATGAACCTGGTGTAGTACGGAAATATATTGACCCCTTCCACCACCACTTCTTCAACCTGCCATTTGTGAATCTAAATTATGTAAAATGGGACATATATTTAATTTGTGTGAAAATTAAAGGAAGAAGAAGAATTGTTAGTATCAAAGGAATTTGGGTGAAAATTAAATGAGACATGTCTAATTATCTGGTTCAGCAGTATCATTGGAATGACGTCTAAAATTATATTTTATTACGTGATTGCTAGAATAAATATCTTTACTTTTAGGTACATTTTGTTGACTTAAAAAAAGTAGTTTGTTGACTTATAGTAGATAGCAACCACACAACATGGTAAAAAGGGTATGTACATATGAATTCTTCCTCTTCTAGGCGTGTAATTTGTGTTCAATAACGGAAGGAGGAGTCCTTGTCAAACTAAGCCACAATGTGTGAACAAATTTGGTACTATAGGATACAAGAATAATACCAAAGGTACAAGTTTGATGTTGTTGGATTTAAAGATGGAAAGCTACCAGTACTTGCTCTTTAGAGCCAACCAAACATTTTTAAGACAAGTCTCTTAGGTCATTGGTTATGGATTTGTAATTTTGTTCACCTTTCGATCTTCGCCGATAGCCTATGCCTCGAACCATCTTTGTTATGGCATACCAATATTGGTAGCCCTTGGTACAGAATTCGTCCTGAGATATTTTGTATCATCGAATCTACTCTTACTCTTTGGTACTTTTTTTATTTTCATACAAAGGGATAAAGTCTGGAGCTCAAAATGTTTTTCACGAGCATCACCTAAATGTTTGGGTACTGAGCATATGCCAGTATGAAAGAAAGGTTAGGTATGCAATTATTTGGTGACAAGTACCTCGTCTGCATGTCTGTGGCATGCAATACTGCACGTCTGTTATGATTCCTGCTACCTACAAGGGGCTGTTTGGTTTCATCAAAGTGGGGTGGAAGTGAGGTCATTTGTGGTAACTTGAGTGATTTTGAGTGATTTTCTCTGTTTGGTTGTCAGTGTCTCGTCACTTGCATCCGTCACATCCGACAGTGAAGAAAGATTTTTTTGGGTCTCTCACCTCCATCCCACCTACCAGAGAAATGTGGAGTAACTCCAGGGAGGAGGGGTTATTTCTGCCAGTTGCAAGCTTGGAACTCTCTCTCTCTCATTCTCTTCGTATGTGGTCACCTTCTTCCTCTCCCGCCAACAAGCTGAGTCTCTCTCATTCTCTTCGTCTCTGGTCACCTATTTTTGATGCTAATTTTTGGAAATAAGTGGAAAAATTAGTTGATCTGTGCAAAAAAAAAAAAATTGAGAAAGGCAAGAAGTGGTAGATCTGCGGCTTTTTTTGTTCGAAAGTGGTAGATCTGCAATTTTTTTCGACAGTGGAAATTAACGAATAGATCTGTTGTTTTTTGGGTTCGAAAAGGAAAAAAATTAGTAGATCAGGATTATTTTCTTCGAAAATGAGAGATTTTTGTAGATCTATGTTGTTGTATGTTGGAAAAAATTGAAGATATATGTTGTTTTATGTTGGTAAAGCTGAAATTTTCATGATTTTACTTTCGGTTTTTAAAAACTAAATTTTCCTGTGGACTGGATGTAAGTTTTGACATAATATACGATTACAAAGGATTTTTTATGTACATGATGGTTGAAAGAGTGCATGATATAGTGCCTGTCAGGTTCACGATCCTATATTTTTGTTTTTTGTAGATGGATTTATCGAATCCCAATGATCCTTTACTTAATGTCACAGTCGCTAGTTTAATTACTGTCATAACTATAATTTTGACTCTAATTGAGAACGAGAATAATGACCGACTAGGCATCGCAAAGGAACACTCCCTAATTAGAGAACAGTGGAGGCAAGCACACATGTATCAAATTTTGACGGCATGACCAAATAATTGTGTCCATTATCTAAGGATGAGTAGTGCTGCTTTCTACGGTCTCGCAAATATTTTGCGTTCTACTGGGTCGCTCCATGATACGCGATCTGTTTGTGTGGAAGAACAACTGGCCATATTTCTTTACATGCTGGGACATAAGGCAAAAAGTAGAGTTTCACTTGGGAATGTCCAGTGATGCATTTATCATTTTCACTTTTTGATCCTAGTTATCAGTATCTGATCCCATTTTTCACTTTTTGAATATCACCTTTTGATTCCAGATATTTAATGTGGGTTGTGATGATTTGGGGTCAACCTGCAGTTTTTTAGATGATTTGGGAATGTTCAATTTTCTACATTTATCATTTTTGGTATCTCAGTGTGCCAATTATCATTTTGAGTATCAGTATCTGCATTTTTTCATCAATTGGGAATGTGCAATTATCTAATGTACAATTTATTGATATCTTATGTGGACTGTGATGATTTGGGAATAATGTATACTTGTAATTTTCGAGTATCACTTCAATTCAATTTTCTCTGATAGTTTATTGATTTGGGAATAACGGATACTATGTGGGCTGTGATGATTTTGAGTATCAGTAACTGACAGTTTAATGATATATGCATTTTCGAGTATCAATATATGCATATTTGAGTATCTGACAGTTTAATGATATCTACATTTTTATTTGTATATGTATGGTCGTGAATATGGATTGGATTACATTCTGGAACATGAACATTATTTGGTGGGTTTTGAATAGATGTTCATGTTCCAGTTCATATTTGATTCTGAGCCCCATTATGTTCATGTTTCATTCTGACCCCCATTATGTTCTTGCTGTTATTTTATGTTAATTATTTGGTGTTTTATTTATGCTGGTTTTGAATATGGATTGGATTTCATTGTTCATGTTTCATGAGTGGTAACCATACCAATTTTTGATTTTGGTAAGTATATCACTTGAAATTGATAATCCAAACAATGAAACTCAACCATTTTAGTACCCATCCACACTTTCAAATGCTATCCAACCATACTAGTCACTTGCAGGTGGACCATAACTTACGTATCCAAACACAATTTAGAAGGTGGCATGCATTGTAAGTTACATAGATTCCATCATGTGGAAAGTTCCACTTTCTCACTTTTCTGCACCTACCTGGAACCAAAATGGCCCTAAGACAAGTAGGCAAAAACTTGATATCAGTCAAATATTTTATTGTTGTTTGAACTTGATATCAGTTAAGTCATTTTGTTGTGGTTTTTATTTTAAGAGGTCACAAACAACCGACCATACTGTTGTGATGACCCATAAACTGTTGGAGTTTGAGATGATTGCCAGACTAAGATGGAGAGAAGAAAATGTGGATTACTTAAATGGCTTGTGTCCACATGTGGTGAATGAAAACACTAACATTATTGTTAAAATAATTCTTCTGGAAATAATCTGCATTCATTCCACACGCTACTAACAAACTATAGACTAACAACACATCACTTAAAAAATTCGTGTATGTACCGACAGAAACAATTCGTCGTCCTTCCGTTGCTAAATGAAAATAGCGACGATCATGCAACAAAAAAGGGTCATCGATGAACACGTTGTCGATATCCATAAGGCGCCGATGATTAGTCGTCATTTTGACTACATACACACAAAATGGCAATGCCCCAAAGACACGACGAACAAACGAAGAACGAACGACAATAATTGAAACGATCGCTTGCAAGATGGCGATGAACTTTCGACCATTTTGGCAAAGAGCAATTAGCGAAGCAACGAGCCAAAGCTCCCATGACGAATGGTTTCTCATACTAGGGTCTTAGTTTTGATATCTTTAGAGAGATGGATGTTTGCGTCGTCCAGATTCGTCGTCAGTCCATCGCTATGTTGATCAGATTTGAAAAAAAAATTAAAATTCAATCAAAGCATATATACATTATAATTATCCATTCCAAGCACACAAAAAATGCAGTATGTACGAGACTCGGTGAAACCCATCGTAGATACTCATCCAATCAGAATTTCAGCGGCATCACTCGTTGAAAACCCAAAAATAAAGAAATAAAATGTAATTTCACAACCGGCAAAGCTGTCATAGAAATCTCATACAACCTCCAAGATAATTACAAATACATAATAAAATACAAATCAAAAATGCTATTTGGCTCCGAAAAATTTGGGTGATACCATCTTCCATTATGCGGCAGAAGACATGGTTGCTGACAAGGCAAAATTTAACAATAAAATTAATATTAAATTAAAATTAATAGTAAATTAATAAATTAACATTAAATTAACATGATAATTAACATTAAAATTAACCTTAATATTAAAATTAATATTAATATTAAAATTAATATTAATATTATAATATTAACATTAACATTAATATTAACATTAAAAAAATTGGATAATTAATTTTTTGGGTTAAAATTTGCCATGTCAGCTGTTATGTCATTTACCATGTCAGATGTCACATAATGGAAGATGGCATCACCCAAATATTTTGGAAGTCAAATAGTATAATTGAATACAAATACATAAAAAAGAAGGCTAATTATAAGGGCACAGCTTTTTTTGATCAGGGCTGTCCAAGTGATGGTTTTTCATTATTTACAAGTTTGCCACTGAAAAAATTACTCAGGGCTATCCAAGTGGTAGGTATAAAAGATAATGAGGACTGCCAGAAATTGTGGCAGTTCTGAAAGTAATGAGGACTGCCACAATTCCTGGCAGTCCTAGAAGTAATGAGGACTGCCAGAAATTGTGGCAATCCTTAAAGGGACATGCTCTACAACAGGACTGTTACAATTTCTGGCAGTCCTAGACATATTGAGGACTGCCAGAAATTGAGGCAGTCCTGAAAGATACTTGCTGTACAGCAAGTTCCTTTCAAGACTGCCACAATTTCTGGCAGTCCTAAAGTCGACATTCCCGAATGAAAAAAACATGTTAGGATTTATTTCAATCTTGATAATAGAGTGAAATATGCATTTTAGGATTTATTTTCATGCATTCTTTGTGAGGAAAGAAGTATTTAACCTTTATTTTTATACATTTTAGGGTTTATTTAATTTTTTGGGTGCCATCGAAATTGGGAAAGAGAATGAAACTAAGGTTTTGATGGAGATGGTGATGATGGAAATGGTGGAGAAGAAGAAGATGATGATGATGAGAAAAAAACTAGGGTTTTGATGAAGATGTGAGAATGGAAATGGTGGAGAAGAAGAAGATGGAGAGAAGAAGATGGAGAGAAGAAGAAGAAGAAGAAGAAGAAAGCTAGGGTTTGTGAAAAGAGAGAGTGAAAATTTGAAATGAGAGTGTTTTTTCGGGTTTGGGGGGGTGTGGGTTTGGACAGCCCCTGAATGAAAATTTTGGCCAGTCCGAGTAAAAGTTCCTCAAAGCCTGGCTAGCCCTAATCCTGGCTAGCCCCAAATAAAAAAGGCTGTGCCCTTATAATTAGCCAAAAAGAATAAGTCAAATAGAGTATAATAAAGTCTTGTCAAAATGAAAGTTTTGTCCAAACATAATAAAGTATAAATACCAACTAAACTACTATTGCTCTGGCGGTGGGCCTGCAGATGAGTCAGGACATTCGATGGAAGTGACTTATAACATCGTTCGAAATGACTTATAACATCGTTCGAAACATGGCCACTGAAAGCCTACTCACAAATCTCGGGAACACGTCCGCTATTGAAGGTGCATGATAGATTGCCAGTGGGGCAGGGAAGGACGGGTCGTCGTGGAAGTAGACTGACTATAATTCTCTGCTCCATGCAGTGTGCTGTATTAGCTTGTTGGATCGGAGAACCTGGTTGGACTTGGATTCATGGAGGAACCAATCAAAGATTATTATGATGTGATCAGGATGAACTGCCAGCAAATAAGTGGGTGTGGGAAGGCTCAGCTACAGGCGGCTTTGATCATCATATAGCATACGAGAGTGTTCGGGTGACATCCAAAAATGGCTCGTTTTGAGTTTATATGGATCAAGGGGCTGCTAGAAAAATCCAGTTATGCATGTATAAGTTGCTAATGGAAGGCTAATTATAAAGGCACAGCACATTTTGATCGGGACTATCCAAGGGTTAGTTTTCTATTATTTACAAATTTGCCACTGAAAAAATTATTCAGGACTATCCAAGTGGTAGGTATAAAAGATAAGTCTTATAATTTTTGTTTTTTTCCTCACTCTACATTCCTCACAAGAAGAAGAAGAAGAAGAACAAGAACAAGAACAACAAAAAGAACAAGAACAAAAAGAACAAGAACATCAATTTTTGCAAACCTAGTTTATTTTGATTTTTTGCTCTCTTCTAATTTCTCAGATCTCTTTCTCCAAACCCTACTTTATTTTTCTTCTTCTTGTTTGGACATTATGGATGAAACCCTAGTTGTAGAAGAAATTGGGTTATCAAATCTATCAAATCTATTAATCTATTAGTCTGTTAACCAAATTTTTTTTTATTAATAGAAGAATTATACTTGAAATCCTAGTTGTAGAAGAAAACTATGAAAGAAATCCTAGTTGTAGAATAATTGGGTTCATATCAGGACTGCCACAATTTCTGACAGTCCTAAAAGTATTGAGGACTGCCAGAAATTGTGGCAGTCTTGAAATAGACTCGATGTACAACAGGACTGCCACAATTGCTGGTAGTCCTAGAAGTAATGAGTACTGCCAGAAATTGTGGCAGTCTTGAAATAGACTCGATGTACAACAGGATTACCACAATTTCTGGCCGTCCTAGAAGTAATGAGGACTGCAGGAATTGTGGCAGTCCTTAAAGGGACATGCTCTACAGCAAGACTGTCACAATTTTTGGCAGTCTTAGACATATTGAGGACTGCTAGAAATTGAGCAGTCCTGAAAGATACTTGCTGTACAGCAAGTTCCTTTCAGGATTGTCACAATTTCTGGCAGTCCTAAAGTCAAAATTCTCGAATGAAAAAAACATGTTAGGATTTATTTCAATCTTGATAATAGAGTGAAATATGCATTTTAGGATTTATTTCTATGCATTCTTTGTGAGAAAATAAGTATTTAACCTTTATTTACATACATTTTAGGGTTTATTTAAATTTTTGGGTGCCATCGAATTTTGGAAAGAGAAGGAAACTAGGGTTTTGATGGAGATGGTGATGATGGAAATGGTGGAGAAGAAGAAGATGATGATGATGAGAAAAAAATTAGGATTTTGATGGAAATGTGAGAATGGAAATGGTGGAGAAGAAGAAGATGGATAAAGAAGAAGAAGAAAGCTAGGGTGTGTGATGAGAGAGAGTGAAATTTAGAAATGAGAGTGATTTTTGGGGTTTGGGGGGACTGTGGGCTTTGGACAGTCCCCTGAGTGGAATATTTTGATAGCCCGAGCAAAAGTTCCTCAAATCCTGGCTAGCCCTAATCCTGGCTAGTCCCGATCAAAATGTGCTGTGCCCTTATAATTAGCCTAATTATGGAAAGATTCCTTAAGCTGGATAGATTTGCACGTTTCGTTATTCAAACGGGTGGACATGGATGTGTGCTATGTAATCGAATGAGGAGACAATAGGACACATTTATATTTCCATTGGCGGGGAACTTGTGGCAGCAGCAACTTAGAAGCTTACGCATGCGTGGTGGGTGTCGACAAGAGATGGAGGCAATAATGGTGAGTATAAGCAACTCTAGAAGGAAGGGATGGACATGGTTCACGGAAGCTCGGATTAGACTGGTTGCGGTCGTTTGGCATGTTTAGATAGAGCAAAACAATCTCGTCTTCAAGGGAACTTTTACGTCTGCGATAGGAATCATGCACAACAGAGAGCATGAAGTACGGATACTTATAATGGATGTCAAATTTGACTGCCAATTTGTAACATTGTTTTATCAATGGAATCACCTTCACCTTCTTTTATATATATATATATATATATATATATATATATATATATATATATATATATATATATATATATATTTTTTTTTTTTTTTTTTTTTCCCTTCTTTTATATATATATATATATATATATATATATATATATATATGGAAAAAGGTAATTTTATTAAAGATAAAAGTAGCAATACATCGCAGGTAGATTGTTCGTCACCCCTTGGGGGTTTCATACATGATACATCATATTCGATGTTGTGGATTATCCCCATCTCTGTAATATACATAGACTCGAAAATACGTGCGTTTCTTTCTCGCCAGACATGCCAAACAGCTACAGCAAGCCTAAGACGGGCTTCCCAATACCACCGGGGATCGCTCCGTTTCCTCCCTTCAATTTTCTGATACACCTCCTCAATATCGTAGACATTTCTTGCCGGAAGATCTAGTTTGCTCTCTTGTATTTGCCAGATGCGACTAGCCATCTCACATTGGAAGAAGACGTGGCTCAGCATTTTTTCTTCCCGCCCACATAGGACACAAGTATTCGAGTCCGTATGAACGCCAAAACGTCCCAGACGATCATGTGTAAGTAACCGCCTCATGAAGACCTCGTATAAACATAATTTCATTTTTGTATGGGCTCCCTTACACCAAACTACTTTCGCGTATTCCCAAGTGTTGTATACAACCCTCGCTTGGTTGTATATGAATTGAGGCACAAACTTGCCCCCTAGCGTGCCCGCCCAAATTCGGGCATCCATGGGAGGATCAGGGTCAATATGAACTTGCCGGATTAACGACGCAATTGGCTGGGCATGTCTGTTCACTTCCGTCCACCATTCACCATCTTGGATAATAGAGGCCACCTTAACACCTGCATATGCTTCTGAAGGCGCATGATTTCCAACCCTGCTGAGAAGTCCCTTATGTTCCACGGATCTAACCAGAGATATATATCTTTCCTATTCTTAATAATGTGCTCCAGCCTCTGACTGATTGCCCCCCTGTGTTTCAGTATCTGTTTGAAAGACATCGACTCATTGTTGGTAGAAGAATACATCCATAAGTTAGCACCTTTTAGATACCTGGCCCTCAGCTAACTGGCCCACATAGATTCGCGTTGTACGAATCGCCATACCAGCTTCCACCTTGCCATAGTACGCATAGTACAGAGTTAACGGAGTTCGACCCCCTTCCTTTCTTGGTCAACACATATCTGACCAAGATATTGCATGTACCCCACCCCTTCATATGAACTCCGTGCAAAACTTCTCAAGTCTATCAATAGTAGCAAGCGGAAGAAGAGTAGATTGCAACCAGAAGCTTGCTATAGATTGGATAACATATCTTCCCAGCTCGATCCTGCCGCCGAAAGATAAATTTTTGGCATGTCATCCCTCCATACGGTACTGCGCAAACTCCACTATGCTCGAACAGTCCACGTCTTTTGCATAATTCACCGAAAGGGGGGTCCCTAAATATTTAACTGGCAGTTGTCCTTTGTTGATACCCAGTGCTGCTGCCAATTCCTCCTTTTGCGGACACAGTTTGTTAAAGTATATTGTACTTTTGTCTTTATTCAATTGAAGTCCAGTCTTCTCACCGAATTCCACCAATAATTCTGAGAGGGCATCCAGACCCGACCGTGTGGGTACCATGAAAACAAGCAGATCATCTGCATAAACGAGGTGGGTGACTTATGGGTGGATATGCTGAAATAAAGGGGTGATCCGATAACCACATACTGCGATATACATCAAACACAAGAAGTACTCCATTACTATAGTAAACAACAGGGGTGAAAGCGGACACCCTTGCTGGATTCCCCGATTGCTGTCGAAGTGCCCCTGAGGCTGGCCTTCGATCAGAACAGAAAAGGTAGCCATCGAGATGCATTCCCTGACACACGCAACCCAAGCTTGATCGAAGCCCATAGACTGCATGATGTGGCAAAGAAAATCTCTATTGACCATGTTGTAATCAAATCTAGTTTGATACAAGCTTTATTCGCTACTGGTTTGTTGAATGCACGTACCATCTTGTGTCCTAACAGACTATGTTCGGCAATCGCCCGCCCTTTAATAAAAGCCACCTGATTTATGGAAATAAGATCGTGTATTATACCCTTCATACGCTGACACATGAGATGTGTGGTAATCTTGTACAAGTAGTTACAGCAAGATATGGGCAGAAAGTCCGTCATATCCGAAGCTCCTTCCTTCTTCGGTATCAGTGTAAGGAATATGTGGTTGAGTTCCCGCAACATCCTACCGTGAGTAAGAAAATCACCAACCATGTCTATCACCGAGTCCTTGAGCTCCGTCCAGTGAAGCTTATAGAATTTTCTCTCAAACCCATCTGGACCAGGCGCCTTATTCGGGTGCGCCCGCTTTATGATCTCCGTCACCTCCTCAGCTATCACCGGCCTAAGTAGATCTCGATTTCCAGCAGGCATCACGAGTTTTTTGCCGATAATATCTGGAAAAATAGTTGGATAATTATTCTGGTTATATAAATCAGAGTAATACTCCACCGCCTCCTTGCGAATATCGTGTTGAGTTGGTAGAGCAACCCCGTCTGCCCTGATGAGCTTGTGGATGTTGTTTCGATTCTGACTTGTCTGAACGATGTCATAAAAGAATTTTGTACATCTGTTTCCGTACTGAAGCCAGCTACATTTGGCCCTTTGAGCCATCTCGATTTTATCACTGGTTCTCATCTTCCCGACCTCGCGAGCAGGCTCCCTCTCTCGCGCTGCCAACTCTGTATTAAGTTCCCGCAACAGCCTACCGTGAGTAAGAAAATCACCAACCATGTCTATCACCGAGTCCTTGAGCTCCGTCCAGTGAAGCTTATAGAATTTTCTCCCAAACCCATCTGGACCAGGCACCTTATTCGGGTGCGCCCGCTTTATGATCTCCGTCACCTCCTCAGCTATCACCGGCCTAAGTAGATCTCGATTTCCAGCAGGCATCACGAGTTTTTTGCCGATAATATCTAGAAAAATAGTTGGATAATTATTCTGGTTATATAAATCAGAGAATACTCCACCGCCTCCTTGCGAATGTCGTGTTGAGTTGGTAGAGCAACCCCGTCTGCCTTGATGAGCTTGTGGATGTTGTTTCGATTCTGGCGAGTCTGAACGATGTCATAAAAGAATTTCGTACATCTGTTTCCATACTGAAGCCAACTACATTTGGCCCTTTGAGCCATCTCGATTTCATCACTGGTTCTCATCTTCCCGACCTCGCGAGCAGGCTCCCTCTCTCGCACTGCCAACTCTGTATTAAGCATGTCCATTTGTAATTGGGCTTGGAGTCCATGGAGTGTCGCTTCCTTGGATGCCAAGTCGCCGACTGGTAGACACCGGCACTAATTGCGGAGGACCGCCTTCACTCCTTTCAGATGACGAACGAGACAGAACTGCAGATTTTTTGTAACATTACAGGCCATCGCTTCTCGAACCGTGTTAGTATAGCCTTCCTTCAGATGTCATGCATTATTATATCTAAACGGCCTAGACTTCCGCTCAGCCTTGGCCGATAAGCACACCTTTAATGGGGAATGATCGCTGGTACCGGCAGGTAAACCCTCTGTGACTGTGTGGGGAAACAGGTCGAACCATATGCTATTCCCCAAGGCGTGATCCAGTTGACATGCCACTCTCTTTGTCGCAGACTTCTTGTTCCACATCCAGATATGCCATGTCGGTTCCAAGCTTCGCAGCCCGGATAGAAGAATACAACTTTGATAATCAGCCATAATTTGGTCAAGAACACGTTCGCCTCCTATTTTTTCATGACCAAATAGGAATGCGTTGAAATATCCTATTACGAGCAGAGGGATTTGAATATTTGAGTCCACCAGATTGCTCAGATGGGAGATATCTTGCCAAAGAGCGTTCCTGCGCAGCCGATCGTTGTGCCCATATACGACAAACTGAAGTCCCCCCGAATTGGTGAAATGAATAGCAATGGATTGCTCAACATGTCAATAACAACTCCATCCCAAATTTCTCTGTCCTACCTGATCCAAATTCTTGCCATGTCACATAGGTGCAAGTTGTTGACTTGTGCCCAACTAGCAGGGCTACGCCGAACTAACATACGTTCGGGTTTAATTTTTGTTTCAAGCAACACACTAATAGAACACTGCCCACGCCTCAGAGTATCCTGAATCTCCTTCTACTGCTGAATGGAGCACGCCCTGCATACGTTCCATACAATCATAGACATTGATCGCTATTTGTTTCCCCTTGGATATCAGTACCCTGGCCTCTTGGGGAAGAGAGGGAGGGAATCACCGACATCGACATCTACATCGCACTTACCTCGCGAGGATCTGACCCATCCTCTGCTATTGACTTCAGGAGGCTCTTCCACCTGGGATTTTCTCGGACGAGCTCCTCTCCCATCTCCGTTAGCTTCGGGTTGAATTCGCGAATGTCTTTACGAGTTTCCCCCGCATGATGCTTCCTACTCGATGACCCCGAGACAAGGATGTTCTGTTTTGGTCCGGCTTTGCCTCCTCTCGATCCCTTACCTGTACGTCGACGAGTCACCATCCCATTTGATGCATCTCCTGCTACATTGAAGAGATAAACCTTCCCAGATTGCGGTACTCATACTAGCGCCATTGCGAGGCCATCATCTTCTTCTTGCCGTCTACCCGCGTGTCCTCCATTGGTGGGGCCAGGCGTGCATTCAATATTGACCCTCTGTGAATTAGTTGGGTTGCTATTCCTCTCCGGCGGGTGGTTTGCAACCGAGATCCCCGGAAGAACTAGCGAGAGCTCCATGCCAGTCCTGACCGCCTCCTCATCCTTTTCTTGGCTTTCGCACATCTCCATCCCTTGTATGGACATATGATAAACTCCTCCATCTCCTGGCTCGGCTTGACCCTCATTTCCTCTCTGTTTTGCAGCTGCAACTTCTTCTCCTTCATCTCCCTGTGCTTTGCATTGATACTGAAGATGGCCAAAACACACTTTCGACATACGGGGGAAACCCACTCATATTCGACTTTCTGTGTAAACAACTCGCCAGACGGGATCTCGTATTCCAGGATTGAAGGAAGGGTTTTCTTGGATTCAACCTCAACAAATATCCGGGCGTATTGAAGTCTCGATCTAGCTAGTGTCGCTTCATCACCCTTGATTGGAGTACCAATCAAACCGGCAAGTTTCATGAGCATTGTAGAGTTCTAATAGGCGATGGGAAGACCTGCTAGTCTAACCCAAATTGGAATCGTATGGAGTAGATTCCGTTCACACTTGATCCCTCGGTGCCATTCTTTCAGGATTATCAATCTCTCATCGAATGTCCAAGGACCACCCTGGAGAATATGATCCAAATCCTCCTTCATCCCGAACTTTACGAAGAAAAAACCATCCTCCCTTTGCAAAAAATTCCATGCTTCCCTTTGGCGCCATATACTAGACGCGAAGGCACGAATCTGGCTAAAAAATGGCTTGTCCCCAAGGACGTAGAGGACTACCATATTTTGCCAGTATTCGACTGTCTCCGTAATCTCCTCCTCGCTGAATATCGCCCTCGCGCCTCCGTTTACTTGTTTGGGTGGAACGAAGTGCATCATTCTGTTTGTATGTGTCAAAACACCTTAGCAAAGATCCGCTCAGGACCGCCCAGTAGCCGTCTCCTCTGCCATTGTCCCTTTCCCTTTGTCTCTAGCACCTTGTGCTTCTCCTACGACCTCCCTTCGGAGAGAAGCTCCCTCTTCCTGGTGAGGCTTGTAATAGACCTCAACAACCCTCCCTACATGGCTACGCTCGTTCTCATGTTTTGCATGAGGCGCTCCGAACCCCCATTGCCTGCATCCTTCGCTGCCCTGCCTAGCTTGTCCCCCGAGTGCTGCCAGCACCTCTACCAGCTATGAGCCTCTAGCGTGCCCCTTCTCCTAAACTAGGAGTTCTTCGTCCCGGCGTAGCAATCTCCCGGTCATTCCCTCTTCTTCGTCGAGCTACAGTGGTCCAACCCCCGTACATGGGCCTCTTCCCCGTATCTCCCTCCACCGGACACTCCCCGCCTCTCCTATGTATGGAGGAGGACCCTGGATCCCACGACCGGCCATCCGTTCTTGCGCAGGTTCTGTCCGGAGGAAACCCTAGTTTTTCCATCTCTTATTTTTCCATCTCTTATATATATATATATATATATATTTTTTTTTTTATATATATATATATTTTCTTATATATATATATATATATATATATATATATATATATATATAAAAGAAAAAAAAAAAAAAATATATATATATATATATATATATATATATATATATATATATATATATATATTTTTTTTTTTTTTTTTCTTATATATATATATATATATATATATATATATATATATATTTTCTTATATATATATATATAAGGTAATTATGGCGAACGCTCCAACCGGGAATCGATCTCCTGACCACTCGGGCCGTATGCACCACTAGGCTAGAGGTCATTCACTATATATATATATATATATAAAATAAAATAATTTCTAAAGCGAACTATGCTAAAATTTGCATGGAGCTCGACTTGTCCAAGGACCTCCCTAATCATATCTAAATAGCCCTTGGCAACAAGACGCACACCCGATAAATCATATACGACAACAATATGATCTTCTACACTCACTGTTATATGAGAGGTTACTACACCGAGCACTGCTTTCGTGCCCACCCAGAGCTGAAGAAGACAGTGGCATGCAAGGCAGGACCATCCCAACCGACCAGAAAAAGTAATCAATCCCCTCTCCAACCTATATCCAACTCCCACATAAGGTTCGAAGTCAGCGCCGACAAATCACACCCCCAAGACTAAGCTCCCCAGGGCAAGGCCATTGTGCCGTACAATGCCCCGGTTCTTAACCTTTCCAACAAATTCGACACCCTTGCCACAGAACTCCCAGAGACCGCACGGGGGACTAACTGTTCCGAAGACACCCTAGAGGCTCTCGGATCGGAAGCAGACATCTCGGACTCTAGCAGATACATAGAAGCAGAAGAGTCTCAACTGGAGCACGCAGGTCCTATGCCCATGAGGGATGGTGAGGAGGATCTGGCGAGCCCCTCCATCCCCTTCAGCGATGCAGACATCCAAGCAGACATCCTCGACAATTTAGGCCAATCTCAGGTTGACAACATGCAATAGGCCAAAGGTGCTGGATTCACTAGTCAGAACTGCTTCTTTGGAGCGTTGGCTGAAATAGAGGAAGAAGTTTACTTACATCTTACTGAGGACTCTACAGGACCCAGCAAGGCCAGTCACAGCAAGGCCACAGTTAAGGCTGTATCCACCATCAAAAAACCCAACAAAAAAGAAACAAAGAGATTACGGCCATAATCACAAGATCAGCTGCGAAGCTCAACAAATCCCCCTTGCATATCAGATGCTTAACATCCTTTCTTGGAATGTCAGAGGTCTTGCGAACCAACCCACTTTGAGACGTTTAAAAAGTCTCAAGAAAATTCACATAATAGATATCCTAGTGATTATTGAACCTAAAATCCCCTCTAAGAAGCTCAAGTCTATCCAGTTGCAGCTCGGCTTCCCCTCAGCCATTGTCGGTTGTCACGACATCTAGATCCTCTTCGCGGCCGACGTGAGACTTGGGACCATCCTCGACTCGAAGCAGGCGCTCACGTACTGGGTTGAACAACCCCATGCTCCACTCCAGATTTATTTTGACAGCAGTCCACGGCAGCTGCGACATCTCTGAGTGTAAACAGCTGTAGGACTCTCTGGTTGACATCCATCACAATCACACCAGCCTTCCTTGGTTGTGCATAGGTGACTTCAATGCTATCACCTATATCGAAGAGAATTCTGGAGGGCGCCCTCCCCCCACGTCGGCTATGCATGACTTCATCAACTTTATATTTTTAACGCCCACCTATCTCCCCTCCAGTTCTCTCGCAGCGCCTTCACTTGGTACAAAATGCAGGAAGGTGCCCGACGACAATACTCCCGCCTCGTCCGTGCCCTCATCAACTTGTACTGGTCTGACATGGATATTTCCTCCAGTCTATCACACCTCAACATGACCAAATCAGACCACTCCCTTCTCCTCATCTAAGTCAGAAGAAATTTGGATCAGGTCAAGAAAACCTTCTGTTTTCTCGATCTTTAGCGCCATCACCCCCAGTTCAAGAAAACCATAGAAGCAGCCTGGAATGGCCCTGTAGCTGAGAATCCTCTAGTTCGTGTGGCCGCCAAACTCAAAGCTACTAGAAAAGCCCTCACCCGTTGGAATAAGAAGGCATTTAGCGACATCTTCAAGGCTGTTCGCACTGCTGAGGACGACGTCACCCGTGCTGAGATCTTGTACGCTCGCGACGGATCTCCAGAAGCCAGAGCCTCCCTCAACCTCACCAGAGTGCTGATGAAGTTTTGACTCAAGGTCAAGACAGAATTCGGGAAGCAAAAAGCTAGGATGACCTGGGATATTGAAGGTGTAATGCCCCGCTATGCACGGCGCATTACGCTGAGACGTTGACTCAACGAGTCGCATTGACCGAATCAAATGTATCGATGCGAATCGATACAAGATTTACATTGTCCCGAGCAATGCATCGAACTAAGTCGATGCGAAGAGTTATGTTTGTTTGCCATTAAAATTGTTTTGATTGAAATCTTAATACAAACAGAACAGTGATACAATATAGGACTTAGATGTAGTCCTAGGAGTACACTTTTGTTTAAGCTGGGTCCTTAGTGCCAATGGAGCGAGTGGTAATGCGTTGACTCCGTTGACCGGCTGACGACGGTTATCGGTTCTCTGAAGGTGTTGATTGCTCTGGGTGCTGGAGCTTGCTGAGAGGAGGAAGACGTTGAGTGTCTAGAACTGCCTCTCGGTAATTCTCTGTTGTGGATTCTTTTTGAGTCTTGTGTGTTCTGAGTCTCTGTGTGTGAGTGAAGGAGATGATCCTTCTATTTATAGTTTTGCAGGCTGGCTGCCCATGCGCGCATGCAGGATGCGCCGGTGTGGGGACGCCACGTGGAGGTTGCTGATGGAGGCGCACGGATGCTGCGCCCTGATCGAGGGGAAGAACTCTTCATACTGCTGTTGTGAGCCGGCACGTAGCAGAGAGAAGATCTTTCCGTTGCTGAAATCTTGGATGAGTTGAGTCAAAAGACACGTGTCGTCGACTCATGGTTCGAAGATCTCAGATTTGGTGGAGAGAAGTGATCTGGTGAGCTGCGCCTTGGATTGGGCGCAGGAGGAGGCTGCGGCTCATAACCTTTAGGAGTTACAAACCATTTGGGGCGCATGGCTTTTGAGGCGCATGCAGGCGACTTTTCTTCTGTCTTTCGGGATCAGAGAGCAGTCTGAGGCGCATGGCTTTTGAGGCGCATGCTGATTTGGACGCATGGCCGTAGAGGCGCATGCTGATGGTGGAGTGGCCATGTGGCAGTAGCCGTGGAAATAAAGTCATAATGATGCTGACGTTGCCGACACTTCGTTTTCTGAATAAAGCTGTCAACTGTTCAAACTTTGGGAGGCGTGCTGCCAACTCTGTCAGTTCAGCATTTAATATTGGTGACGTTCGATGGACAACTGAGTGGGCGCGTCGGTTGGCGTTCCATTCAGTATGGAGATGTGTGAGGGCGCACCCTCTGTAATGCACCGAGTACTGCAGGGCGCGTCTGTGTGATGCGCCTGATACCGAAGGGCGCGTCCGTGTGATGCGCTGTCTGGCTGGCGCATCGGACATGTCTTTTAATGATGCGGCTGTCTCGCTCTTCGAGTGCCATAAATAGCCGTTTGGCTGAATTCGAGGCGTCCGGTTCATCCATTTAATGTAAATTCATTGCACGGAATTCGGAGGGCCATCCACTTGGCGCGTGGGTTTGATCTGCCCGGCCTATAAATAGTGGCATGGAGAGAAGATTTGCTTCTCATTCCCTCACGTTCTTCCAGCATGAACTTGAACATGCGGGTGCATTCTGTTGACGAAGTGCTCCCGAGGGTGAAGATGAGACGCTGTGTTGTCTTCGATGCTCTTGAAGGTGACTGTTACATCCAAAAGATGGAGTCGAGGGCTTCCGAGGCAGGCGGAAGGTGCCTGTTGCATCCAAAGATAGGGATGCTCGGGCCTTGTCCCCGTTATTCCGGAAGAGCCGTAGATCGGAATGGCGGTGCTAGGCTCTCTCTTCCTTCAAAGTGGGGTTTCCCCACTTTGATCGTGTTGAAAGCTGCTCCTTTAGCCGCGGTTTCGATCACGGTCTTCCTTCGGCTTTGGAGGCTCTTTCGAAGCCTCCCCTGGCCACAGCATTTGTGGTGCTCTTCTCTTCCTTGGTTCCAGCCAGAGGGTTAAATGCTTTGCTTGGCGAAGCACTTATCAGGTGAGCCTGGCTGGAAGAGCGGCACATAACTGGGCTCTGCTCGGCCAGGTGAGCCTGGCTGGAAGAATTTGGCTGAAGGGATGCACATAGCTGGGCTGCTGAAGGGATGCACACAACTGAGCTGGATGTACATGACTGAGCTGCTGAAGATATGGTGGGATGCGCCTGGTTGGAGGCGCATGATGTCTGCTGCGCCTGACTGACAACGCATGGTGACTGGCAGCGCATGATGACTGCTGCGCCTAACTGGAGGCGCATGGTGGCCGCTGGCTGTAGACTTAGAATCTTTCCTTTGTAGAAATTCTCCTTTGTACAATCTTTTCTAGACATGTAATAGACTTTTATATATAAATAAAAAGTCCTTCTTCAAATGTCCATGGTTATTGACTTTGCTGTGAAGTGTTCTGTGCGAGTCCTGGCGCATGTAGTGTCTGGCGCATGGGCTTTCTGGTTGTGAAATTCCATGCTTCTACAAGACCCCCTTCAAAGTTTTCAAAACTTTTGAATAAGTTTTGGAATACTTTGAATAAGAAGCATGGAGGTCAGGGCGCATGATTTCTGGGCGCATGCCTGTTCGGCGCATGCTCTTCTCAGTTAATGATGATGGTGCCTCGGTAACCAAAAAGATTAATGATGATCTTTTGGTTTTATTTGCTGCTATCCCTGCACAGAACCCGAGGCGACGGCTGAGATCACACGTCATCTGTTCACGCGTGCGACCAAGCCCTATAAATAGATAAGAGTTGGAGAGAGAAAGGGTTCTTCTTCTCTGTGCCTCTGCTTTAGAGTTTCTTCTTCAAAACCCTAACTTCTCCTTCCTCGAGAGAATGGCTCCCAAGACTCCTCGCGGTGCTGCCGGCAAGGGGAAGGAGAAAGCGAAGGAGTCTGTCGATGAGGATGTACCTATCACTCTTGCGCCTCTTGCCGACGTTCGTCCTGAGGTGACATGTGGGTTTTGTCTCTGCTTTGGGCCCTGTGCCCTAACTGCCGACGCGTATAGACTTCGGTCTTTGATGATACGCCGAGGTTCTATCCTGCCGACGAGCATAGGTTTATACCTTTATCATGCACCGAGGTTTTAATGGCTGACGCGCATGGGTTTTATTCCCTGAAGATGCGCCGAAGCCTTTGCTGACGCGCCTGGGCTCACGCTCTGATAATGTGCCGAAGCTCCAATGCCAACGCGCATGGGCTTACGCCCTGATGATGCGCCGAGACATGCTGACGCGCATGGGCCTATGCCCTGATGATGCGCCGAAGCAGATGCGCATGGGTTCATACCCTGGCAATGCGCCAGTCTGCTTGACATATTTTGTCTTTTTGCCTGACTTCTACTTTTGTTGTGCCAGTGTCGATGACGATCCCTTTGTTGAATGAGGTCCTCCTGGACGCTTCTCTTTGTCAGATGGGAGTTGATTTTGATGAGGCGGTGATCAACCCTGCAAAGGATGCTATCCTTCAGGACCAACCTCGTGAGAGGATGCTACAAATCCAGGTCCAGTTGCCGCTTTTCCTCCAGAGTATGATGGAGAGCGGTAAACTGAAGTCTGCTGATTCTGAAGGTATGACTTTCTTAAAGCCTGCCTTTCTGTTTGGCGACCGATTAGTCTCTTCCGAGGCGAAGATATTGAAGATCAGAGAAGACTGGTTCTTTGCTGCTAAGGGCATGATGTTATACATGCGGCAGGTTGACCGCCAGTTGCCACTGACAGCCTTTTATCGTCTAGCTTCGAAGAGAAGGATGGGTTGGGAACTTACTCCTTCTCAAGGAGGTGCCTTGGGGGGTTCCCTTTCGATTGACACCACCTCGAACCAGCGAGACACCTTGACCGCCTCACGAACCGGTTCTTCGTTCAGTTACCGAGCTTTGCGTCCCGGGAGCATCTATAGTGAAGTCCCAAATGACACGTTTCCCTTCAGTGCCCCAACTTTTGCAAATCGGATGCTGACGTCGAAGGTCACGTATCCGACAGCTGGTTTTAGAGTCGAAGGTTGGTGTCACTACATCCCAAAGTGGGACGAGTTGACCTCCTGGGTGCTTTCCAGGTTCAAAGTTGAGCTTAAAGAGATAGGGCTGACTGCCGCCATTCGGGCCACACAGGCAGGCGTGGACCTCAATAAGCCGATGTTCCTTGCGCTCTTGGAGCTTTTCAACGCCCAGACTGGCAGCTTCTTTACTCCAGTGGGGGAGTTGGGATTGGCCCTTCATGAGATGTACGAAGTATCCAAGCTTCCTTGGGGCTCGGAACCGTACGAGGAATATTTCCCATCAAATGAAGAGATCCAGGTCTTGGAAGATAAGGACCCGGAGATGATGGCCGTTTTCAAGGAGGTGACGAGCCATCATTATCTGATGCACCGGAGGGACAAGGGTAAGACCCAGCCTCACGTGACTGCTTGGAGGGACTATGTCTTCAGGCAAGATTTGGCGGATCCTTCGAGGATCCGGTTTGCGACTCCACAAGGCTTGAACCCCGCGGAAGTGAGTTCTGAAATAACCCGGCTGGACGAGAGGACCCCACGTTCCAATGAGAGCGGCAAGGATACGTACAGCTGTTTCTGGCACTGCGCGCACCGGATGTCGTCTAAGGCAGTGTTGACGGCCTACTTGATGATATGGCTCTGGGATTGCATATTTGCAGGGGGATCCGGTGCCGTTGAGAGGGTACATCGGAATCTCATTTTGCCTGCAGTGAAGTTGGCCTTTGGACGACCTTTAGCTCTCCTCCCCGCGATGGTGTGCAACCTGTTGCGCGGTTTGAGGTCTTTTGCTGATGATGTGATCCACGAGAAAGGTAATAATGACAACTTTCCCCGGGCCGAGCTGCCTTTCCATTATCTTATGGGGTGGCTGATCTTACATCATCCGAATGTGATGAGTCCTGGCCCTGAGGAGGACCATGTTGAAGGAGATGCCTTTATTCGCCGCTTCTACAAGAGGAAGTGGTCTTACACTGGCGTCCCCGTTTGTAGAAGGGTTTTGTCCTTCCTTCAGGGGTGGGAAATCGTGAAGGTTGGCCCGATCTTCAAGAATTTCGAGGCCGACCAGGATTTGGTTGATTCTGGCGAGGATGCGGTTACTTTGCCGAAATGGAGTTTTCGTTGGTTGCAGAGTATCTGGCCTTCGTACCTGGTCTACCGTAATCAGAACAGATGTTATCTGGAACCGTACTTGCCAAGCCGATTTGCCCGTCAATTTGGCTACACTCAGCTAATGCTGCGGAATCCCAGTAGCAGTCTAGGCTTCATCGGGAGTTTGCTGGATGGAGCCCGGGGCTGGCAGTATTATAATACTGGATGCACTAGCGTTAAGTTTACCACACCAGTTCACAATCCTCGGCCGCCGATCTTATATCCGGCCGCCAAGCTGTATTGCACTATGAATACTATGTCTCCTGGTTATGACAGGGAGACTAGTTTCATTATTAGAACCCAGTTGGAGGCAACAACGAATATGTTGGTGGCAGCTCGGTCATATCGTCCGCCAGAATTGGCGGGGTATCGGGCTGCTGCTGTGGCACCAGTGAGAGACCCGTCTGTCGGGAAAAGGCGGGCTGACCCAGAAGCTGGTTCTTCTGTATCGAAAAGGTCGAGAAGGACGTCGACCCGAAGATTACGGAAGCGCCACTTGTAACGCCAACGGGATCGGCTCCCGCTGAGGTAAGGAGTGCTTCATAATTCCAATTTTTTATGTCATTGTGGCGACTTATGTTCTTCTTCTTGTAGGGATTGAAGAAGAAGTCTCGTGCTTCGAAACCGGGCACCAGTAAGCCGAAGGAGGTGGCAGGCTCTTCTGAGGAGCGCATTCCACCAATGATGATGTCTCCTGTGGAGGAGGGTCCCGAAGATATTCCCGCGGAGGTTTTAGTATCTCCTGACTTTGAAGTCGTAACAACTTCTGGGATAGTACCATCTGCCGTGGATGCCTTGGACGCTGAGGGTCCTACAGACTCGAGGCATCCTGATGATGAAGTGGATTGGAGTTCGTCGCCTTCTGGTGACGTCCCTCCAGCGTTGCAAGGGTCCGTTGCGGGGGCAGCAGAAGCAGTGAAGATAGAGGAGAGGGTTGATTCCTCTCCTGGTCATGATGAAGGGAGGTCGGCTGAATCATTGCCAAATCCTTCCTTGGCTTCAACCATGGACATAGAGATGGCTACCGATCAGGCGGTAGCGACAGATTCTATCCCTATAGAGGGACTTGAGAAGAATGAGACCCTTCTGCCGGTCTTGTCTCCTGGGGCTGGCCAGGAGATAAATGTTGATCTTCCCGTTTTGCCGGGGGAGGTAGCTGATGTTGATAGAATGTCGGGGGTAGAAGAGGTGGCCGTTGACGTCGGTGATTTCTCCGGGCTTGAGAAGGGTAAGGGTGTGGAATCCTCTGTTGCTTCTTCCACTTGGGTACTATCACGACGCATGTGCCGGCTCCTTCTGTTCCTTCGGCTCCTCGGGCTAGCAGTCTGGCCCCTGTTGATGAAGAGCCTATTGCTGCCGAGGTTGAAACCTCTCAGATCGAGGTTGGCGGATCTTCCTCCAGTCCGCAAATTGTAGTAGCTCCCCCAACTCCTGCTATGACGCCGCAGGTGCTGGCGGATGCCGACGAGTATGTGAAGTTCCTCGTCGAGGGAGTGTACAAAATGCTGGAGAAAGGTGTATCTGCATTGATGGATGCCAAGGGGAGCTTTGGGACAGCAAAAGCTTTGGCAATGCCTTGTATCGAGCTGATCCGCGTTCACCAAGGCCATGACCATATGGCCAAAATTCTGGAGGTTTCGGTGATTGAGCTGGACGAGCGGCTCGCGGAACTGCAGCGCATCCAACGAAATGACCTCTCTGTCTTGATAGATGCAGAGATAGGGAAGTTGATGGCTGAAATCGAGGCTTCCCATCGAGCTGATGTGAGCAGTTGGGAGCGTGAAGTGGCTGGGACTGAGGCTGCGGCGGAGCAGTTGTCTCAATCTATAGAGAAGACGACGGAGAAGCGGGCTGCGGTGGACGCTAACATCGCAGAGGTTGATGCTCAGATGCGCCGTCTTGAAGACCAGCGGACCCAACTTCAACTAGAAGCTGATCGTGTCCTGGCTGAACACGTGGCATTCAAGCAGGAGGAAGCGACTCTTACTCAGCGGACCCTTGCTTTGGCTCAGCAGCGACGACAGCTTGATGAGAAGTATGAGAGTAAAACTTCTGCTGAGGCTGTCGAATTAATGCGTCAAGAAGCCGAGCTGCGAGTCCAGGCGACTGTGGAAACTCGTACTGCCGACCTGAGACGTCGAGTCAGAGAGCTCTCATCCCACCCTGGAGAGGATCGGGGATTGTAGCTTCTCTTCTTTTTATGTGTTTTTGCAACTCTCGCTGGGGAAATAGCGTATTTCTGTACTCCCTTTTTTTTTTAAAAAATAAAGAAATACACTATCTCTTTTTTTTTTGTGATGTGTTCATTTTTGATCTCATGAACTTGATGATTTATGTGGACCTATTATCTTTTGCGCACCTTGGTTTTTAGGTACAGATAATAAGTTTGAAGGAACCAACATGTTTGCTCAGAGGTAATGTGGACATGGCAATCATTAGGTTCAAATGATAGAATCTTCCTACTCAGAGGTATTTATGGACGTGGTAGGAATGATCCTGGGGGATACGCTGAACAACTCAGAGGTAATGTGGACGTGGAAGTTCTACGATCAATGTACGACAACACAGGAGTTGTTTGTACGGGATGTTTACTCAGAGGTAATGCGGACGTGGAAAACATGAAGGATAGCGTAAGCTCACGAAATGTAAGGTTCCGCTTTGTAGGATGTAGAGAGACAACTCAGAGGTAATGTGGACGTGGTTATCTTTCTACGGAAGGATGCCACGGAACAGCTGGGTTCCGGAAGCGTTTGATTTTTGTGAAAAGAGGTTGTTTGGGGAAATACATGTCTTGGAGGATGTCAAGAATAGTACTTCTTTAGGAACTTGCCGTTGATGGGCATCATGAACAAGTCCCCATTGGGTTTGGCGAGGCGGTAAGCACCGTTCGAGTATACCGTCTCAATGATGAAGGGTCCTTCCCATTTGGGCTCGAACTTCCCTGGTGTCTTGTGAGTTAACACCATTGGCCTTCTGACTGCTAAAACCAGGTCGCCAACTTGGAAAGTTCTTTGCTTGACCTTCTTGTTGAAAGCCTGTAATATACGGGCTTGGTAAAGTTCGATGCGTTGTTGAGCTAGGAGACGCTTTTCGTCAAGTGCCTCCAGTTCCCGCAGACGACGACGTTGATTGTCTTCTTCTGTGAGATCGTTTGTGATTGCCACGCGGAGCGAAGGTATCTGTATCTCGAGAGGCAGTACTGCTTCGCTCCCGTAGACCAGGAAGAATGGAGTGTTGCCTGTTGGGGTCCGTACCGTTGTGCGGTAGGCCCAAAGGCATTCGCCAAGCTTTTCATCCCAGTCGCGTTTGTTGGATGACACGACTTTTTTGAGCAGCCTAACGATAGTCTTGTTGAATGCCTCAGCTAATCCGTTTGCTGTCGGATTGTAGGCGGTTGAGGCCACGTTTTGAATGCGATTCTTGTCACAGAACCTGCTGAAAATGTGGCTGATGAATTGGGGACCATTGTCATGAATGATTTGCCTGGGTACTCCAAAACGGTAAATGACATGGTGTTTGATAAAGCTGACCACCCTGGAGCTTTTTACTTCCGCTAGTGGGACTGCTTCCGCCCATTTGGAGAAGTAATCGGTGATGGCCAGGATGAAACGATATCCTCTTGGTGAAGGAGGGGTGATTGGTCCTACAATGTCCATGCCCCAGGCTTCGAATGGCCAGGAGACGACTGTAGGATGTAGAGGTTCAGACGGTGTATGTATGAAGTCTGCATGAAGTTGGCATGCATGGCACTTCTTAGCATATTCCACTGCGTCGGCGGCCATGGTTGGCCAGTAGTAGCCCATACGTCGCAGTCGATCTTACAACTTAGGACCTGGTTGGTGAGCTCCGCAAGTTCCGTCATGAGCTTGACGAAGAGCTTCGACCGCTTCTTCGTTAGACAGGCATCGAAGGAGAAGCCCGTCGAAGGAGCGTCGGTACAGCGTTTTAGTGGCTGTATCGTAGTAGAATCGAAGAGAGCGTCTCCTGACTGAGACGGCTTCCTTCGGGTCTTCCGGAAGGATTCCGTAGACGGCGAAGTCGATGAACGGGAATCTCCAGTCTCGGACATTAACATCGGTGTTTGTTGGCACGGCGTGAGCCATTTGCAAACATAGGTTGTTTCTGGGACAAATCAAGTCTCGGCCAGTTACCGTGACATAGTGTTGAGTCCCAAGGGGTGCGGCCAATGAGGCTGCGAGGCCAGCCAGAGCGTCAGCCTCCAAGTTTTGTAGACGGGGTACATGTTCGATGAAGAACCCAGTGAAGGTTGAAATGATGTTCAATGCAACTTCATGGTAAGGGATCAAATCTTCATGGCGAACCTCGTATTGCCTCCGAATTTGGTTTACGACGAGTTTCGAGTCGCCGTAGGCTTCCAGATGATCCACCCCCAGCTGTTGTGCTAGCTGGAGTCCCATGACGAGTGCGTTGTACTCAGCAACATTGTTGGAGCACGGCTTCGAAAGAGAGTATGCGCGCTGGATGACCAGCTGATCGGGGGAGACCAAGACTACCCCCACTCCTGCGATGATTTGGCCGTTGGGGCCCGTTCTTGAAGCGCCATCGAAGAACATCCGCCAAACGGGGCTTCCTTCAGTGACGTTTGATTCTTGGACTTCATTCGGGATGTCTTCATAGAGTTTTGAAGATTCTGGGAAGGGGTGTGCAGCTAAAAAGTCAGCCAGAGCCTGACCCTTGACCGCCTTCTGCGGGACAAACACCATGTTGTATGGCGTTAGTAGGATCGCCCATGTAGCCAGCCGGGAGTTTAATGACCCTGGCTTCGTCATGAGAACTCTGAGTGGATTGACTCGGGAGATGACGTGAATTGTCTGGCCCGAGACGTAATGACGAGTCTTCTGAATGGCAAACACCAAAGCCAAGCACTCCTTTTCAACGGGGTTGTACCGGTGTTCGGCCCCGATGAGTGTTCGACTGAGGTAGTAGATTGCTTGCTCGTAGCCTGCATCGCTGTTTTGAGCCAGTAAAGCGCCGAGGGAATGATCCATGGCACGGACGTAGAGGAGGAATGGTTTGCCGGCGACAGGTGCCACTAGGACTGGCGGGCTTGTCAAGTAAGCCTTGATGTCGTCGAAAGCCTTTTGGCACTCCTCTGTCCAGACGTAAGAGACTCCCTTCTTCATGAGCTGAGTAAAGGGTTGACATTTACCGGAGAGGTTTGCTATGAACCTCCGGATGTATGCCAGACGTCCCTGTAAGCCCCGAAGTTCTCGAAGGTTCTTCGGAGGGTCCATGTTGAGGATGGCTTTAGTCTTCTCGGGGTCGACATGAATGCCTTTTGCCGTGATGACAAAGCCCAAGAATTTGCCGCTAGAAACCCCCAGAAAGGATTTAGCGGGGTTCATTTTGAGTTGATGTGCCCGCATGAGATCAAAGACCGTCCTCAGGTCCTGTAGGTGATCTCTTTTGAGGCGGCTCCTGACTGCGATGTCATCAACATAGCACTCAACTGTCTTGCGAAGATGTTGACGGAAGATGGTACTCATCGCTCGTTGGTATGTTGCACCGGCATTCTTCAAGCCGAAGGGCATTACTGTGTAGCAGAAAATACCTTTCGGAGTCCTGAATGACGTGTGTTTTGCGTCATCGGGGAACATCTTGATTTGATTGTAGCCTGAATACCCGTCCATGAAGGACATGCGTTCAAAGCCACATGTGTTGTCGATCATTACATCGGTGATTGGGAGCGGGAATTCATCCTTCGGGCAAGCAGAGTTGAGATCCCTGAAGTCGATACAGACTCGTATCTTCCCGTTCTTCTTGCTGACAGGGACGACGTTGGCTACCCAGTCCGGGTGTTGTTCCTCACGGATGAAGCCACTGGTCAAGAGCTTGTCCACCTCCTGATCGATGGCATTCATGATGTCCGGGCGGAAGCGTCGCTGTTGTTGTTTGATAGGTTTGGCATCTGGTAAGATGTTCAACCTATGCATCGCGATCTGTGGATCGAGACCCGGCATGTCTTCGTAGCTCCAGGCGAAGACGTCAATATACTCTTTAGCCAGTTGGACTAAAGATTCTCGGTCTTCTCCTTCCAAGCTTTTGCTGATGAAGATGGGTTTAGAAGAAGACCCATCCCCGGGGTCGATCTGCTCGACTTCGTCTTCGGTGGGAGGTTGTCGTAACTCAAAACGAGACTCTCATTGTTCTCCTAGGCGCTGAGCCCAGGGTTCCTCTTCGAAGGGTTCCGGCGGTTGGTCTTCGCCTTCATCTTTCTGAGGTTGCGCCGATGTCATGTTAGCTGACAGCACTTTCCTGAAGACTGATCCGATACTGGTATCGGAATCCCACGTCGATGCTTCAGACGAGTGGGAATGTTCTATGTCTTCTGCGTCTGAACTCTCTGGAGTTGATGGCGGCGTGACATAGCCTAACCCCCGTCGAGTCCGATTATAGTAATCCTGTGGCTTTCCATTGGGCATCGAAAGCCGGACAGGGAGATGCCGACCCTTGCCGTAGTTTAAGCCTTTGTTGCTTTTTAGGTCGTAGCCCATCTTTTGGATGATGTGCTTAGCCGCATCTGTGTACCGATAGACTTGTACTCTGCCGGTATCAGGTTCGGGCTCGATTGACGGGAGGTCCCGACGACGCTCGATTTTGCCCGAGATGATGGTGCCTTGGTCTCGGCTCCGTGGAGGGACTATGAAGACTCCTTGAGACGGGATTATTTGATTATGGTAGACGGTCGTTACTTGTGTTTGCAACGACCGTAGAGCGTTGTCTAATGTATACATGGCATTCCAGTGTGGAAGACAAGAATAATTGAAAGACACTCTATTATTGATAAAGTACGAGATTTTATCCCGTGGGATTACATTGTCGAAGGAGGGTGCGTCTACATCAGCAGAGATATATTCGCCAAGCTCCTCATCTGTAAGCACTGGGGCCGGATCAGGAGAGTCCTCCACCACTCTGACTTTGGGGTCTGAGAGGGTTATGTGAGCCCTCTCCGGCATCTTGGATGACTGCGGCGGCTTGCCTTTAAGACGCACCTTGAGAGGTGCCTCGGTTGCGCCTCCGATGAGTGGCGCCTTCCCTTGTAATTTTACCACCAGGGGAGCCGCTGTTTGAGGTGGCTTTCTCTTGAGACGTATCTTCAGGGGAGCTTCGTGAGTCGGTGCTTTCCCCGATAGCTTGATGCTCATTGGAGGCGCCTTCTGGGGAGGCTTGCCCTTCAATCGGATTTTCAAAAGGGCGTCGGGAGTCATTTCGGGCTCCAAGTCCGGCTCTGTTGCCGTCTCTGCTTCATCATCGGCGTCGTTGGCTTCCTCCTCGTCAAGTGGCTTGTACAAGTCGGAATCGGTGAAGTAGGCCTCAATCCCTTTGAAGGGATCGATATCTGCAAACTCCGTCCGGATGACGCCGTTGGTGGATACATATTTCATGCATTGGTGGAGCGTGGAGGGCACCACCATGTACTCATGTAACCATGGTCGTCTGAGTAAGATGTTGTAGTTGACCTCGGCATCCACCACATAACAAGTCACCTCAGTTTTGAGGCTGCCGATGTGACACTTCAGCCGGATCTTGCCCAGTGGCTCGCTCTTACTAGCGTTGAAGCCACTGATGGTCGTATTAGAGGGCGCCAGCCGGTACATTGGGATTCCCAGCTTTGATAGCAGCGCCTTTGGAATGATGCTTAGGGAAGACCCCGGATCGATCTGAATCCTGCTCACCTTTACCGAACCGATGTACCCTGTGTAATACAACGGTCGGTTATGTCGGTGATGCTTGAGCAGCATGTCTTGTTGGGTGAAAGTTATGTTTGGGATAACTTCATCCGCACAATGACAGTGTGCACAAGTAGTTGGGAGGTCTTCAGGCTGCTTGATTTGACTGAGAAAGGATTCAACATCCTTCAGAGCTTCGCAGAGAGCTTCTCGGGAGTCCTTGGAGAGACGCAGGAGCTCGAACAAAGACAAGCGTACAGGAGTACTGGCCAGTTACGCCAGAATGTCAAAATTGTGGGGCTTGGCTAGCCCCGAAGCATTTTTTTTCTGCAGAGGTCTGTCGAAACGGGCCTCCACTTGCTTTTGTTTATTGGCTGCTGAGGGCTTGGATGGACCCTCCTCAGGGATGGTGCCAGGAGGCACCACTTCGGCGGCAGCTTCACCGGGCTGGGAGTTCTGTTGTGCACGCGTCTGCACAGGAAGCGCCTCTTCCGTTGAAGAAGAGACCGTGCGGTAAGACTTGATCTTCCTGCCTTTTGCTTTGGAGGTAGGGCGTACCTCCGGTTGAGTTACCTCGGAGACGAGGTCGGGGTGAACCCAGAGGATCTCTCCTCGAGATGTGTTGAGTGGGACAAGTCCACTCACATTGTCACGGGTGGGTGGCAAGTTCACCACCTCCATTGTCGCCTTAGGGATGGGGACGACGCCATCTTGTGTGGTAGTCGGCGGCAAGGTGCCGAACTGAAGTGACACCACATTAGCTGACACCGTCTTCTCTTCGTAGTCGACGGAGATTACATCCGTATTGATCATGCGTTGGATGTAATTTTTGAGGACGTGGCAGTCCTTAGTCGGGTGTCCGACAAACCGATGGTAGTGACAGTACCTCGGGTTGTCCACTTTCTCGACTTTATCGGGCCGCTTCGGGTCCGGAAGCTTGATCTTGTCACCCTGCTTCAGTATCTCAAAGAGTTGCAGGGTGTCGTCATCATTGAATGAGTAAACCTCCTTGGGTCTCGGTGCCAGTGGAGGCTTTTGAGTAGGCGCAGATGCGCCTTTCGAGGCATTAACAGTCAATGCCTGTTTCCCCTTTGTTTTTCGTCCGGAGTTGTTGATTGCGGACTTTTTCCCCTTATCGTCAAAGGCGGGGAAGCTAACACCCAGAAGACGTGCATTGGCCGCCTTCTTCTCTGCAGCTTCAGCTTCGATGATTAGGGAGCTCCAGTCGGGAGGGGGAGTAGAGTTAAGCCAGAGCTTTACTGCAGGCAGCATGTTCATACTGCAAGCGGAGAGAAGCGCATGCTCTGGCATGCCTGGAGGTAGCCTGAAGCAGGCCTGACGGAAGCGTTCGATGAATGCCCGAACCGTTTCCTTGTCCTTCTGGCGTATCTCAATGAGAGACGCCATCGTCATGTCCTTCCCACCGTCGTAGAAGCGGTCGAGGAAGAGGCGTGTCAGGTCGTCGAAGGACGATATGGAATTATCGGGGAGGCTGCAGTACCAGTCATACGCCACCCCTTTCAGGGCCCCAACAAAGCTGCTAGTGAGGGGCGCGTCCTCCTTCGGAAGATGCCCTGTCTGCGACTGAAAGTACGTCAGGTACCGTCGTGGAGAGTCCTTCCCGTCATATGGCGTGAGTGTTTGTGGTTTATACTTTGGGGGATAAACCACCTTGTTCCACTCAAGGGGATAAGGCTGGGGAATGCCCATCCTCTGGCGCTCCTCCTGCCTGTTCTTGGACTCGAAGCGCTCCCGCAGATCTTTGATCATTTCGACCACGTCCTCCGTGGAGCTAGGAGTCGGGGAAGGAGGTACCACCTGGAGTGGAGCGTTTGAGGGCTCTGACGTCCGGGGTGCTTCTGTGTCTGAGGGTGTCCGTTGGAGGGGCACACTCGACTCTCCATTGGCTCCTGGGTCGGGACCATTTGAAGGTGTCCTGATCAAGGCCGACCGCATCTCAAACACTGCTTGAGTCAGTGCTTGCATTGAGACAGAGAGGGTTTTGAGTCCTCCCTCTAGCGAGTCTATGCGCTGGACAATGTCCTGTGGCGGCGCATCAGTCTCAAGATCACCCCCGGTCATGTATACTGTCATGACACGGCCGGAAGTGGATGGATTAGTTGAGGCTTCGCTCTCAGCCTCGCTCTCATGTGGGGGAGTCACTTCTCCTGGTGTTTGGCCACCCCCAGCCACATTCTGGAGTTCGTCTTCGACAGGCGCATCTACAAGGGCCTGACTGCCCTCAGCTCTGTCTTGAAGGGCCTCTTCGTTTCCAGCACTACCCCCGGCGGTGTCCTAGAGGACATCGTCGTTTTGAGGGGCTTCAGGGAGGCCATCTTCGCCTTGATGAAGATCCGCCGCAGCTGTGCTTTGGACATCTTCGTCTTTGGAAGGAGGCTCGACAAGGGTCTGGCTACCCCCAGCTTCCTCCAAGAACTTCTTCCTCGACCGAGTGCCTTCGAACACTCCAGAGGTCGAGACAGCTGCCTTGGTTTTCCTCGGCTGGCTTTTGGATGAAGACGAGGAATTGGCAGTCGTCTTCCGGACAGATGAGGAGTTGGAGATCACGTTACATGAAGCAACCTTTAGCTCCTCTTCTGCTGACACCTTCGTCCCAAGGCGATGTCGGAGGGGTGTCGATGATTGTAGCCGTTGGAAGACCGACCGCTTTGGCGGTACTGCCGTCTTGCAACAGCAGTTGATGGTGACCACTGCACAAGTGTGCCCCGTGAGAGGCGTATCGTGCTTGTTGGTCAACTCTCCTGACCGGCGCTTGTGAGTGATCACGTTGCGCAGGTCGTTGGAGGAGAGTGCTACCCTCACACCCCTCTCAGGCGCATGGCAGGGCCAAGCGCCGGGGTGGTCGGGTGAGTGCTGCGCCCCCTGATCTAATACCAAGCAGGCATCACGATCAGTAGTGGGGAACCACATCATTTGAAGTGACTTGAACGGACCTCAAACGCACAACCAGAGGAGGCGCGGGAGCTCAAGACCACTGAGTTTGCCTCTCTCGGCTTGATTGTGCACGCAGTGAATGCGCCCAAGCGAGATGAGGACTTTGAAGGTCGACTCATTGTCGGTGCAGAAGCACTTGAGTCAACCTTGTTCAGCTTGCCATCGACAGCGCGCGTGATCGTAAACGCGTGCCTCTGGCCGGCTGCTGGCATAGCACGTTTGTGGCGCATGGCCCGTGCCGCCTTAGATTTCTTCGTACCAGCCCGCTGGGGCGCATAGTACTCAGCATCCAAATTCTCCTCGCCATTACAGCGAGTGAGTCTGTCAAAGACAGAGGCTCTTTGTCGCGCATCAGAAGTGATGCGCGGGGCATTGGCTGTGCCCCTGCTCCGTCGACGTATCTTCCTCGCCTGAGAGGAAGATGGCTGAAGAACGTGGTCAGCCGCACGCTTCCCCGAGAGATGCACTGCATCAGCGGGCGCACCTTGACTGCTGAGGACGTCAGCAGGAAGGGAAGGCTGGACGAGCGCATCCCCTTCAACGGTGGTGCCTGAGGCGTCGACTTTGCGTACCCAACTGCGCGGGTCTTCTTCGGCTTCGACAGCCGCTTCGAAGGACTCGCACTTCCTTCAGAAATGAACTCCTCGTACGCCTGTTGATTGAGGCGCACTACCAGCGTCTTGTGGGAGGAGCCCACCTTCACGTCGTCGGCCTGTGACACAACCTTCTCGGTAGAGGAGAAAGAAGTCCCCAGCAGAGTCGCCAGCTTGTTTGCCATTAAAATTGTTTTGATTGAAATCTTAATACAAACAGAACAGTGATACAATATAGGACTTAGATGTAGTCCTAGGAGTACACTTTTGTTTAAGCTGGGTCCTTAGTGCCAATGGAGCGAGTGGTAATGCGTTGACTCCGTTGACCGGCTGACGACGGTTATCGGTTCTCTGAAGGTGTTGATTGCTCTGGGTGCTGGAGCTTGCTGAGAGGAGGAAGACGTTGAGTGTCTAGAACTGCCTCTCGGTGATTCTCTGTTGTGGATTCTTTTTGAGTCTTGTGTGTTCTGAGTCTCTGTGTGTATGTGAAGGAGATGATCCTTCTATTTATAGTTTTGCAGGCTGGCTGCTCATGCGTGCATGCAAGATGCGCCGGTGTGGGGACGCCACGTGGAGGTTGCTGATGGAGGCGCACGGATGCTGCGCCCTGATCGAGGGGGAGAACTCTTCATACTGCTGTTGTGAGCTGGCACGTAGCAGAGAGAAGATCTTTCCGTTGCTGAAATCTTGGATGAGTTGAGTCAAAAGACACGTGTCGTCGACTCATGGTTCGAAGATCTCAGATTTGGTGGAGAGAAGTGATCTGGTGAGCTGCGCCTTGGATTGGGCGCAGGAGGAGGCTGCGGCTCATAACCTTTAGGAGTTACAAACCATTTGGGGCGCATGGCTTTTGAGGCGCATGCATGCGACTTTCCTTCTGTCTTTCGGGATCAGAGAGCAGTCTGAGGCGCATGGCTTTTGAGGTGCATGCTGATTTGGACGCATGGCCGTAGAGGCGCATGCTGATGGTGGAGTAGCCACGTGGCAGTAGCCGTGGAAATAAAGTCATGATGATGCTGACGTTGCCGACGCTTCATTTTCTGAATAAAGCTGTCAACTGTTCAAACTTTGGGAGGCGTGCTGCCAACTCTGTCAGTTCAGCATTTAATGTTGGTGACGTTCGATGGACAGCTGAGTGGGCGCGTCGGTTGGCGTTCCACTCAGTATGGAGATGTGTGAGGGTGCACCCTCTGTAATGCGCCGAGTACTGCAGGACGCGTCTGTGTGATGCGCCTGATACCGAAGGGCGCGTCCGTGTGATGCGTTGTCTGGCTGGCGCATCGGACATGTCTTTTAATGATACGGCTGTCTCGCTCTTCGAGTGCCATAAATAGCCGTTTGGCTGAATTCGAGGCGTCCGGTTCATCCATTTAATGTAAATTCATTGCACGGAATTCGGAGGGCCATCCACTTGGCGCGTGGGTTTGATCTGCCCGGCCTATAAATAGTGGCATGGAGAGAAGATTTGCTTCTCATTCCCTCACGTTCTTCCAGCATGAACTTGAACATGCGGGTGCATTCTGTTGACGAAGTGCTCCCGAGGGTGAAGATGAGACGCTGTGTTGTCTTCGATGCTCTTGAAGGTGACTGTTACATCCAAAAGACGGAGTCGAGGGCTTCCGAGGCAGGCGGAAGGTGCCTGTTGCATCCAAAGATAGGGATGCTCGGGCCTTGTCCCCGTTATTCCGGAAGAGCCGTAGATCGGAATGGCGGTGCTAGGCTCTCTCTTCCTTCAAAGTGGGGTTTCCCCACTTTGATCGTGTTGAAAGCTGCTCCTTTAGCAGCGGTTTCGATCACGGTCTTCCTTCGGCTTTGGAGGCTCTTTTGAAGCCTCCCCTGGCCACAGCATTTGCGGTGCTCTTCTCTTCCTTGGTTCCAGCCAGAGGGTTAAATGCTTTGCTTGGCGAAGCACTTATCAGGTGAGCCTGGCTGGAAGAGCGGCACATAACCGGGCTCTGCTCGGCCAGGTGAGCCTGGCTGGAAGAATTTGGCTGAAGGGATGCACATAGCTGGGCTGCTGAAGGGATGCACACAACTGAGCTGGATGTACATGACTGAGCTGCTGAAGATATGGTGGGATGCGCCTGGTTGGAGGCGCATGATGTCTGCTGCGCCTGACTGACAGCGCATGGTGACTGGCAGCGCATGATGACTGATGCGCCTAACTGGAGGCGCATGGTGACTGGCAGCGCATGGTGACTGCTGCGCCTAACTGGAGGCGTATGGTGGCCGCTGGCTGTAGACTTAGGATCTTTCCTTTGTAAAAATTCTCCTTTGTACAACCTTTTCTAGACATGTAATAGACTTCTATATATAAATAAAAAGTCCTTCTTCAAATGTCCATGGTTATTGACTTTGCTGTGAAGTGTTCTGTGCGAGTCCTGGCGCATGTAGTGTCTGGCGCATGGGCTTTCTGGTTGTAAAATTCCATGCTTCTACAATATTGTCTCGAGCAACGCATCGAACTAAGTTGATACGAAGAGTTATCTTGTCCCAAAGAATGCATCGAGTGAATCAATACGAAGCGCCGCGTTGCCCCGAAAGATAAGTGCGTTGAATCGGCTCGAAGATTCTAAGAAATCGAATCGACCAAGGCGCAAGTCCGAATCGATGCAAGTATGAATTTTAGTTGGTTTCTTGTGCAGGCTATACGTTTACGATAAAATATTAGAGGTCGACTTTCTGTCTTATTTAGTAAGGGGTCCGCGAAACCAAATTGTCGCCTCGCAACGAGCTGAGACTTGGGCACGGTAAGCCAAATCGAAAGTATAATTCAATGAAGCACAAAGTGCTCGAATGGCTAAGTCATGAGAGTTGGCTGTGCAACGAAGTTATGAAATCGAGCCGCATCGACTCGGCAAAACGACAAGACGTATCGACTCAAAGGTGGGAGGATTGACTCTTCTATTTACTCCTTCATGCCTAAGTCAAAATATATCATTGTATGCTAAGTTAAACTATCGACGCCACGGGCATGGTCTGATCGGAAGATAAATCATTGTGTGTGTCGAACACTAGTTAGAACAATCGAAATAAAACGTGCATGAAATGCATGAGTCGCTATAGAACATTGGATATCGTAAAGGCGAGCGCCTCGGTACGCAAGCCGCAAGAACATGGGATAACTGTACTCGACGAGTGCCTAAGTGCACGAACCATACCGTGCCTTCGTACATGAGTTAGAAAGGCGAGAACATTGAATGACAATAGGCGAGCGCCCTAGCATACAGGCCACGAACATTGAACACTAAGGCATAGAACATGAAAATACGGTCGAAACGTGCCTACGTGCACGTTGATCATAAAAGATGGCTTCGTTGCGAAAGAATACAGTTGTGGCATGAATGTGGCAGAACTGTCGGATACGACATAATGCCTCGAAAGGTGTTCGGGACCTTCGGGTCATTCGGTTGACGAACATTGAGTTGATGCATGATGCCATTGAATATTGAAACGAAGTATGAAATGTAAGAACATAAGAGAGTTAAATGGAGGGAATACGATATGATAAAGTCTGAGTCTCGGACTCAAGACTATGTTTGGTTGTTTGAATAATGGTGCTGGATTGCTTGAATAATAGGGCGTTTCATGGTCGAATGGGATGGACTTGAGATTAAATGTGATAATCTCCCGTGCACGGGTGTTCCCTTGAACGGTTAAGTGCCGGAGTGCCCCAGAACCGTTTGGCCTAGGAGGGAATGTATCTTTGATAGGCGCACATCCATAAGATGATTAGCAACCGCCTTACGAGATGAAAAAAGCCTCAAATAATGGTAAGCAGCGGTAACGTTTCGTTTGTTTGGGATAGCAACCCAACCCGTAAAACGCCGGGCTACACAAATTCGAGAAAGAAAAGAAGAGAAAAGAAAGTAAGGAAAATAAAAGAAACTCCTTTAGTCCATTCCGGTACGAATACGCCAAGACCTTCATATAGCTAAGGAACGATGGGTTGAAAGTGTAGGCACGTAGGGTCCCGCACACGTAGATCCTGCTTTGAGATGCACTTATAACTTGACAGGGAATGAATGGGGCATATTCACCTTGCGTCGGTGCAAGGACGAGTGCGTCGACTTGGTAAGTCGCGCCATGAAACAAACACGAGATTGTTTGCCTGCTTGCCTATTCAATTCGAGTAACATGCTTGCCATGATAACATGCTTTATGCTTTCGAATATGCCGTGAAATCGACCCTAAGGAGAACATAGCAAGATCATAAGCTAAGTTGTATGATTCAACATAAATACTACAATGTCGGTTTAGAAAGAAGATCTTTGCTTCAGCACATGGAAGGACAAACGTACTGATCCCCTACCAGCTTTCATGCAGGGTGCAGGGAATGGATTGCTCGCAAAGAAGCTTTGCTTGATCGCGCAGAGGCTTGGAATACCGAAGCGTATTGAAGCGTGCGATCGCATTGACGCTCGAACATGCAACCGGATTGATACGGCCGAGATATAGAAGGCATGATGTATAGAATGGTGAAATCCTTTATGGACAAGAGAGAACCTGAGTGTTGTAGCCAATCTGGCATATATTGTTGGGCTATCAAAAGCCTTTGTAATCTCAGTTTCGAATATCAATAAAGAGAATTGTTTGGTATACTCTGTTTTCCTTTCATTGTTAATATCATATCAAAAGATAACCAATTGAGAACTTGTCATCTTTTATTGCACGAGCGCAACTCCAGGCTCGTGCGGCATCATGCCCCCTGCAAGGACGATGATTCGGGTGATTCCGGGTCGGGGGTGACAAATTGGTATCAGAGCTCTAGGCTCAATTTCCTCTGGACGCTCGCTTCATTATAATTCTAAAAGTTGCCTACCACCAATCGAATCACTCTTGACTCTACTCGATGTCGCACTGGATGTTCCATACAATAACGCTAATACAAATCGTGTAATTTTGCCACATGTGTTTGAAAATTACATGGTGTTTGCTAAGAAAGTCGTGAAGGGTATATTGTATTAAATGCAACGAGCCGTAAAAATGTTAGTTGCTGTAAGTGCAACAAATTGTAAAATGCTATTTGAGATGTTGTTGCAATATAACATGTTAGATGAGAAATAAAATGATGCACGATGTGCAATAGATTTGTGAATATTGGTTGCACCAATGCGGAAACTTAAATAATGCGTTGAAATGAAAGTGATAAGCCAATATCGAAAGTGTTGAACGAAATTGAGCATTGACTTTGAAATTCGAAAATAAATCATTGCACGATGAGTAACGCGTGTCGGAAGTAAAATTATTGTACGTGGTGCAACACATATCAAAATAATCGTTGCAGGGAGTGCAAAGGGAGATTGGAAATAAATCGTTGCACGAGATGCAACGGAAAGAACTGAAATCATAAATCGATAGAATGAATCGTTCGGTTGCACATCGAACTTGTATTGGCAAATGAAGATATTGGCCGAGTTGTATCGAATTTGATTTAATCAAAGTTACGGTTGTGATCAAGTACGATCACTGCAGAAATCGTGAGTCGGAAGAGATTGTTCGTTTATACTAAGTATAATGCGAAGGAAATGACTTCATTTCTGAGTGGTATATGCCATACCACGTATGCGATGAATGACTCGATTCTGAGTGGTATATGGTATACCACTTGTGCGATAAACTACATCGACACATTGTAGGATTTGCGGAAGGTTTGTCCACAACGGACGGGAGAGTACCGAGACTCGATTAGAAATTTGTATGACAGTATGTTGATGTAAGTGTTCTTCGAAAATCGGTTGGAACATTAAGGCGAGACTCATATCAATGAATGGTATGTCGGACGAAAGTTACAAGTCGGTCGGACGACCGAGACTAGCAGAACGATTATGCTTTGAAGCAATAATCGGATCGATGGAAAAGGAAAACTTGAACTTATAAGCGAGTCACACGACTTACGATCTCGATAGAAATATTGGGCGAGGCGAATCGAATTGCACGACTTGCGATCTCAATAGAAATATTGGGCGAGACAAATCAAATTGCACGACTTGCGATCTCGATAGAAATATTGGGCGAGGTGAATCGAATTGCACGACTTGCGATCTCGATAGAAAGTTTGACAATACGAATTATAATCGGATCGCATGATGTGCAAGTTCGGTAAAGAATTGGTTGACGTGGGTAAAGAGTGCCTAAGAGATAGTTGGTTACGTTACGGCAAAACTCATTTGAGTACGACTGAAAAACATGCAAAACTTAGAGGACAAGATCGTATAACTTGAGGGTTCGATGTTAGATAATTGGTAACTCGGTTACGCGATCAAAGTATAATGAAATGTAACGAATCGAGAAATGATTTGAGACGTACAAAAATGTTTGTGGAGAACTTGGACGTATGCAATGCAAGTTGTTAACATTGAAACAGAATCAAAGTTGACCCTTACGCTATCGAAATTGATACGACGTATCGAGATCGATACGTAAAAAAATGTAAGCACGACGTGAGAATACAAAATGGAGTGCACCTTGCGCTATCAAATTTTTTTAGTAACAATACGAGAAGGAATGAACTTGTTGATTATGAACTGTGTGATTGATCAAGACAAGACTATAAGCCATCGACGATTGCTCGATGCATATAGCATCTCGTGTGTCGACCCGCAAATAAGATATACTCGAACTAAATACGACTAGATGCGTCGTGAATAGCAGAATCATCGATGCTAGTGCATGACTTTACTCGGAGGATAGTTGCGCATCAGTTGCGTCGATATAAATAGTTTTGTTCGAAATTGGGAAGTCACATAGAATCATCGGAACTTGATTTTGCTCTGAAATAAGATATAGCATGGTTCATAGTAAATTGTCCTTCGGTGATGATCCACAGTTATCGAGCGTAGCATTGGGGCAGCTGACCCTAGAAGACTTGACCGCCAAATCAAATCGAATGTTGCAGACCGTAAGATAACCCATACGATATCGTATAGGATCGATAACAAATATAACATGGTGCATGTTGACGATAAGTCTAGGCGATCGAGAATTGTTGGAACAGCTTTTGATTGAGAATGATGTAGCTATATTTTGAGTATTCGTCGGATGAATGCTCGAATGGTTATGTTGGTCGACGATCGAACTTGAAATTCACCAACGAACGTGGTGATTCGGATAGGCGAGTGTGAGAATCGTGCTATGCACGAGAGAGAACGATAAGGGAATGACTTACGAGTTATGTCGTTAGATTCGGATTCACCTTGCAATTGAGTTTGCGTGAATCGAACTTATATTCGATGTTATGAGACGGATAAGTTGGGAATTTGGCTAGTAAATTCCTACTCGTTAGGAATCGAATGTAAGACGCATTGTAAAGACCTTCGTATTAAGACGAATCATTATCTTGAGCACCGTCGTCTCGGTGTAAACTTTTATGTTAGATAGATTGTGGCCTTTGAGCAATGTCAATTTGAGTTGCGTCGGGAGAAGTTAAGCACAGTGTCTAGGTAAGTAACCTAGCGGGCGTAGTCCTGATTGTTGATGCATTTGCAAGTCAACAAAGGAAATCGTATCGGGATAAGTTACATAGACAGACTTCAGAAATAGTTGGGTGGCGACTTTGAATGCAAGTTGTTGCAAAGGATCGTTGCGATCGGATGCACGACGGCTTGACGCGACGCATAGAATTGATAGTCCCGATGAAACATACGAAATTAGATATGCGATTTTGAATCGCGTCACGTGCAGTGACTTTATTGAATGAATCACGTATGTATCGAATATATGTATGCGATAAAATTTTGAGAACAATTGCTAAAGATAAGTCCGATAGGACGTACGAGAGGACAAGCATAGGATTGAAATTACCTGTTAGCTTTGTTCCAATTTGCTACCACTGGACTTGGTCGAAATACATATATCATCGGGACGCCTTGAATATAGGTACGGATCTAAATCGAGTTGTATACAAATTCAAATCGAGCTGCAGGAAGGACTTTGAAATGTTAATGAAAGCTTGCGAGATAGTGTGAAACTGAACAACATTGGTGGGACAAGATCGTGAAACGATCTAAAAAATACTTAGTCGGAGTGTTGGTTTTGGTTCTAGGATGAACCTTGTTTTGAGTGGTATATTCTGTAATGCCCCGCTCTGTACGATGCTTTACGCTGAGACGTTGACTCAACGAGTCGCGTTGACAGAATCAAATGTATCGATGCGAATCGATACAAGAGTTACGTTGTCCCGAGCAATACATCGAACTAAGTCGATGCAAAGAATTACGTTGTCCCAAGCAACGCATCGAACTAAGTCGATATGAAGAGTTGCCTTGTCCTAAAGAATGCATCAAGTGAATCGATGCGAAGCGCCGCGTTGCCCCAAAGGATAAGTGCGTTGAATCGGCTCGAAGATTCTAGGAAATCGAATCGACCAAGGCGCAAGTGCAAATCGATGCAAGTATTGATTTTAGTTGGTTTCCTATGCTGGCTATACGTTTATGGCAAAATATTAGAGGTCGACATTATGCCTTATTTAGTAAGGGGACCGCAAACCAAATTGTCGCCTCGCAACGAGCTGAGAATTAGGCACGGTAAGCCAAATCGGACGTATAATTCAATGAAACACGAAGTGATCGAATGGCTAAGTCATGAGAGTTGGCCGTGCAACGAAGTTATGAAATCGATCCGCATCAGCTCGACGAAACGATAAGGCATATCGACTCAAAGATGGGAGGATTGACTCTTCTTTTTACTCCTTCATGCCTAAGTCAAAATATATTATTGTATGCTAAGTTAACCAATCGACGTCACGGGCGTGGTTCGATCGGAAGATAAATCATAGTGTGTGTCGAACACTAGTTAGAACAATTGAAATGAAACGTGCATCAAATGTACGAGTCGCTATGGAATATTGGATATCGCGAAGGTGAGCGCCTCGGTGCGCAAGCTGCAAGAATATGTGATAACTGTACTCGGCGAGTGCCTTAGTGCACAAACCATACCGTGCCTTCGTGCATGAGTTAGAAAGTCTAGAACATTGAAAGACAATAGGCGAGCGCCTTAGCGTGCAAGCCACGAACATTGAACACTAAGGCATAGAACATAGAAATACGGTCGAAATGTGCCTACATACACGATGATCATAAAAGATGGCTTCGTTGTGAAAGAATACAATTGTGGCATGAATGTGGCAGAACTGTCAGATATAACATAATGCCTCGAAAGGTGTTCGGGACCTTCGGGTCATTCGGTTGACGAACATTGAGTTGATGCATGATGCCATTGAATATTGAAACGAAGTATGAAATGTAAGAACATAAGAGAGTTAAACGGAAGGAATACGATATGATAAAGTCTGAGTCTCGGACCCAAGACTATGTTTGGTTGTTTGAATAATAGTGCTTGATTGCTTGAATAATAGGGCGTTGCATGGTCGAATGGGATGGACTTAAGATTAAATATGATAATCTCCCTTGCGCGAGTGTTCCCTCGAACGGTTAAGTGCCGGAGCGCCCTAGAACCGTTTGGCCTAGGAGGGAATGTATCTTTGATAGGCACACATCCGTAAGATGATTAGCAACCGCCTTACGAGATGGGAAAAATTGCAAATGATGGTATGCAGCGGTAACGTTTCGATTGTTGAATAGCAACCCAACACGTGAAATGCCGGGCTACCCAAATTCGATAAAGAAAAGGAGAGAAAAGAAAGTAAGGAAATAAAAGAAACTCCTTTTGTCCATTCTGGCACGGATACGCCAAGACCTTCATATATCTAAGGAACGATGGGTTGAAAGTGTAGGCACGTATGTGTCCCGCATACGTAGATCCTGCTTAGAGATGCACTTATAACATGACAGAGATGAAATATGGCATATTTACCTTGCGTCGGTGCAAGGGCGAGTGCGTCGACTTGGTAAGTCGTACCACGAAACAAATACGAGATTGTTTACCTGCTTGCCTATTCAATTCGAGTAACATGCTTGCCATGATAACATGCTTTATGCTTTCGAATATGCCATGAAATCGACCCTAAGGAGAACATAGCAAGATCATAAGCTAAGTTGCATGATTCAACATAGATACTATAATGTCGATTTAGAAAAAAGATTTTTGCATCAGTACATGCGAGGACGAACGTACTGATCCCCCATCAGCTTTCATGCAGGGTGCAGGGAATAGATTGCTCGCAGCGAAGCTTCGCTTGATCGCGCAGAGACTTGGAATGCCGAAGCGTATTGAAGCATGCGATCGTATTGACGCTCGGACATGCAACAAGATTGATGCAGCCGAGATATAGAAGGCATGATGTATGGAACGGTAAAATCCTTTATGGGCAAGAGAGAACCAGAGTGTTGTAGCCAATCTGGCATATATTGTTGGGCTATCAAAAGCCTTTGTAATCTCAGTTTCAAATATCAATAAAGGGAATTATTTCGTATACTCTTTTTTCCTTTTGTTGTTATATCATATCAAAAGATAACCATTTGAGAACTTGTCATCTTGTCTTGTACTAGCGCAACTCCAGGCTCGTGCGGCATCACGCCCCCTGCGAGGACGATGATTCGGATGATTCCGGGTCGGGGCATGACAGAAGGAGACAAGAATTCCAGATACTTCCACTCTTGCGTCAAAGGACACAAATAGAAACTCAACATCCACCAGATCACTGAAGAGAGCGGTCGCATTCTCAAAGATCCTCGAGATATTCAGTCAGCTGCAACATCCTTCTATTCTCGATTATTCACCAAAGTGGTCATCACCAAGGATGTTGAATTTCTCATCTCGATTCTCCGCTTGATTGATGACAGAGACAATACTCAGCTCCAGCTATTGCCCTCCAAGCTGGAAGTCAAAGATGTAGTTTGGGCTCTCAATGAGCATAGTACCCCCGGCTCGGATGGCTTTATCGGTGTATTTTTCAGATCCTGCTAGGACATCATCAAATTAGACATCCTCGATACGGCGACTGCCTTCTTCCAGGGAGCTAGGTACCCCAAAGCGATCTCCAGTGCCAACCTAATCATCATCCTTAAGAAAGATAACCCAGAAACCTTTAGAGATTTTCGTCCTTTGAGCTTGTGCACCTTCACGAACAAAATTATTTCGAAGATCATTGCCAATCGTATGACCACGTTGCTTCCTAAGATTATCCCTGAAGAGCAAAGCGGTTTTGTCCGAGGCCGCAATATCTTAGATAACATCCTGTTGGTGCACGAGATGGTCACTTGTATAAAATTTTCGGCTAGAGGAGGGAACATCACTATCAAGCTGGATATGAAGAAGGCATATGACAAACTTGATTGGCAATTCATGATCTGGGTATTCAGGGCCTCCGAGTTTTCGAAGACTTGGATCGATATCGTCTTGAGATCCATAAGCAATTCGTGGTTCTCCACAGTCGTGAACAGTCAAGCTGCAGGTTTTTTCAACTCAACTCGGGGTGTCAGGCAAGGTGACCCTCTTTCATCCACTATATTCATCATAGCTGCTGAAGCGCTGAGCAGAATTTTGAACATGATAGTTGGTTCCCCCCATATTTAGCACTACCAAACCTCTAGCGAATGCCTGATTATTATCCACCTGGCCTACGCTGACGACATCCTTATCTTCTCGTCTTGCGACGTTGGGTCCATTGAGGTAGTTAACAACACACTGCTGAGATACAAAAACTGCTCCGGTTAGCGAGTTAACACTAATAAGAGTGTGACTTATGTCCATCATTCGGTAGATTGAGACCACTCTACCACTCTCACAAATATTACTTCCTTCTCGGTTGCTTACCCCCCTTTCACCTACTTAGGGTGCCCTTTGGTGTACGGGAGATCCAACGCGGGTATTTTTGATGGCCTGGTAGGCAAAATTAGAAAAAGGATTGAGGGATGGCACAACGCGATCTTATCGTCAGGAGGGAAGATGATCCTGATCCAGCACGTTCTCTCTTCTTTCCCGATTTACACTCTGGCAGCTTGCTCTCCACCTAAGAAGGTTCTCACCTCTATTGAACAACTCTTTGCCAACTTCTACTGGGGCACAGTGACGGCTTAGACAAACATCATTGGGCCAGCTGGGATACTATGGCCAGACCTACTGACGAGGGTGGCCTAGGATTCTGCTGGTTGGCCCACGTTACGGACGCTTCCTTGATGAAAATGTGGTGGAAGCTTCGTGAGGGCCGTTCTCTCTGGGCTCATTTCATAAAGGCTAGATATTTCAAGCACAGGCACCCGACCGTAGCTTCCTCCAACAGTAGATCCTCAGCCTCTTGGCGCTACATCCTAATCGGTCGACGTCTTACCGAACCTTCGATCCGACTTCAGTTGGGATCGAAAGATTCGTCCTTATTCCACGAACGTTGGTTTGGGGACATCCTCATCCCCAATATCGCGGAAGCCCCATCCAATAGCCAGATTAGAGACCTGTGGGACAGTACTGGGGAGTGGAACAAGGAGAGGGCCCAGGTACGGATTAGCGAGGTCGCGCTGTTGCTCTCGTCGCGTCCAATATGAGGATAGGGTACTCGGCACCTGACCTTTCACTACAACAAAAATACCTTTTAATGACGGCTAAAAAGCGTCATTAATTGTAAACCATGACGCTTTTTTTCTCAGTCCAAGCGTTATGAAATCGGGTGTTATAAATGTTTTTTAAAAGTGTTATAGATAATTCATCCAAAACCGTCATTAATAGGTTGAATTTCTGCTACGTTTTATTTTCAAAGTGTTATGGATAGTTATAAAAAACCGCTGTGTATGGTCGATGTATCACATTTATAACGCTCTATACTACATGACATTCCAAACGCTGATCAATTCAATTCGAAAACAACCACTTTGAACTATATTCACAACAAAGCATTGAAATGTAATATAAAGTACCATTCTCCATTTCATTGTCTCAAAATAGAGTATTTTAGCTACCATTCTACATTTCTCCATTTCGTTATATACATCTTCTCAAAATATATAGAGTATCCAATATAGAGTACACTTTAGCTACATCAAAACTATCGACATCAAAAATCTCACAGTTATTGTAGTGAAGAAGCACACTTATAACGCTTCAATTTGGTCACATAAAGACTATCCATAGCACATGTACGTATAGCAAAACCCTGAAAAAGAAAGCAAAACTCTCACTTTTAGAGTCTGTCAATTTTAGAGTCTGTGATTTATATCGAAAAACTGAGAGTATCAAAGTACTCTAATAAAAATCGAAACCGACAAATAAAGTAAAACATCTAGGCATGGCATAGTGGATGCAGTCCAAAAATCAACGATGCAGTCATGCTAATGGAGATGTCATTCCCGAAATAGAAATACTCCCAACTAATATATACCCGCATGTGATTTATATCGAAAAGATCCCAACAAAAACACCCACAGTACCAAGTTAAACCTATCATGCATAATAGATACCCAACCAACAATTTTAATCCAAATAGCAAAACATCTCCTACAGCAAAGAAATCTTTCCCAACCCAACATGTATAATAGGGAAAACCTAAACCAACATCCCACAACAAGTATAGGAAGGAGAACCCAAGCAACAATTTATACAAGAAATCTAAACCAACAATGCATGCAGCACAAATAATTCCAACAATAGCTAGGTAACCCAAAACCAAAAATGATCCAACAGCAAGTAAAGAGCCGAACATGATCTAAAGATCATTCCCGCTTCACAAACAAAGACAATCGTAGGATCGTCAAGCCAAAATTGAACCCAACACATATCAGTTGATCGAAACCCTTTTTATGTAGGGATCGAGATCCAACAACATCATCGACAAACAAAATAAACCCAAAAACTAAAATCAATCAAGGGTTTAGAATTTATACCCCAGAATTTGGTGTCGGAATTCGAAGGGAGCCTTCGGACTCGGCTCACAGGCACGTACAGCACCTCGCCGGGTCGCGGCTGCAACTGTGGAGAGGCTACATCATCGACACGAAGGTATCCTCACATCCGTGTCCAGTATCGACTCGTACAAACACGAGCGTATCTGTACCCAAAATGAACAACCCAACAGTACCAACATACAAATTACGACCAAAGACAAGAAACGAAATGAGATATATAAGATGTCTCAGATAAAGATCAATCATCATCTGCTGTACTAGTGTACCATAACACGTATAGGACACGTCCCGATATGGAGCCAGTGTATCCGATACGATCTACAACGCTTTGGTTTATTTGGTCGATCGACCATCACCAAGAGTATCAGAGTACTCTAATAAAAACCGAAACCGACAAATAAAGTAAAACATCCAGGCATGGCATAGTGGACGTAGTCCCAAAATCAACGACGCATGCATGCTAATGGAGATGTCAATCCCGAAATAGAAATAGTCCCAACTAATATATACCTGCATGTGATTTATATCGAAAAGCTACCAACAAAAATACCCACAGTACCAAGTTAAACCCATCATGCATAGTAGATACCCAACCAACAATTTAAATCCAAATAGCAAAACATGTCCTACAGCAAAGAAATCTTTCCCAACCCAATATGTATAATAAGGAAAACCTAAACCAACATCCCACAACAAGTATAGGAAGGAGAACCCAAGCAACAATTTATACAAGAAACCCAAACCAACAATGCATGCATCACAAATAATTCCAACAGCAGCTAGGTAACCCGAAACCGAAAAGATCCAACAGCAAGTAAAGAACCGAACATGATCTAAAGATCATTCCCGCTTCACAAACAAAGACAATCGTAGGATCGTCAAGCCAAAATCGAACCCAACATGTATCAGTTGATCGAAACCCTTTTTATGTAGGGATCGAGATCCAACAACATCATCGACAAACAAAATAAACCCAGAAACTGAAATCAATCAAGAGTTCAGAATTTATACCCCAGAATTTGGTGTCAAAATTCGAAGGGAGCCTTCGGACTCGGCTCGTAAGCACGCACAGCGCCTCGCCGGGTCGCGGCTGCAACTGTGGAGAGGCTACATCATCGACACGAAGGTATCCTCACATCCGTGTCCAGTATCGACTCGTACAAACACGAGCATATCTGCACCCAGAATGAACAGCCCAACAGTACCAACATACAAACTACGACCAACGATAAGAAACGAAATAAGATATATAAGATGTCTCAGATAAGGATCAGTCATTATCTGCTGTACTAGCGTGCCATAACACGTATAGGACAAGTCCCGACACGGAGCCTGTGTATCCGATACAATCTGCAACGCTTTGGTTCATTTGGTCGAACGACCATCACCAAGAGTATCATAGTACTCTAATAAAAATCGAAACCGACAAATAAAGTAAAACATCCAGGCATGGCATAGTGGACGTAGTCCCAAAATCAACGACGCATGCATGCTAATGGAGATGTCAATCCCGAAATAGAAATACTCCCAACTAATATATACCCGCATGTGATTTATATCGAAAAGCTCCCAACAAAAACACCCACAGTACCAAGTTAAACCCATCATGCTTAATAGTTACCCAACCAACAATTTTAATCCAAATAGCAAAACATCTCCTACAGCAAAGAAATCTTTCCAAATCCAACATGTATAATAGGGAAAACCTAAACCAACATCCCACAGCAAGTATAGGAAGGAGAACCCAAGCAACAATTTATACAAGAAACCCAAACCAACAATACATGCATCACAAATAATTCCAACAGCAGCTCGGTAACCCAGAACCGGAAATGATCCAACAACAAGTAAAGAACCGAACATGATCTAAAGATTATTCGCACTTCACAAACAAAGACAATCGTATGATCGTCAAGCCAAAAAAGAACCCAACACGTATCAGTCGATCGAAACCCTTTTTATGTAGGGATCGAGATCCAACAACATCATCGATAAGCAAAATAAACCCAGAAACTGAAATCGATCAAGAGTTTAGAATTTATACCCTAGAATTTAGTGTCAGAATCCGAAGGGAGGCTTCGGACTCGGCTCGTAGGTACGCACAGCACCTTGCCGGGTCGCGGCTGTGACTGTGGAGAGGCTTCGGACTCGGCTTCCCAAATACAATTACACTCCCTTGAACAAGAAGAAACAGAAAAAAAATCAAAGAACACAAGCATTTGGTACTTACAATTATTTCATCGAACATGAAGCGCACATAGAACAATTCCCAACAAAATTTTTTTAGGGAAAAAAATCTAAATCAAAATCACTCACTTAATCAAGAGAAGTCAACGATGATGCAGCCCTTTTCGGATCATTACCGACGTGGACGGAGACGTCGGGAAACCCTAAAAGAACCCTACTTTTGGAAAGATGGATGGATGTATGGTAGTCAATAATTATGAGATTTTACTAAAATCATGTCGAGGCAGAATTTAGGGCATAAAATAAGCAATGATCGAGATTTTAGGACAAACTGGTGGTGAAGGCTACGCCATTGACAACCTTCCCTCTGCAGTGGAGTCTGTAACCGAGGGAGGCAAGGAACGGGCTGAGGGAAGTTAGGGAGCGGGGAGCGGGCTGAGAGGAGTTGGGGAGCGGGGAGTGGGCTGAGGGAAGTTGGGGAGCGGAAGAAGAAGGAGAAGGAGAAAGAGAGAGAGGGTTTAGAATTTTTCTTAAGTGCGGGAGAATTGCGGGGGACTCGAGGTTTGACTTAAATTTTCGTACTTTTTTTATAACGTTCGTATCACAGGAGACTATCAATAACGTTTTTAATGTAAACCGTCATAAATTCTAGTCTTGCGGAACTTTGATGACGCTTCCACATCAGCCGTCATAAAAACCACTTATCAAGCGTCATTAATAGGTCTTTTTGTTGTAGTATTTTGAAGTGGTCGTGACGGCCGACGAAAAATTCTTGCTAGCTTCCTCCAGATGCGCGGTCCACGGTGTTTCCTAGTCATCCCCCTTAATTGGGCCATTTTGGCAGTCGTGTATCCCCAATAAATGGTCCTTCCTGATGTGGAGAGTGTTTCGTAAGAAGTTACCCACCGACGATGCCCTCACCGCTATCGGCTTCAGCTTAGCTTCCGCGCGCCATTGCTGCTCGGAGCCCCATGTTGAAACGGCCGACCATAATCTTGCGTCAGGAGACCTGGCCAAGCAAGCGTGGAGCGCTTTCTCCATCAGCTACCGCCAGGCCAACGTGGACGGGGGCTTCAACGATTTTCTAGCAACCTGGAGTAGAGCCTCCCACGGCCACCAGATCGTTGCAGTCGCCATCACTTGGGTCATCTGTTAGAACCTGAACAAATTCAGATACGAGGGTCACCAATACACCGCCAATCAACTTATTCGAGATATTCACAAACAGATTCACAAGATTACCAGACATTGTAAGCATATCCGGGAGCGCTTCTGGAACTTCCGGGTCAGCAGACAATGACACTTCTCCAGAAGTTTTGGAGAACGAAAGGTTGTCATCCCGCTTCTTTTCATTTCTATTCTCTTCTGACTTTGGCCATACTTGTAAAGGCTTCGGCATTTTTGCGCCTTGGAGATGAATAAAAGTTTTAGAGTTCTCCAATTATATATATATATATATATATATATATATATATATGTGTGTGTGTGTGTGTGTGTGTGTGTGTGTGTGTGTAAAAATAAAATTATATATAATATATATATATATATATATATATATATATATATATATATATATATATATAATAGATGGTGATGAATCTAGAAGCTGGTCCCCGAGAGGGCGACCGGGTGTCCCCCTCCCCTCTCTTCGTGTTAGGGTGGTGGGCAGGGACGGTCGGCCCCATCGGCGCCGCCGGGTGGTCGTGGCTCCCCCTTCCTTCCTTCGGAGGCCCTTCCTTCTCGCCATCCCAAAGATTGGGCGTCCTCGATTTGGGGGGCCTTCCCCCCTCACCGACGACCTTCTGTCGTGCGGCCTACCCCCCCCCGGCGCTGTCGTCATCCCCGGCCTCGCCGGGGTAGTAGCTGGTTGCCCGGTCCTATCCCTCCAGCCCTCCCCCAGGCGTCTCCCTGGCCCCCTTCCTCCTCGGCCCTCTGCTGGGCAACCCCGTCGCCTCTCCCGGCGTGCAGCCTCCCGCCGGCTCGTCGCTCCCTCCATCCAATGTCTCTTCCGCTGTGCCGTCCCCCGCCTTGGTCGCGGCCCCTCTTCCTAAGCTCCTCTTCCAGAGGCGAACCCATCGCTTCCGGCCACATCCGCCGTCTCTGTCGCTGCGCAGACCCCCTCTCGGCCGTGGCCCCATCCCCCTATCCCCTTCCCCTGAAGCGGCCCTCCGAGTCTCTGGCTGAGGTCGCCTCGGATCCTCCTCCTCTTCCGGCTTTCGACGTCCCCGTAGCGGCTTCCCTCTCGCTCCCCGCTGCCAGGGCCTGACCCTGCCCGTGGTGTACCCTTCCTTCCGACCTTCACGCCGTCTTTCCGGCCCCCTTCGTTTGGTCGGTGCCCCTGTCGAGACCTCCTTGTCCTCTGGTTCCCCCTTTAGCTCCGACGATGAGCTAGAAGGGCCTCCGCTCCGTGTTGGCCCCAACACTGCCCCTCAGCTTCCCCTTCTCCCTCCCCCCCGTCGGGACACCCCTCCTCCTCCCGGCAGCCGCCCCAGGCTCACCGCCCTCTCCCGACGGCTCCTTTCCGTCTCCCCCAACCCCCTCCGCCCCGGGGTGCGCCCCATCCGCCGTCCCCCCCGGGGTCGAGCCCCCTTCCGCCGTGGCTCCCCCGTCCATTCCCCTCCGCCGAGGCCCCTCCTCGGGGTCGACCCCCTCCACCGAGGGGTGCACCCCCTCCGCCGCCCCCCGGGGTCGAGCCCCCCTTCCGTCGTGGCTCTCCCGTCTATTCCCCTCCGTCGAGGCCGACGGTCAAGCCCCCTTCCCTCTCCTCTCCTCACTCTCGTCCGGGGTCGAGCCTCCCTCCCCTTGCTGAGGCTCCCCCTTCCCCGTGCCGTGGTGGATCCCTCGCCCCCCGCTCCTCTAGCCTTCCCGGCCGTGGGACGTGCCCTCCCCCCCCGGAGCCTCCCCCGTCGCAGTTCCCCTCCCCGTCGGTCGCCCCCTCGGGTTGCGCCACCGCCCCGGGCCTCGCGCTGTGTAACTCCACTTTCCTGAAATATGGTAGAATTTAAATTTTTGTAATTGATTAATAATTTAGGAATATATATATTTTTATATATTTTAGCATAGGTGGAATTATATTTTTATTTTTGAGGATCATCTAATTAATTTCTCTTGGGCTTAACCTCTTTAAACCCAATTAAATTGGGCCAAGCTTGCCAGCCCAATTAAATCCCTTTAAACCAACCCTTTGTTTAGACTAAGTTCCTACTCTTCTGAAAGAATTCCTGGTAGCTTTCGATTTCAAATTTTTCCAACGGCCAGAGGAGAGCGGCCATGTGCTCTTCTTCCCTGCTTCTAACAACCTGTCAGAGAGGGGAACGAGGAATTTTTCTCGCCAGAAAGAAGCCTGAGCCTCACGCTATCCATCTCCTATTTAAGACCATTCTCCCATCACAATTCTCTATTTCCAACTTCATCCTCCCCAAAAGCTCTGATCGATCAGCCATGGCGGCAAGAGTTGAGGATCGACATTGCAATCAGCTGATCGATTGAAGGCCAGTAGGTAATTTCCCTGACTTTCTTTGTTTTTGATTCAATTGAATCACTCTGAATATTGAACATGATCAGTTCATGGTCGATCATGGGTTCTTCTTTGGATCCAGTCGATCGATTTGATCGAGAGAAGAACAGATCGAACGTGATCATTGATCCAATCCTTTTGTCCAATAATCCTTCATTTTTGGAATCAACAATTTCTGATCACCATGTGTTTGTTTGTTTTCCTCTATGAAACCAATTTGATTCTGCACAAAATTGTTTGAAGTGGTTGATTGCATCTCAAGTTTTCCTGATATAGATTTGTTCTCCTTCGAGCTCTGATTTCATAGTAGAGGTGGGTTTCGATTAGAAACCATGTTCTGATTCATTGTAGCAATCAATCCTTCTAGTTGTTCTTTTAATTTTTATGTTTTATAATTTAGAACCTCTGGAACAAATAGAAGGACAAGTAGTATGGATTGAAGAAACTTGTGGTAGATACAAAGTAAGTATCTGAACCTGTAATCTCCAAATCCCTGTGTTTTGCCTAACTGTGATGAATGTTTGAGGATGATCCTTCCTATTTTTATCTTGTTCTGTTTGATATTTGCTCAGAAGGATTAGGATTGGATCTAGTCGAGTAGCTGGGTGTCAGTTGTGACCCAAGTGCAAATTCAGGTCCTATTCTTCAGGTAATCTCTATTTATTTCATTTACATGTTAGTCAAATTAATTATTATTTTGAATAGTTGGGAAAGGACTGTATCAGGATTTAGTTAGGCTAGAAGAAGGTCTTTTGATTTGAACCTTATCTAAATATTCTTGTGAGGACTGGGAATTTAAGTCTTATTAGGACTATGTTCTGTATCAATGCAGTGATGTTGTTGCAGAACAATTATTGAACTCTTGACACTGTGGAGAGTTCAACAGTTGAGCTGCAGGAAACTCACTGATCTGTTGTTAACAGTCAAGTATAGCTGTAGAATCTGCTAACTCACTCTTCATACCAGTCATGGTATGTATCATTCCCTGCTTGTGTAATTTTTCAACAGGCATTAGATTGACCATACTCGAATGTTTAAGGATTTTACTTGAGTATGTTTGATAAGGCAATATGGTGGATAAGGGTCTTCCTGTTAGCAGACCTACAGTTAATTTTGACTCTTGATCACAGGGATTAATTGGACTGTTGATTGCAGTCCTATAAGTTAAGTTTAATCTGGTAAATTTAGGAGCAACTGATTAGTAATTCAGTCCATGTTAGATTCTAATAGGAGATAAGTTGATTTGTTTTGGACTGATTAGGTTCAGACAGTTTAGGAGTCTTATATGAATGTCATGACTTATCCTTGAATGAAGATGTATACCAAATGGTACCTGGGATGTCCAGGACCTGATTTTGTTCATTACTTCATGAGAGGGGCTTATAGCAGTCTAATGATTAAGTGCCCTGTTCCTGTGAGTTTTCCTTGCTGATTTTCCATGTGACTTTCAATGTTGAATACTATGATGTTTCCTACTTAGATTTCTTATGAACCTGTTTTGGCATTCCTGGTTATAATATTTTTAGTGTGTTAGAACCTGAGATTTAAGTCCAGACTTTTGCAGGAAATCTGAGAACTAATAGGATGGTGTTTGGGCTAGGATTGTAAATCCTCCTATTAACTACAAGTTCTCTTGGTACTTTTTAGTCACTGGCATCAGAATTTGAGACCATGAGAGTTTCAATTCTCAGGACTTGAGTCTCAGGAAAACTGAGACATTAGTTCAGTATTGTCTCAGGAACCTGAGACATGAACGCAGGACAACCTGAGATGTCTAATGGGTCAGTTAGTTGGAACCTGAGACACTTGTTTTAGTTAAAACCAGGGTACCCTGACCAATGGGGGAAATTGATCATTGAGATAAGTGTTGGTTCAGTCCTGTGTGGTAGTGAAGACTAGGGGTTTACATTTAAACCCATGACTGCCCATTGGTCTCAGTGTAATCTGAGACACTTGGTGAATTCCTGTGTATAACAGGAATGATATTCCTGAGTTATTTCAGGAAACATTCCTGTGTATTTCAGGAAGAGTTCCTGTATATTTCCAGGTAGATTTCCTGAGTAATTCCAGGAATGTAATTCCTGTGAAAACTCAGGAGGGTAATCCAGTGTAAACCAGATTTCTACTCAGGAGGGAATTTAATATGTGTACATATTTGCAATTAGATTTCTACTTAGAAGATAGATTTAACTCTATAGCAAGTATGTTAGAAGTTGGTTTTCCTAAAACTAATGTAGGGTCTAACTTGATTCATGATTAGACCTCTAGAGGATTAGTTCAACAAATAGTTAAGTGAATTATAGGAAATAATATTGAGTAGTGATATTGGGCTTAAACCAATATCTTAGCTTGTAGTAGGAATATTAAATTGCATGACACCAAGTTAGAACTAGTTTATTAACCAACTTGTACTCATCATTAATTTACAGGAGGATATCTAGCTCTTTTGCCTACTTGTACTTTCCTGGAGCCAGGCAAGTACACTCTACGGTTTTGTACTTTTCATTATATATCCTGTGCTTCCTTGAGTGACACAATTGCAATACATCATGTACTTTCTGGTGCTCATGTTCTCTTGTTCTTACTTGTATCTGGGGTGGGTAAATATACTATCTATGTGACCAATCCCAAGTAACAACACAGGTGTGTTTAGCTTAGACCCCGCATCGTGCACGCGGGTCCTAAGTCGCCCATTCATGTGCTTTCAGGTGCTTTCCTGTGCTTACCCTAGCCGGTCACATATTTAGTTATATTTCAAATGTAGTACACACATGTTCAGGAGATTACCTTGTACTTATTTCCTGTGATTCCATGATATCATGTTCTTTCATGTTCTTACATTCATGTTCTTTCATGTACTTTACACTGTTCTTCATGTACTTATTCACCTGTTCTTTCCTGTACTTCCATGTTTTCTTGTACTTTCATATCATGATGTCTTGTTCATTACCTAAAATTGTACTTGCTCCGCTCCTGAATAGGATATGTTGCAGGTGAGATGGAGGCTTTGTGTGACACCTACTATGGACAGGATAGTGCTTTCCCTACTGAGCTAGCTGGAGCTGCTTCTGACCTAGAGGCTGCAGAAGCCTAGAGCTTCATTAGTACTTTCCATTTTCTTTCCATGTATTGAGACTAGCAGACTCTTTTATTAATTAAAATGTAATAATTTCAGATATTGTACTTTACTCTGGTTGGGACACATTTATAGATGCTGTGATTTCATATATGTTCATATTTATCTGGTTAGTTTCCCTAGATTGGTACAGCTTACTTTGTTGTGTCTAACAACAAAGGCTGGGCGTGTCCGACTCGTATCCGATTATTCGGGAGCGGGTCATGACATGTTTTTAGTGGTGGCCCATGCAGGTCCATCCTAATGGTACCTAGGATTTAGCGTACTATTGGGGGACTTGATTACACTAGGGAAACTTGATCATAGCATATGAAAATCAGGAAATAAGGGTATATCAGGTATATCAGGTGTATCAGGTATTTTGATATTCTATAAACACTTGTTGTATGTAGGTCTAGGTTATTTTAACAGTTTTTTGTTTTGCAGATAGTTCAAAAGCATGCGACACCAGAACTGTCAATTCACCTGCACTTGACGTTTTCGAGCTTCCACTACCTTCTATCACTCTACTATCCCCATGGGTAGTACGTAGTTGACGGAGACGTCTGAAGGGTCCCTTGACAACCAGAGGAAGCAGGCCACCCATTCCAAGTCAGACTTGTGGATACATTCTCCGAGCCAGGAAGGACTTCTGATTTCCAGACGCTCAGACACTTGGACTTTTCCGACACCAAGCGCATATCTTGCACCAGAGAGCCGATCGAGAACCTGAAGCCGCCACTGAAGATCATCTCAGCATGTGAGGATCCGACTTCTCTGAAGATTAGAGCCACCAGCCTGGAGATTCAGAATGTAACGCAGACAATGGAACGAAACCGAAAGCTGAACCTCATGAAAGACATGAAGATTTATGACAAAGACAACAACTACCCTGGACCCGCAAAACATCACAACACTCAGTCGGCATTTCTTCGGTCAAACCACCAGTCGCATCATCAGAAGTAGATCTCAGCAGCCAGCACGCCAGTAGTCATATATTCCTGCCAGAGTCCTGCATTTCAGCCCAACGGGAGATCCACATTCAGATCCAGCCGACGATCATTTACAATTTCTGCCACATCTCAGGATGCCACTATGAAGAGTGCCGCAAAAGATGGAGTCTATGCTTGTTCTACGGATCGTCTGCCCACCCAGTCAGGGATTGCTAGAGACCATTGATCACACTGCCCAAGGGCGAACACGAAGAGCACCAGGACTACAGCAAGGGGACCAGCCTCTCTAGATTCAGCAACCACATGGAGTACTACCGTAGGGATCAACCTACGCCAGGACAATTGAAGAAGGTTAGAGAGATTTCCATTCCGGAGAAATACTGAAGACAGACTAAAGACTGAAGATTTTTGCATGGTTGGAAAAATCATGTATCTTGATTAGCAACCTAGTTTTTTTTTTTCTTAAATTTCTTTTAGCATCTAGACCATTTCTTGGAACTTCTTGTTTTCTATTTTGGAATCTTGGTTGGTATTCGAAACTTAACTCAAGATATTGTTTCCTATTCGTTGATTGGTACTCCTCCATTCATTCTTCGTAACCTTGCTCTTTTCGAGATTCTACTCAGGAATTTTATTTCCTATTCAGGACTAGTTACAATTTGTAAATTTTGTTTTCTTTCCGAAGTTCAGTTTTCTATTTGGGGATAGTTGGAATTTGATTATTATTCAATACTTTTTTCTATTCACCATTCAAGACATCGTTTGAAAACTTCGGTTTCGACCTGTTCCCTAGGTGAGATTCGTTTCCTACGTGGCTTGTTTCTACTTGGAAATTGTTCCGTTCACAACTTTGCTTCGATCTTGTTCCCTATTTAAGGTATCGCTTGTTTCATGGATATTGTTTTGCTCACCCATTGATTCTTTTCCTACTCATAACTTGATTCCATTCGAGAATTTAAGATTCTGTTTCCTATTTCGAGACTTTGTTTTATTCGTGATTTTGCCTCCCATCCAAGATTTACCGGACCTTGAATTTCAGTTCCTACTCGCAACTCGTTGAGACTGTGTTCCCTATTCCAAATCTTGTCTCCTCATTGAGATTTTCTATTCGAGAATTTGTTCCTTATTCACGACTTTGTTGATACTAGATTTTGAAACTTGTCTTCTATTTGATACCTTGCCTCAGTTCATCCTTCGAGACTCTGTTATCCTTTCAAGATAACGTTCCATATGTGGAACCTTGTTACCATTCCAGATATCAGTTGATATTCCGTCATAATCTGAAACTTCGTCCTGTCTGAAATCTCCCTGGCTGCCCTTTTGTACTCACTGATCGGATCCCTTGTCATTTTTAGTACATAATAAACTCATGTATTCTAACAGTCAGGTAATTTCACCATTCCCGTGACTTGGACTATTGAAATTCATTTTGAATTCCTTGAAACTCTTTTGAAATTCCTAGGGATAAAGTCGAGAGGCTATTCGATGACCTACTATGGCATGTCAGTTGCGTGCTGCAGCCATTAGCTGGATTATGGAGACTGAGGGTTCACTGCAGCCAGTAGCGCACTGGCGAGGCAGGAACTCTAAGTTGAAGTGATTTCAGACACCCATAGGTTTTCGAGGATTGTCGAGACTTGTCATATTCTTCATATCTTGATCTCTTGGGTTGTTTTGTCAATGATTGTTGGAAAATGGATAAGATTGATAGAGTATTTGGAGATATATTGTTATTTGAGTCACGGAGCCGAAAGTCCACTGCAGTCAGATACATACTGGCGGGGTAGGGATTCTAAGCAAAGTGATATCAGATACCAATATGTTCTTGGATATTCTGGAGACTATAATCCCTTTTTCATATGATTATTGGTTTTCGAGAATCACAAATCCTTGCATGTTCACCCTGATTTGATACTGTATCTCCTGAGTATTTCGTACGTTCCTCAAATCAACCCTTGCTAATTACCTTCTAGTATTGTATCGTAGATCATTGATTTTCTGAAATTATACATTGCCAGATTTTGATTCCATACTTTGTTTGTGTCTTGTCTAAATTTTGATCTTAAATCATGTCTGTCTGACCATGATTTTCCTATCTTGTGCTAGCCACCTGTGTTAAACTATCGATTTTTGATCGTACTTAATATTGTGTCTTCATGATGTTGCTTCTCTAAGTTGTAATTGAAATTCCTTCCACTTCGTGACTATTTGATCCTCGATCCTTGTCAAAGTGTGATATCCCAAACTTCTTATGTGCACTTGGACTCAAGGCTCAGAGCGTCGTGGATCGACAGAAGCACTAGGCGGACAACAGCAGATGATCACCAGAGTTCGCAGCTAGAAGCAGAGTGTTCCTGAAGAATCTCATCGACCAGAGGCACCATTCGTTTTGGCAGAGGCGGGAAGCTCAGTCCGAGATTCATCGGACCCTTCGACGTGACGGCACGGATTGGCGAGGTGGCGTATCGACTAGCGCTTCCAGATAGCTTGGAGGGGGTGCACGATGTCTTCCACGTATCCCAGCTTCGACGATACATTTCAGACCCAAGCCATGTGGTGGACTATTCTGAGCTGGAGGTGGGCCCGAGATTGACTTATGAGGAGCAGCCAGTAGAGATCCTCGACCGGAGAGAGAAGCGTCTGCGGAACCAGACTATTTCTCTTGTTCACGTCATGTGGAGACACCACTCTCTGGAAGAGTCCACATGGGAGCGCGAGGACGAGATGCGGGAGCGCTATCCCACTCTGTTTGATTGATGTTGATTGTACCCTGTTTTGGAAAGTTCTATTTTTTCAATAAAATAAACTGGTGTTGGATCTTTTGAGAATTGCAGAGATTGATTTGGTCATTGAATTTCGAGGAAGAAATTTTTCAAGGGGGAGATTTGTAACTCCACTTTCCTGAAATATGGTAGAATTTAAATTTTTGTAATTGATTAATGATTTAGGAATATATATTTTTATATATTTTAGCATAGGTGGAATTATATTTTTATTTTTGAGTATCATCTAATTAATTTCTCTTGGGCTTAACCTCTTTAAACCCAATTAAATTGGGCCAAGCTTGCCAGCCCAATTAAATCCCTTTAAACCAACCCTTTGTTTAGACTAAGTTCCTACTCTTCTGAAAGAATTCCTGGTAGCTTTCGATTTCAAATTTTTCCAACGGCCAGAGGAGAGCGGCCATGTGCTCTTCTTCCCTGCTTCTAACAACCTGTCAGAGAGGGGAACGAGGAATTTTTCCTGCCAGAAAGAAGCCTGAGCCTCACGCTATCCATCTCCTATTTAAGACCATTCTCCCCTCACAATTCTCCATTTCCAACATCATCCTCCCCAAAAGCTCTGATCGATCAGCCATGGCGGCAAGAGTTGAGGATCGACATTGCAATCAGCTGATCGATTGAAGGCCAGTAGGTAATTTTCCTGACTTTCTTTGTTTTTGATTCAATTGAATCACTCTGAATATTGAACATGATCAGTTCATGGTCGATCATGGGTTCTTCTTTGGATCCAGTCGATCGATTTGATCGAGAGAAGAACAGATCGAACGTGATCATTGATCCAATCCTTTTTCCCAATAATCCTTCATTTTTGGAATCAACAATTTCTGATCACCATGTGTTTGTTTGTTTTCCTCCATGAAACCAATTTGATTCTGCACAAAATTGTTTGAAGTGGTTGATTGCATCTCAAGTTTTCCTGATATAGATCTATTCTCCTTCGAGCTCTGATTTTATAGTAGAGGTGGGTTTCGATTAGAAACCATGTTCTGATTCATTGTAGCAATCAATCCTTCTAGTTGTTCTTTTAATTTTTATGTTTTATAATTTAGAACCTCTGGAACAAATAGAAGGACAAGTAGTGTGGATTGAAGAAACTTGTGGTAGATACAAAGTAAGTATCTGAACCTGTAATCTCCAAATCCCTGTGTTTTGCCTAACTGTGATGAATGTTTGAGGATGATCCTTCCTATTTTTATCTTGTTCTGTTTGATATTTGCTCAGAAGGATTAGGATTGGATCTAGTCGAGTAGCTGGGTGTCAGTTGTGACCCAAGTGCAAATTCAGGTCCTATTCTTCAGGTAATCTCTATTTATTTCATTTACATGTTAGTCAAATTAATTATTATTTTGAATAGTTGGGAAAGGACTGTATCAGGATTTAGTTAGGCTAGAAGAAGGTCTTTTGATTTGAACCTTATCTAAATATTCTTGTGAGGACTGGGAATTTAAGTCTTATTAGGACTATGTTCTGTATCAATGCAGTGATGTTGTTGCAGAACAATTATTGAACTCTTGACACTGTGGAGAGTTCAACAGTTGAGCTGCAGCAAACTCACTGATCTGTTGTTAACAGTCAAGTATAGCTGTAGAATCTGCTAACTCACTCTTCATACCAGTCATGGTATGTATCATTCCCTGCTTGTGTAATTTTTCAACAGGCATTAGATTGACCATACTCGAATGTTTAAGGATTTTACTTGAGTATGTTTGATATGGCAATATGGTGGATAAGGGTCTGCCTGTTAGCAGACCTACAGTTAATTTTGACTCTTGATCACAGGGATTAATTGGACTGTTGATTGCAGTCCTATAAGTTAAGTTTAATCTGGTAAATTCAGGAGCAACTGATTAGTAATTTAGTCCATGTTAGATTCTAATAGGAGATAAGTTGATTTGTTTTGGACTGATTTCAGACAGTTTAGGAGTCTTATATGAATGTCATGACTTATCCTTGAATGAAGATGTATACCAAATGGTACCTGGGATGTCCAGGACCTGATCTTGTTCATTACTTCATGAGAGGGGCTTATAGCAGCCTAATGATTAAGTGCCATGTTCCTGTGAGTTTTCCTTGCTGATTTTCCATGTGACTTTCAATGTTGAATACTATGATGTTTTCTACTTAGATTTCTTATGAACCTGTTTTGGCATTCCTGGTTATAATATTTTCAGTGTGTTAGAACCTGAGATTTAAGTCCAGACTTTTGCAGGAAATCTGAGAACTAATAGGATGGTGTTTGGGCTAGGATTGTAAATCCTCCTATTAACTACAAGTTCTTTTGGTACTTTTTAGTCACTGTCATCAGAATTTGAGACCATGAGAGTTTCAATTCTCAGGACTTGAGTCTCAGGAAAACTGAGACATTAGTTCAGTATTGTCTCAGGAACCTGAGACATGAACACAGGACAACCTGAGATGTCTAATGGGTCAGTTAGTTGGACCTGAGACACTTGTTTTAGTTAAAACCAGGGTACCCTGACCAATGGGGGAAATTGATCATTGAGATAAGTGTTGGTTCAGTCCTGTGTGGTAGTGAAGACTAGGGGTTTACATTTAAACCCATGACTGCCCATTGGTCTCAGTGTAATCTGAGACACTTGGTGAATTCCTGTGTATAACAGGAATGATATTCCTGAGTTATTTCAGGAAGCATTCCTGTGTATTTCCGGAAGAGTTCCTGTATATTTCCAGGTAGAATTCCTGAGTAATTCCAGGAATGTAATTCCTGTGAAAACTCAGGAGGGTAATCCAGTGTAAACCAGATTTCTACTCAGGAGGGAATTTAATATGTGTACATATTTGCAATTAGATTTCTACTTAGAAGATAGATTTAACTCTATAGCAAGTATGTTAGAAGTTGGTTTTCCTAAAACTAATGTAGGCTCTAACTTGATTCATGATTAGACCTCTAGAGGATTAGTTCAACAAATAGTTAAGTGAATTATAGAAAATAATATTGAGTAGTGATATTGGGCTTAAACCAATATCTTAGCTTGTAGTAGGAATATTAAATTGCATGACACCAAGTTAGAACTAGTTTATTAACCAACTTGTACTCATCATTAATTTATAGGAGGATATCTAGCTCTTTTGCCTACTTGTACTTTCCTGGAGCCAGGCAAGTACACTCTACGGTTTTGTACTTTTCATTATATATCCTGTGCTTCCTTGAGTGACACAATTGCAACACGTCATGTACTTTCTGGTGCTCATGTTCTCTTGTTCTTACTTGTATCTGGGGTGGAAAAATATACTATCTATGTGACCAATCCCAAGTAACAACTCAGGTGTGTTTAGCTTAGACCCCGCATCGTGCACGCGGGTCCTAAGTCGCCCATTCATGTGCTTTCAGGTGCTTTCCTGTGCTTACCCTAGCCAGTCACATATTTAGTTATATTTCAAATGTAGTACACACATGTTCAGGAGATTACCTTGTACTTATTTCCTGTGATTCCATGATATCATGTTCTTTCATGTTCTTACATTCATGTTCTTTCATGTACTTTACACTGTTCTTCATGTACTTATTCACCTGTTCTTTCCTGTACTTCCATGTTTCCTTGTACTTTCATATCATGATGTCTTGTTCATTACCTAGAATTGTACTTGCTCCGCTCCTGAATAGGATATGTTGCAGGTGAGATGGAGGCTTTGTGTGACACCTACTATGGACAGGATAGTGCTTTTCCTACTGAGCCAGCTGGAGCTGCTTCTGACCTAGAGGCTGCAGAAGCCTAGAGCTTCATTAGTACTTTCCATTTTCTTTCCATGTATTGAGACTAGCAGACTCTTTTATTAATTGAAATATAATAATTTCAGATATTGTACTTTACTCTGGTTGGGACACATTTATAGATGCTGTGATTTCATACATGTTCATATTTATCTGGTTAGTTTCCCTAGATTGGTACAGCTTACTTTGTTGTGTCTAACAACAAAGGCTGGGCGTGTCCGACTCGTATTCGATTATTCGGGAGCGGGTCGTGACACGCTGCCCGCCTCGGGCCGCTCCTCTTCAGGACCATCTCTGCCCTCCTCGGGCCACTCCCCCTCGGGCCTCGCGTGGGTGTGCCCCCTCGAGCTCCGTGCCGCCCCTCGGGCCGCACACCCCCCCCCCGGGGCCTCTCTCCCTCCTCGGGCAGGGTGCCTGTCCTTCCCCCCCTTTTTTTCTATTTTTGAATTTGTATTTTGATTGGTAGGTTTGCTGCCCCTTTGGAGCCGGCCCAGCTAGTGGGCCTTTTGCTTGTTAAGTTTTGCTGCCCTTTTGGGGTCGACCCAGCTTGTGGGTCCTGTTGCTGTTCTGGGTGGGCTTTGTCCCCTTCTATATTATTTCCATTTCCCCAAAAAATAATAATAAAAAATAAATTATATATATATATATATATATATATATATATATATATATGCCCATTTGGTGCCCGGCCCGTGACCGTGGCAACTCCACCTAGCTATCCCGGACAAAGGGGGGTACTGGGCTCAAACCCGGGAGTCCTCAACCGGGCGCCTCCCTCTCCAATCACGTGTGTGTGTGTGTGTGTGTGTGTGTGTGTGCGTGTATATATATATATATATATATATATATATATATATATATATATATATATATATATATATATATATATTAAGAAGGGGGAATTTTATTGATGTATCGGGCGCAAAAAGGAAAAACCTATACAATAAGAGCGGCAAGCGCTGGCAAAAGAAGTGAAACGGCTAGGCAAGCCGACATATATATATATATATATATATATATATATATATATATATATATATATATATATATATATATATATATATATCACTTATTTTCAAAGCGTTATAAATAGAAAATATATTGCTTTTTCAAACTGTTGTGGATGTAATTCACACACACATACACACACACACACATACATACATACATACATACATATATATATATATATATATATATATATATATATATATATATATATATATATATATATATATATATATACCTGTCGAAGCGTTATAAAAAGCAATGATCAATATTGACCGATTCCAAAACATTTATTTCGTACCAGACAACATACATTATTAAATTTAACAAACATTTAAAACATTCTTTTTGAACTGAAGATATCATATTCCAAATATACATAATATCACCATCTTAACTTTATTTTTTCAAAAATATATCCAAATACATGTATATATACATCTTAATGTTTCCTTTTCAGGGGACCTACAGAATTATTTGTATGTAGCTGCCTTTGGCTTCATCAACACCACCAAAACTGTCGACATTCCTTCAAAACTGTCAACATGTACAACCACACTCAAAACGGTCAAAAGGAGTAATAGCGCCTCAAGCACTCGTGAAATGAAATTTTTAAAAAATTCATGATAAACATTACAACCTCCAAGAACAATGGGAGATGACTAATATCCAGCTTTACTTCACTTTAGTATGCATCAACCTTGACAAAAGCAGCTTCAAGGCATGTTCAGAGATCTCCCTGATTGAAGGAAGATGTTTCATTAGAGTAATAACCATTCAAGGTGCTCAATCTTTCTACCTCTAAAGTTGGGAAGTATATTATAATTACTTCGCTTGGCCAGAAAACATTTGAATTTTGCATGACAAAAGAAACTCCATCCAACAAGAGAGAAGGATGCCTTCTATATAGCCTTAAATTATTCTAAGCATAAGAGAATGACATAAATAACAAACAGTCGGGTAGATTCCAATAATGTGATTAGTCGAATGAGAAAATCTGTCAAAGTAAGACTTACAAGAGTGGATCCATCTATACAAGTCCTTGTCCATGAAAAGGAACCTTCTGGGGGTTCCTTCCTTCAGCTCGCCACCTGTATACAGAAGAGTTGTTGCAACCCATATGTTATATTCTTGTTGGATTCACAAAAATGGTATATATTATGGTTAATCCACTTAGATGTGTATAAGAGGAATTGAACATGGATTGCTCATGTTAAAAGTCCACGCCAGTAAACAATTCTTCAAGTCATTATTTATAGGCCTTGCAGATCTGAATGACTCCAATACATATCAATCGTATGATATTGTTTGGCCTCCAATGTTGACCCTACTAATGCTTGTATGTTGCACATGCTACTCATCTTCAACTTGATTGGTATCTCCAACCAAAGTCATTTTTTTTATTTCGATTAAGCCCATACAATTTTTCTTCCTCTCATGTCATAATCTGCAAATAATTTAAAATAAATGAGACTAATAAGAAAACTATATTTTAGTACATTCCTTTCACATTTATATGATTTTTTCCATGAAAGAATTCAAGGTTGCACTTTCTAAGCTCTCTCGTGAAAGCTACATGGGCCATGGCTATGAGATTATTATTTTTTAGGGATGCAGACTTCAACAAAGCAAAAAAGCAATATTAATACCTATGCATGGATACAAAACGACATGATTATGGAGTCCAACATGACACCAACAAAGGGAGTGTCTGTGCTTCCTATGTGGAATCTGAAAGGGGGAGAAAAGATACACAATCATGCTATATTGCAGATACATGGATAATAAGCAAAGCTAATGCCATAGTCAAGGTAATTATATAAACTTGACTATATCCTTATTATTCACACCTGGATACTAGAATATGCGCATACATATAATAGGTATACCCATCATCTATTCTATTCAATGTAAGCAATAAAATGAAATTAAGGATGTAGCTATATTACCATTTATTTGGTACACCTGTGGATAGTATGTGATCAACGTTTATGTATTCGCCTTTGCACCTCCTTCAAGGACAAGTTCAACGACGAGACTCTCCGTCGGATAGATGAGATCTTGGGTGCGTGTTGCATTATGAACGGAAACATCGCATCCTCCAATAGTTGTCTAGTTTTACAACAATATTTGAACAAAAAACAAACATAAATACAACATTTGATGAAAACTAACACATCTTAAAATACATAGCAAAGTCCTTTGTTCTGCTAGTTATGTTCCTTACCCTGTACAATGGCCACAGTCCTTTGTTCTGCCTGTAAAGCACAAGATGCCAAAATTATTCTGGACACAAATCAGACAACTAAGCAAATCAAATTTAAATACAGACTACTATAGACAATAATGTATTCTCAAAACAGACCTCATTTCTTTCTGACAAAATCGAAAAACAGAATCACTATGCACATGGATAACCATCTTAATGCAAAGATTGTCACTCGTCATGGAATCAATCTTGGGTAAGTTATAATAGAACTTAAATGCAACAGGGAAATGTCTCTGTCTCATCAGGCGAATCATTTCATGTTTAATTCAGAAAGGTGAATGACGTTAAGCCAAAAAAGAAACAAATATAAGTAAAATAAGCATGTAAACGAACCGAATAATAGTTATAAATTGGAACTTGTACCAGCAATATGTATTGAAATACCGTGCAAGTTAGTCAAAGTTGATACATAATAAATTTCTAACCAGTCAATACTTGCTTTCCAACTATACATGCCAGAGACCCAACAAAGATGTTCACATAAATTGATACAGTTCATTAAAAGTATTGAGCCTGTTTTTCAGAGTTCAGAGTAAGGTTTAAGAAATCATCCAATAACAATACAACTGGCCTTAGATCGAACTAATCATAATATGCATGATATATTGTTATCAGCAGAAAGTATGGGCTAATATTAGAAAGTCTCGGGTCTGTTATGACCCAAAATTTGGTAAAGTTTACCAATAATTCCTCAAAGTTTTGACCAAAACCAGCCAAAATCTCTCAAAACAAGAAGGAAAAAAATTGGTGATAGTTTCTGCAAATTAACCAAAATTGGACATTTTATGTACTTGATTTTTTGTAACTTATAACATGTTCTTTTAGACTAAAGCTATATAACATGTTTTAAACTCTTATTCAACACTATATATAATAAGTTGCCTTTTAGATTATGTATTATCATGTTCATGTTATGATTTCAGAAAATTGTGCTAAAATACAATTATTCACCAAAATAAACATGAAAGGACATAAGTAATTTATGAAATTATGTTTGAACTTTAAACTCCTCTTTCTTATAGTTCTGTATATTTTCATTAGTTCTTAAATGTTAAAACTCAAAACTCCAATACTCATAGAGAGCGTTGACAATGGGCATTGATATTGCATTTCTAAAACTTGCCTCAGACAAATCAGTTTACCAGACTGTCATGACCCGCACCCAACGTAAGGGCACAAGTACGAGACAACGTCCAACCTATGCCACAGTATCGACTGTCTAATACAACACATAAATAAGTATCATAACATGTCAGTGCTATCTCAACTCAAAAGGGGGACAAATAACGATAATATTCATACTCAATCACATTACTACAAGGAAGATAAATGGTACGATAAAGACATAAAAGATATGAAATGAATATCCAAAGAAGTCTAGAAACATAATTCTAAGAGTCTACTATCTCCATATAACATATGTCTCAAAATAATACCATGCCTAATAGTCAGAAAGCTGGAGACAAATCCAGTACTAATAGCTAATCTAACTGAGTCGCTACTAGTGACTCTTCAGCTGGAGCTAAAGCCTCCTGAGCCATATCTCCTAATCTACTCCTACTTATGTAACTACCACTTTCTAAAATGAGAGTATTTTTGACTTGTTGTGAAATTTATTATTTTAATTATTATTTTATTGATTAAATTGTGTTAGTGCTATAATTTGGTAAAACCGTAGAACCACATTGTTTAGATGTTAGTAATGACCATAAAGGACTAGTTAGTGAGATTAGACAGTCATAAAACTCATTTTCATTAGTTAGTGAAGCCTCTAATTTAACTAGGGAGATCATTTAGAAGTTTGATTAAATCATTAAGTAAATAGGAGGCCCTTCCTCTAAACTTTGTCATGACAACTTAGAGAGTACTCTTTAGACTTTCCCCATAGACCAAACCCTAACCTAACCCTAATGTGGCCGGCCCACTTGCCTCTCCCTTCTTATTAATAACATCACCTCATCCCCTAACTCCATCCATTTCATTTCAATCCCCATTTTTAGGAGTTTCTCCCAAATTGCTCCTACAACCATTTCTCATCCAAATTGCCCCAAACCAATTGCAATCTCTTCCTTTTGAAGAGTGAAAGCCTCTATTGGCTAGTAGGGAGCATATTGGAGCAATTTGGCCATTGGAAGTTGAAGGAGATCTCATTTTGATTTTGTTCCTTGAGAATCAATCTCTCAAGTGGTAATAGCTCTCTAAACACTCAAATTTTCCATTCCTTGTTGTAATGCATTCATTTAGGGTCCCCATGGCATTAGGAAGAATTCGGGTCAAGTTCATATTTATTCGAGGTGCGTATCACGAGAATATCGGATACACACATCAAGTGTTTGACGAAATGACTCTTTGGGTGTTTGTTACTCAAACTTCAATTTTAGTTTGATAATTATATAGGATATGTGTTGTGTTAATGGTGTGTGCTGTTAACTATGATTTGGGGATTGTTTGGTTAACAAATTTGGACATGGGGGGCTCGGGTCCATGTGGTGATTCACTATTGTTTCATTTAGCTCTTCAATTGTCTGTGCAATCAGTTATTTGAGTTTGTAATTGTTGTTTTCACATCCTTACACCCCAGATTCTATAGCCTACCCTCTGTTTAATGTTTAGATGCTCAGATCCTGAACTTGGGTTCAGTCGAGCACTATTTTAACATTGTCCTGTATATTATCTCTAACATATCTTGCATTCCCATATATGCATTCCCACATATGCATTCCCATATCTTGCATTATCATGTCCCGTACATAGATCCATTTAGAAGAGCATTAAATGTCTGTTGAATGTCTTGCATTCCTTTTGATTCACTGTTCTGACTTGAATCTTCAAAAGCTTCTTGTTCACGGTATTTAATGAGGGGTACTGCATTATGGCTCTTTACAGACATTACTGTCCTGATACTTGGTTGGTATCTGTCCTACATACAATAAAACCTAGTTGGCTCAGTTCCGTTAGGATTTAGTTCTGCCCACAGATATCTACCTGTCCTGCTCTTGGGTTAAGAGAGGAGAGGGAGGAACCCATTCTTGAGGCTAACCATGTGCATAACCTATTGCCATGACCAGTTTAGATCATGACAATAGATGCCCTGCATCTTCACTTCACTGCAATTGATAATATCTGTCCATTTGATTTTATTGCATGGACATTTAACCCACTGCATAGCCTTAACCATTGTATTCATGTTCCCTTTTGCTGTGATGCATCTATTTATCTGCCATCTGCCTACACTAGTAGATGCCCTGCACACATGATAGCCATTTCATTCATCTACCATTGCAAGATAGGTATCTGTAGCATGTTAGCTTTTGTTCAGAAATAAGCATCTCTAAATACTTTGAAGCTACTTGCCTATCCACATAATATTACTCACTGCCATGTTCAAACAATTGTGCAGTCCTTTGAATTTAGGTTTAGGACTGATGTCTTCATATCCTATTTATGCTAGTTATCATTACCTACCTGTACCTGTCCATTGCTATGTCATACTTTGAACTGGAGTTTTGGTTCAGTCAAGGCCCCTTTGGTTAGATTTGTATGTGATTGCCCTACCTTTCCATATGTCCAGTATCCTAATTTCAAGTGTCCTGCATTCTTGCATTTGTTCACTGCAGTCATCACTTCATTGTATATTAGTTCACTGCATCCCTTTATTACCTGCATATAAGAGAGTACCAGATGTATATTGCATATCCTACCTAGGTAATAGCATTGGAGTATCAGATATGGTAGGCACGACTTGCACATCCCATTGTCCTGCATACATTTAACCCACTGCATTAGCTGCACTTTCTCTCACTTTAGATAATGACTTGAGACCATTGTGTCCAGGCAAATATTTGGTATCAGGTTTAGGTAGTGTCATGTATAACCTTTGGTTCATTTCTGGTCCTGTGTAGTTAAGTATCTGATCCTACTTTGTCCTGCATATAGGACCATATTGAGGTATCAGAGACTTAAACCAATCCAGGTACTGAAGTTTTGTCACACTCACTTCTTCTAATTAGGGGTATTTTAGTCATTGTGCATTATTTTAAATTTATTTAAATGATTAATTAAATTGATTGTTGTGTAGTTTGGATTGATGTTTTGATAGGAGAAGATGGTATAACCTTAGTCAACCTTGATAGAAGCCTAATAATGTAATTAGATTTATTATTAGATGTTTAGATTTAATTTAGAATTTTGTCTATTTTAAGAATCATTAAATTTATTTTTAGTTATTTTTCAATAAGCCTTTAAGCCTTTTTGTCAATACCCCTTGGCCGGCCATAACAGCAGCCCCCCTCTCATTATGTAGAAACCTAATTGCCTGCACAAATTCAAAACCCTAGTTTTTTCCTTCTCTTTCAAAGGCCCCATTCTCTCGTTTCTTATCCAAATCCTTCCAAACGAAGTGCGTTGCGACCGTTTTAAGGAGAGGAACTGCTGGAGACTTGCTAGCGAGGGATCGGAGGCATTTGATCAGAGGGAATCAGCAATCGATGTGTTTGGGAGGCTTGTTTCATTGAGTTTTGACACTCAATAGGTAAATCTCTCTAAATATTTGTTAATTCCATTTTTTTTCTTCGTAGATGCATCCATATAGGTACCCCAGACCTGTGCATGAAGTTTGGTAGATTTGTGATTTCGTTTGATAGCCGTATCGGACACGTGTCGGTCCTATGGAACACATGTTCGACAAAATGCCACTTAGAACTGAAAATTATTATTTTTCGATTCTGTTTTCACGAATTCCTTGCAAATATTATTTGTAATAACTTTAGTGAAGACGGATCTTGATTCGACACGATTTCAGTATTCGAATCGGACACGGACACGCGTGCACGAGGCCCGTGCACAGCCCCGTACATGCCCTGCTGTCTGTGCATCATAACTCGATGCACAGGGCTCCGTTTTTGTGGGAAATTTTATGGACGCGTGGGGGCAAACTCTGCCCATATGCTCCTAAAATTTCACGATGTTTCGTGGAGTGTGAGCGGAGAAATTCGACGCGCATGGTTCAGCCCGTATTGTGCATGCGGTTGAAAAGGGCCGCAGACACGGCCTTCGTACGCGAACACGATGCGACGAGCACCCGTTCCAGGAGCACGAGCACGAAACCCTATACTGGGCTACCCAAGGACTCAATCCCGAGACATGACGTAGCTCGAATTGCGAGCCACGTGGCTCGACACGCGTCCACGGGCACGCACGCGTGTACGCACAGGCCGCACGGGATCTGCGTGTCCTGTGTCACGTAGATACGACGTGGTGTCATGTCAGTATATCCTAGACCTAGCCTGGGTCCCTACCTAGCTACATGCACGAGCATGAGGCTTCTCGCGTTGTGTGCGACGTCTAATCGGACAAAACGCGCGTGCACGTGCACGTACACGTTCCAACACGCGTATCCAGTTTTTCGATACGTACTCCGTGGACACGATACGGACATGGGTTCGACCCCGTGAGTACCCGAGCACGTCACCCTCATAGGCACCTTCGTATTTGCCAAGTTTCGTGGGTTTTAGTTGTGTACCGTGCAAGTTAGTCAAAGTTGATACATATTAAATTTATAACCAGTCAATACTTGCTTTCCAACTAAACATGCCAGAGACCCAACAAAGATGTTCACATAAATTGATACAGTTCATTAAAAGTATTGAGCCTATTTTTCAGAGTTCAGAGTAAGGTTTAAGAAATCATCCAATAACAATACAACTGGCCTTAGATCGAACTAATCATAATATGCATGATATATTGTTATCAGCAGAAAGTATGGGCTAATATTAGAAAGTCTCGGGTCTGTTATGACCCAAAATTTGGTAAAGTTTACCAATAATTCCTCAAAGTTTTGACCAAAACCAGCCAAAATCTCTCAAAACAAGAAGGAAAAAAATTGGTGATAGTTTCTGCAAATTAACCAAAATTGGACATTTTATGTACTTGATTTTTTGTAACTTATAACATGTTCTTTTAGACTAAAGCTATATAACATGTTTTAAACTCTTATTCAACACTATATATAATAAGTTGCCTTTTAGATTATGTATTATCATGTTCATGTTATGATTTCAGAAAATTGTGCTAAAATACAATTATTCACCAAAATAAACATGAAAGGACATAAGTAATTTATGAAATTATGTTTGAACTTTAAACTCCTCTTTCTTATAGTTCTGTATATTTTCATTAGTTCTTAAATGTTAAAACTCAAAACTCCAATACTCATAGAGAGCGTTGACAATGGGCATTGATATTGCATTTCTAAAACTTGCCTCAGACAAATCAGTTTACCAGACTGTCATGACCCGCACACAACGTAAGGGCACAAGTACGAGACAACGTCCAACCTATGCCACAGTATCGACTGTCTAATACAACACATAAATAAGTATCATAACATGTCAGTGCTATCTCAACTCAAAAGGGGGATAAATAACGATAATATTCATACTCAATCACATTACTACAAGGAAGATAAATGGTACGATAAAGACATAAAAGATATGAAATGAATATCCAAAGAAGTCTAGAAACATAATTCTAAGAGTCTACTATCTCCATATAACATATGTCTCAAAATAATACCATGCCTAATAGTCAGAAAGCTGGAGACAAATCCAGTACTAATAGCTAATCTAACTGAGTCGCTACTAGTGACTCTTCAGCTGGAGCTAAAGCCTCCTGAGCCATATCTCCTAATCTACTCCTACTTATGTAACGACCACTTTCTAAAATGAGAGTATTTTTGACTTGTTGTGAAATTTATTATTTTAATTATTATTTTATTGATTAAATTGTGTTAGTGCTATAATTTGGTAAAACCGTAGAACCACATTGTTTAGATGTTAGTAATGACCATAAAGGACTAGTTAGTGAGATTAGACAGTCATAAAACTCATTTTCATTAGTTAGTGAAGCCTCTAATTTAACTAGGGAGATCATTTAGAAGTTTGATTAAATCATTAAGTAAATAGGAGGCCCTTCCTCTAAACTTTGTCATGACAACTTAGAGAGTACTCTTTAGACTTTCCCCATAGACCAAACCCTAACCTAACCCTAATGTGGCCGGCCCACTTGCCTCTCCCTTCTTATTAATAACATCACCTCATCCCCTAACTCCATCCATTTCATTTCAATCCCCATTTTTAGGAGTTTCTCCCAAATTGCTCCTACAACCATTTCTCATCCAAATTGCCCCAAACCAATTGCAATCTCTTCCTTTGAAGAGTGAAAGCCTCTATTGGCTAGTAGGGAGCATATTGGAGCAATTTGGCCATTGGAAGTTGAAGGAGATCTCATTTTGATTTTGTTCCTTGAGAATCAATCTCTCAAGTGGTAATAGCTCTCTAAACACTCAAATTTTCCATTCCTTGTTGTAATGCATTCATTTAGGGTTCCCATGGCATTAGGAAGAATTCGGGTCAAGTTCATATTTATTCGAGGTGCGTATCACGAGAATATCGGATACACACATCAAGTGTTTGACGAAATGACTCTTTGGGTGTCTGTTACTCAAACTTCAATTTTAGTTTGATAATTATATAGGATATGTGTTGTGTTAATGGTGTGTGCTGTTAACTATGATTTGGGGATTGTTTGGTTAACAAATTTGGACATGGGGGGCTCGGGTCCATGTGGTGATTCACTATTGTTTCATTTAGCTCTTCAATTGTCTGTGCAATCAGTTATTTGAGTTTGTAATTGTTGTTTTCACATCCTTACACCCCAGATTCTATAGCCTACCCTCTGTTTAATGTTTAGATGCTCAGATCCTGAACTTGGGTTCAGTCGAGCACTATTTTAACATTGTCCTGTATATTATCTCTAACATATCTTGCATTCCCATATATGCATTCCCACATATGCATTCCCATATCTTGCATTATCATGTCCCGTACATAGATCCATTTAGAAGAGCATTAAATGTCTGTTGAATGTCTTGCATTCCTTTTGATTCACTGTTCTGACTTGAATCTTCAAAAGCTTCTTGTTCACGGTATTTAATGAGGGGTACTGCATTATGGCTCTTTACAGACATTACTGTCCTGATACTTGGTTGGTATCTGTCCTACATACAATAAAACCTAGTTGGCTCAGTTCCGTTAGGATTTAGTTCTGCCCACAGATATCTACCTGTCCTGCTCTTGGGTTAAGAGAGGAGAGGAAGGAACCCATTCTTGAGGCTAACCATGTGCATAACCTATTGCCATGACCAGTTTAGATCATGACAATAGATGCCCTGCATCTTTACTTCACTGCAATTGATAATATCTGTCCATTTGATTTTATTGCATAGACATTTAACCCACTGCATAGCCTTAACCATTGTATTCATGTTCCCTTTTGCTGTGATGCATCTATTTATCTGCCATCTGCCTACACTAGTAGATGCCCTGCACACATGATAGCCATTTCATTCATCTACCATTGCAAGATAGGTATCTGTAGCATGTTAGCTTTTGTTCAGAAATAAGCATCTCTAAATACTTTGAAGCTACTTGCCTATCCACATAATATTACTCACTGCCATGTTCAAACAATTGTGCAGTCCTTTGAATTTAGGTTTAGGACTGATGTCTTCATATCCTATTTATGCTAGTTATCATTACCTACCTGTACCTGTCCATTGCTATGTCATACTTTGAACTGGAGTTTTGGTTCAGTCAAGGCCCCTTTGGTTAGATTTGTATGTGATTGCCCTACCTTTCCATATGTCCAGTATCCTAATTTCAAGTGTCCTGCATTCTTGTATTTATTCACTGCAGTCATCACTTCATTGTATATTAGTTCACTGCATCCCTTTATTACCTGCATATAAGAGAGTACCAGATGTATATTGCATATCCTACCTAGGTAATAGCATTGGAGTATCAGATATGGTAGGCACGACTTGCACATCCCATTGTCCTGCATACATTTAACCCACTGCATTAGCTGTACTTTCTCTCACTTTAGATGATGACTTGAGACCATTGTGTCCAGGCAAATATTTGGTATCAGGTTTAGGTAGTGTCATGTATAACCTTTGGTTCATTTCTGGTCCTGTGTAGTTAAGTATCTGATCCTACTTTGTCCTGCATATAGGACCATATTGAGGTATCAGAGACTTAAACCAATCCAGGTACTGAAGTTTTGTCACACTCACTTCTTCTAATTAGGGGTATTTTAGTCATTGTGCATTATTTTAAATTTATTTAAATGATTAATTAAATTGATTGTTGTGTAGTTTGGATTGATGTTTTGATAGGAGAAGATGGTATAACCTTAGTCAACCTTGATAGAAGCCTAATAATGTAATTAGATTTATTATTGGATGTTTAGATTTAATTTAGAATTTTGTCTATTTTAAGAATCATTAAATTTATTTTTAGTTATTTTTCATTAAGCCTTTAAGCCTTTTTGTCAATACCCCTTGGCCGGCCATAACAGCAGCCCCCCTCTCATTATGTAGAAACCTAATTGCCTGCACAAATTCAAAACCCTAGTTTTTTCCTTCTCTTTCAAAGGCCCCATTCTCTCGTTTCTTATCCAAATCCTTCCAAACGAAGTGCGTTGCGACCGTTTTAAGGAGAGGAACTGCTGGAGACTTGCTAGCGAGGGATCGGAGGCATTTGATCAGAGGGAATCAGCAATCGATGTGTTTGGGAGGCTTGTTTCATTGAGTTTTGACACTCAATAGGTAAATCTCTCTAAATATTTGTTAATTCCAATTTTTTCTTCGTAGATGCATCCATATAGGTACCCCAGACCTGTGCATGAAGTTTGGTAGATTTGTGATTTCGTTTGATAGCCGTATCGGACACGTGTCGGTCCTATGGAACACATGTTCGACAAAATGCCACTTAGAACTGAAAATTATTATTTTTCGATTCTGTTTTCACGAATTCCTTGCAAATATTATTTGTAATAACTTTAGTGAAGACGGATCTTGATTCGACACGATTTCAGTATTCGAATCGGACACGGACACGCGTGCACGAGGCCCGTGCACAGCCCCGTACATGCCCTGCTGTCTGTGCATCATAACTCGATGCACAGGGCTCCGTTTTTGTGGGAAATTTTATGGACGCGTGGGGGCAAACTCTGCCCATATGCTCCTAAAATTTCACGATGTTTCGTGGAGTGTGAGCGGAGAAATTCGACGCGCATGGTTCAGCCCGTATTGTGCATGCGGCTGAAAAGGGCCGCTGACACGGCCTTCGTACGCGAACACGACGCGACGAGCACCCGTTCCAGGAGCACGAGCACAAAACCCTATACTGGGCTACCCAAGGACTCAATCCCGAGACATGACGTAGCTCGAATTGCGAGCCACGTGGCTCGACACGCGTCCACGGGCACGCACGCGTGTACGCACAGGCCGCACGGGATCCGCGTGTCCTGTGTCACGTAGATATGGCGTGGTGTCATGTCAGTATATCCTAGACCTAGCCTGGGTCCCTACCTAGCTACATGCACGAGCATGAGGCTTCTCGCGTTGTGTGCGACGTCTAATCGGACAAAACGCGCGTGCACGTGCACGTACACGTTCCAACACGCGTATCTAGTTTTCCGATACGTACTCCGTAGACACGATACGGACATGGGTTCGACCCCGTGAGTACCCGAGCACGTCACCCTCATAGGCACCTTCGTATTTGCCAAGTTTCGTGGGTTTTAGTTGTGTATTGTGCATTTTGGGTCGTTATGTGAATTTTGGATTTTTTGACAATTTTAAATTTGAATTGAATAGGTGAATATTTGATTTCTCGATTTTTAACCAATGATTTCTGAGTTTATAACTCGTATACGATATTCTGGACTTGCGAAGAGTGGTCGTTGGGTTTATACCCTAATTATCTACTATATATATATATATATATATATATATATATGGGTTTCCTCTTTATGTATATATATATATATATATATATATATATATATATATATATATATATATATATATATGTATATATATATGGCTACTATATATATATATATATATATATATATATATATATATATATATATATTTATATATATATATATATATATATTTTATATATATATATATATATATATATATATATATATATATATATATGTATATATATATGGCTAAATATATATATATATATATATATATATATATATATATAAAAGAAAATATATATATATATATATATATATATATATATATATATATATATATATATAATATATATATATATATATATATATTATATATATATATATATATATATATATATATATATATATATATATATATATATTATATATATATATATATATATATATATATGTATATATGGCTATATGTGTATAAATATATATATTGATGAGTTGGTCTTGATACGTAATCTCAGAGTCGAGTTTCATTCCCTCTTCGAGTGACCAACTTCCTTACTTATATGTGTATATGCCTATATATATATATATATATATATATATATATATATATATATATATATATATATATATATATATATATTTTATATATATATATATATATATATATATATATATATATATATATATATATATATATATATATATATATATATGTATGTATGATATAGTCTCATAGTTAAATATTTAGCTATTGTTCTCAGTTTTGAACCCTCACCACAGTCCCTTGTCGACACACACCCACACAAACCTCTTTTCACAAGTAAGGTTATATATATATATATATATATATATATATATATATATATATATATATATATATATATATATAATATATAAAATATTTATATATATATATATATATATATATATATATATATATATATATATATATATATTTATTTATTTATTTTATATATATATATATATATATATATATATATATATATATATATATATATAAAATATATATATATATATATACCCCAGGCGGCAAAATAATCCTCATCAATCATGTCCTTAACTCCGTCCCCATCCACACCTTAGCGGCTTACTCCCCGACCAAGAAGGTACTTAAGTCTATCAAACAGATCTTCTGCAAGTTCTTCTGGGGTCATAATGATAGTCAAGACAAACACCACTGGGCCAGCTGGGACTCCATGGCCACCCCGATTGCGACCGGAGGGCTGGGTTTCACCAAACACAATGACATCGTCAAAGCCTTCTCCATGAAACTGTGGTGGAAATTACGAACGAGCGATAACCTATGGACCAGGTTCATGAAGGCCAGATACTTTAAGCACATCCACCCGGCGGTGGCCAGAGCCAATAGCAGATCCTCCGCGGCGTGGCGCCGCATTTTACGGGGCCGCGGCTTGGCTGAACCAGCGATTAGACTCCATCTGGGGGACGTCAAGGCCTACTTATTCCTGGAAAGATGGATCGGCGATCGCCTCATCCCGAACACCTCTGGATCTCCCAGCAACAGCAAAATCAAAGACCTGTGGAATCCCACTAATAACGAATGGTATTGGGACCGGATTCGTGATTGGACCAACAACGAAATGGTCGACAGCATTCGTTAGCTTGGTCTTACCATTGGGCCCAACGCGGACGAGCTGAGATGGTCGCTGGAAGCTTCCGGAGCTTTCTTCGTGCGATCGGCGAGGGCAGCAATCCACGAGAACGGCTACGAGCACTTCATCGCACGATTCTGGCATTCGTGTATCCCCAAGAAATGGTCTTTCCTCATGTAGAGAGTCGCAAGAAAGAAATTACCAACCGACGAGATCCTTCGCTCCATCGGCTTCAGCCTGGCGTCTGCTTGTAATTGTTGCGACGATCGACAGGCAGAGACCATTGACCACATCTTCCGGAAGGGAAGCCTCACAGACCAAACCTGGAGCATCCTCAACCGCATTTAGAACATCACTACAGGAGACGGGCGCTTCAATGATCTTCTGGACCTTTGGGGAGTCGCGTCCCACGGCCACCAGATCGTAGCAGCGGCTGCCACCTGGGTAATTTGGAAGAATCGCAACAAAGCGAGATACGAGGGTCACCAATACTCAGCCGAGCAACTTATTCGGGAAATTACACGGCAATGCCGCAAAAGGAGTTCGCTGTGCTCCCACAGCCCACCAGCATTCTGGCAACCTCTCTTCAGTTAGTTTCGGCGGGCATAGCCGCCTCCCCTGTCTTTTTGTTGGTTTCAGGCTTTCTGCCTTGTAACTTCTTCAGGCTTCGGCATTTTGAGCCTTAATTAATAAAAGAGGGGGTTTTTGAAAAAAAATAAAAAAAAATTAAAAAAAATTAAAAATATATATATATATATATATAGAATAAGGGAGGTAGGGTATCACCTCACGGGAGGGTGTCTACTTATCACCCTCCCATGCTATCATCAAGCACATGGGTGCATGATGATAGCATGTGGGGGGTGACAAGTAGACACCCTCCAAAGGGTGGCACCTCACCTCCCTCATCCTATATATATATATATATATATATATATATATATATATATATATATATATATATATATATATATATATATATATATATGTAATTGTTTGCTTGTGAATGTAACCTAGGGAGTATTGAGTCAGTTTAGGATTAACCCAATGAGCCTAGAATGGCCGAGTCGACCGACAAGTTGACCAAGTTGACAAAAGTCAACTTTGGGTCAAACTTGATCCAAATCGACTCAAGCGAACTTAGAATGACTTGAAAACTTGTGTTTGACCTAAAAATTAGTAAACGGACTAGTTGACTTATAGTTGACCAGGTTTGACCAGAGTTGACCAGGTTTGACCAGAGTTGACCAAGGTTGACTTTGACCTAGAAGGACCTAGAATCATGTAGAATTGCATTGTAGACATTTCTTATAATATTTTAGACCTTGTTGTGACTTATGGTTATTTTAAATAGGATTACATCACTCTAGTTCAGTTACACTTTCTCATCAGCAGCTTGGATTGCCAGGCGAGTACATTCCCTGACCGTTTCATACTTGCTTGGACATATTTACTTGTTATAGACTAGTTTACTTATTGCTGTCACGATGTTATCACGGATTAGTACTATATGGATCTCTTCATACGATGTTATCTCCTCGGATACATCGGATATATTGTGCTCATGTACTTTATCATGTGTATCGTCTACTCCTTGTATTCGTATTTATTCATGTATACTCATGTGATATTCATGTACACTCATGATCATGTGAGCCTTCATGTATAACCCAGTGTTCATGTGGACTAGCTATCCATGTAACACACTACTTTCATGTGCAATAACATAACCCGGACAGATCCTTGTGTACTGATTGGGGCAGGGGGAGTATTTATTTGGTTATGTGATCTATACCCTTATCATGTGCAACTCCAAACTAGATTTAAGTTATGTACAACCTAAGCTAGTTTACATAACCAGATTGTGCTCTACATCACGTAGTTAGTTCAGTTCTTTTATTATATCATGTATATCTATTTCCATATATCATGTTCTCTTTTACAGTCTCATTTCTTTACAGTAGTTCATGTATATTATTCTATAGCTTGTTTTATATTTTCTTTCATGTTATGATCTGTGTGAGAGATATGTATTCGTTCCTGTCCTGACTAGACCGTTGACAATATTACAGATGATGAGGATTGCTGCGATACATACTATGGAGCAGGCCTAGTTGACACAGGTGACCTGGACCCTCAGAAGGATCCAGTAGTCGCTGAGGACTTGCCATTAGTTTAGTCTAGATTTTTCTTATTATCTAGCTTTATGTGGTATTTGAGATTGTACTGAGATAGTGTTTATTTATGGAGTTTTATACCGAGACTTATTTATATTTGTGACTCTCTGTTGAGAATATCTTATCATCTTTTCCACATCTTAGTTTGTGATTGAGATTACTTATTATGTTGTTCTCCATTCGAAGTATATTCTAGATTGTGTTAGATGTTGTGACCTAGGACAGCGTTCTACCATCGACACTGCGGCGTAGGCTGGACGTACCCACTTCTCATGCCCTTACACTGGGTGCGGGTCGTGACACGTTTAAGTTCAGATACTGGTTTCATTAATTGACCATTGCCTAATGTTCATATCTTAGTATCTGTATATGCTGCCCTGCTTCCTTGGTTGTACTGTACTGATATTAGTTTCCAATTCTCTTTATTCACTGCATTCATCTAATACCCTATCCATACATGGGCAGTGTATAGCTACTAATTCACTACAATCTCATTTAACCCACTGTATTTTTCTGTGTGGTACTCACTTGTGCAGAATATGCCTAGCATGTTTAGCCCTATGTTTTGATCAAGTTTTCATTTTTGTTAAGTTCTCTTTGTGTTTGAGCCTGTCTATATATATATATATATATATGGAGAAATAAACTTTTATTGCAGAATAAGGCTCAAAATGCCGAAGCCTTTACAAGTAAACTCGCCGTGCGCGAAAAACGACAAGAAAAGAGAGAACAAGAAACACAATGTGTTGCCCACAAAATGGCCGCTAGGCCGGGCATCGAAAGGTAAGACGTTGACGGCCAGAGCCTATGAAAAGCGCGCCCCTATAACCATATTCGATACCGGCTGTGAAAGACACGCGGTGTCCTGGTCAGCCCAGGGCTTCCCAAAAGTGGTGTGAGGCGTGAGAGCAACACCTCTTTCTTTTATACATTTATCGAACGACCTCTCCGTACAATTGTTGGGGTGGTAGCTGACGACCCTCGTATCTGTATTTGTTTCTGTTTTTCCATAAGACCCAAACAGCGACGGCAGCGACGATCTGGTGCCCGTGAGACGAGTTCCAGCTGGCCAGCAGATCGTTGATGCCCCCGTTCATGGGGGCAATCCTAAACTTATTGTGAAGATTCGTCCAGATTTGAGTGGCTAGTTCCCCTGAGCGAAGGACATGGTCGGCGGTTTCTGCTTGGTATTCCGCACAACAGTGACATCTGGATGCCAGACTAAAACCGAAGGTGTTGATGGCATCGTCCGTGGGGAGTTTCCGGCGAACGGCACACCAGATGAGAATGGACCATTTGGTGGGTATACAAGTATGCCAAAACTTGGCGGAAGGGGAGGTAGATTCATGGATACCTCTGGCGATGGTTTTGGCAGAAGCCAGGGTGAAGAGTCCGCCCGGGTTGGGGGACCAATAGAGCTCGTCATGCGTGCCGTTGATCGACAGATCAGAGGCTCCCAGGCTCGCCACGGCCACCGGACCAAACCAAGCTCTAACTCTATCCCAATTCCACCCTGAAACATCATCATCCCATAAATCACGGATCTTGCACAGCGGCGTGGTAATGACGTTAGGCCTGAGGATGTCTTCCCCCAACCAGCATTCCTTGCTCGCCTGCGAATGACCGTTCCCCAAACTCAAATGCAAGTACGGTTACGCCAGGCTACGACAATGAATTATGCGCTGCCACGACGCCGAAGATCTGTTGTTAGTAGGTGCCTCTGTCAAATAAAAAAATCTGGAATATCTCTTACTCATATACCTGGTCCAGATGGAGCTTTCAGTGCGAAGTTTCTACCACAATTTTGCGGAATGTGCGTCTACAATGTTGGCCAGTCTGCAGAAGCCCAGTCCACCGTCATTAGTGGGTTTAGCCATGGTGTCCCAACTTGCCCAGTGATGCTTCTCCTTGCCCTCAAAATGGCCCCAAAAGAAATTGGCGAGGAGAGATTCAATCGAATGGAGCACTTTGATTGGAGGCGAGCAGACGGCTAGGGTGTATAGGGGGATGGAGTAGAGGATGTGCTTGATGAGAATCAACTTCCCTCCGGGGGAAAGGGTTGTGTTGTGCCAGCCCTCGTTTTCTTGCATATCTTGGCCACCATGTGGTCGAAGATGCCTGAGTTCGCTCTATCGTACACCAGCGGGCAGTCTAAGTAAAGGAATGGCAGATATGCTATGGTAAATGAGGTCATGGTGGACAGCACGGCCGAGTAGGCTCTATCAACTTTGTGATGTGTGTAAATCACACTCTTACTGTTGTTAACTCTCTGTACGGAGCATCTAGAGTAATTAGCAAGCGTCCTTTGAACCACCTCAATGGATCCAATGTCGCCTTTGGAGAAAATAAGGATATCGTCCGCGTACGCAAGATGAGTTATTAGAGGGCAACCTGTCGTTGTGTGAAAGTGGTTGAATCCGGGAGACCTGGGCATTTTTTTGAGGTTTCTGCTAAGCGCTTCGGCCGTTATTATTTTTGGGCAACATGTCGTTGTCTATATATATATATATATATATATATATATATATATATATATATATATATATATATATATATATATGAATGTAATGTTTAGCCTAAATTATTCTATTGCCCATTTTTGTTGACCTCTACTTCAATGGAGTTCTTCTTACTGAACCTTATGAGTTCTGTCCAAATATGGATTAGTATATCTATACATAGCAACCATATACATGTGCCTTATGTATATTATATATTACTAGTAGTCAAGGTTTAAGGTTCTATACCCCATAGATGACTATATAGTATATACATATGAAATCGGTTGTTGTTCTTAAGTTTGAGTATGTTATATTATACATGTATCATAGGATAGGTAGGTTATGTTTTGGTTTATGGGTTGAAACCATCTTAGCCTACCACTTTATTGTCCAGCTAGGCCAAAGCTCTAGATAGTTGACCAAATGTTGACCAAATAGCTTAGTTTGACTAGATGTTGACCAAGTACCTAGAGTTGACCAGTAGTTGACTTTTGACCTAGAAGGGCCTAGTAGCATGCAGATATTATTATTTTAATCAATTGTTTAATATAGAACACATTATAACCTATAATTCATATCATAGGACTCTGTGACTCCAATTCAGACACTGATACACATCAGTTGCTCAAGATATCAGGTGACTACATTCTTCGTTAGTTTTTATTCATGATAGTATCTATATTTCCTGCTCTAGACTACTTTACTTGATGCTGACACATTATTAACACGGACCAGTAATTTATGGATCTTGGCATGAGATGTTATCCCCTTATCGGGTGCATCGGGTATTTCATATTCATGTACTTCATCATGTACATCTTATACTCCTTGTTTTCGTATTATTCATGTACACTCATGTGCTCTCATGTACGTTCATGTGCTCTCATGTGCTCTCATGCACTCACATGTTCTTACATGTACTTTATGTATAAACTAACAATCATGTACGTAACGTAACTTGATCGGATCCTTGTGTATTGATTAGGGTAGGGAGGAGTAGAAGTGGTTATGTGATTAAATATCATTATTGCAATCATGTACATATCGATTATGCCTTCACGTATAATAAAGTTTTCATAGAATAATCATGTACAACCTAAATCGATTACATAACCATCTTGTGCTCTGAAACACTTATATTATTTATAGTTCATAGATTCTCTATTCTATTTCATGTACTCAGTTTACTTACTTATATCTCTTGTACTCCTGTACTTCCTTTACAGCACGTTATGTAGTTTATTCTATTGATAGCTCTATATTTTCTACCATGTTTTGGAACTACTTTCAGAGTCATGTATTCGCTTCAATCCTGACTGGATATGTTGATAAATTTTACAAAAAACTTGGAGGATCCAGCTAGCCTAGAGGATACACCATTAGTACTTAGAATAGATTGCTAGAATATTGTCTGAGTTGTTTAGTTATCAATCATGAGTTGTATTTAAATATTACTTCTACCTTGGGATGTGATGATCATACTTAAACTTATTTCATCCCTGGATTGTATCTTACTTTGATAATTTCTATCTATCTTATTTTGAGCTGATATCCATCTTTAGTATATTGTGATTGAGTTGTATCTTCTGAGATTGTCCTTCGATTTTAGAGTATATTCTGGACAGGTGGATTATATTATGTTAGCTATTATTGAGACATAGGACAACGTTCTACCGCCGACATTGCGGCGTAGGATAGACGTACCCACGGTCTCGTGCCCTTTCACAAGGTGCGGGTCGTGACAACTATATCCTGCGGTCCGTAGTAGATAGGGCACCCATCATCTAAATCATCTAAAAAAAATATCCAGTTAGGATTGGAGCGAAGTACACCTCTAATAACAGTTCAAGTAAATATAAAGACTATGTAACAATAATAGAGAGAATATATAAGATAATGCGACAAGTACATGAATATAGCAATATATAAGTAAACTGTAAATAAGTACAAGAGAAAGGGAATAGGAGATATCATGTACAAGAATCAAGAATAAACTGTTCATGTGAGTGAGCATAAGTTTCAACATGTGATCGACTTGGGACTTGATACAAGGATTATGGCCTGCTTAATCATATGTGCGGTATATGACTAACACTATTCAAGGAACACGACTTGCTACAAGGAGGGTATGTGTCACCTCCAGTTTTCAAGAACAGGGGTATTTTGGTAATTTTTATTTTAGAATATTTTTGAATTTATTTTATTATTTATGATATTGTTTTGGGGTTATTTGAGTCGGGTTCGAATATCAACTCAATCCGACCTGTATCGGAGATCCGGGGTAGCTTTGACTCTAGTGGGACCTATTCATTAGTTAGACATGGCCCACATGACAATAATTAAGTTAGTATAGTTAGACTAAATATTCATGACTAGGTTGGGTCGATTAGAGACTCAAACTAGACTATTTTAGTCCCAAACCAAAACCTAATTTAAATTGAACAAATAGGAGTCATTATAGGGCATTTTGGACATTTTAAAATGGGACACCTAGCCCATATGTGGCCGGCCATGAAGGGAGGGGAGTGAGTCATCCTCTTTTGTTTTAGCCACAAATTTCTCTCTCTTGTTCTTCCCCAAATTTGAGAAGAACCTCCATTGATTTCATCCCCAAATCAATCATTTCCTCCATCAAATCTTTATCATTTCTTCTCTACTCCATGAAGAGAGGGTGCTAGCCAAGTTTGGAAGGATTTGGTATTGGTTCGTGTCCTTTTGGAGATCCCTTCGTGTCGGTACCATATCGGAAGGAGTTCCTTGAGATTTTGCCTCCCGGAAGGTAAAATCTACCCTCTAAATCAAACCACATACATTTAAGAATGTTTTGAACCCATAGGAATCGCCCCCATGATTGTGTCTCCATTGTGTCCATTTCGTGTCCATTTGGAGATATTTAGGAGTGTCCTTGATGTGTGGTTGTGTCCATTTGAAATCCCCAATATTGGACACACTTGTGTTTGTCTTGTGTTTGAATGATTTTAATACATGTTTTAATCTTAAATTTTTATATGTTAGAGATGTGTTATTGCTTGTCTTTACATTTTCTTTCATGTATCATAATGTATCATAATATATATTCATTTGTATATATATTATATTAAGTGTCTATATATATATATATATATATATATATATATATATATATATATATATATATATATATATATATATTTTTTTTTTTTTTTTTTTTTATTATATATATATATATATATAAATAAAAAATAATATATATATATATATATATATATATCTATATATATATATCTATATATATATATATATATATATATATATATATATATAAGTGAGATGGATAAGCAATAAGCATAAGCAGCAGCTTTCGGCAGCAGCTTTCAGCATAAGCAGCAGCAGGAAAAGCAGTAGTAAGCTTAAGCAGCAGCAGCAGCTTTCCACAGCTGCTTATGGACAGCTTTTTTGCCTTTTAGAATTTAGTTTTAACCCCATTTAGCCTTTTTAGCCATTAGATTTAACCCCATTTTCCTTTAGCAATTAGCCCCCTTCCATTTAGCCCTTGCACTTTATTAGTTAGCCCTTGTTAGATATAGTTTGCTAGCAAGTTGTTAGATTTTGTTAGTTAGAATTGTTAATAGATGTTAACTTATATGTTAGTATTAGTTAGGATATGAGATTTTAGATTTGAGAGTTTTGGACCTAGTGGGGTTGTGTTTAGTGAGTGTACTAGACAAGTTAGTATCCTACCTAGGTGAGGTTGGTTAGTATCCTAATAGAGCTAGTGAGTGTGATACTCTAAGACACTAGGAGTGTGGAGGGGTGAGCTAGTATGGGTGGATAGTGTTAGGAGGGTGGTATCTCAGGATACCATAGGGTGTCTCATGATACCTTAAGGTGTTGAGAGTAACCAACAAGGGGATAAGATGGACTGGATGGGCTAGATACCTAGATTTCTGGGTTGGTAATATCTAGATAGGTTAGTGTCTAGCTACCCTAAGAAGCCTAGGTCAGTCTACCAAGGTTAGGAAGGATTTCTTTGTATCGGGACAAGGTATTGGGAATACTTTGTGAAGGGTAATAGGTAAGGTTAAGGTAATTACCTAGAAGCTAAGATATGAGTTTAACAGTTTAAGATATAGTTAGAAATTGTTTTCCATGGTTGGTAATGGTCAGGATTAGTGCTCTTAGACTAGTTTTGACCTCGGTTGACCTTTTTGACCAAAAGTCAACAAAAGTCAACCGAAAGTCAAACTTAGCCTAAAAGTGACTAGAACTTGACCGGACTCAACCAGAGTAGACCAGTTGACTGAAAGTCAACTGCTAGTCAACATTTGATTAGTTTGACCTAAGGTTGACCTAGAGTTGACCAGAGTTGACCAGTTGACCAAAAGTCAACTGTAAGTCAATCTTTGACCCAGTTTGACTTAGTTTGACTTGGATTGACTTCCTGTGACCTTGTTTGTTCTAGTTTGGCTCAGTATGACCAAGTATGACCTAGTTTGGCCCAGTATGACCTAGTTTAACCTAATTTGACTTAGACTTGCATATCATGACTTGATTAGTTTCCTTTTCATTATTAAACCCTGTTTTGACTTATGGTATCTCATCTTTAGGTCTGTGATTACTCTGAGCATCTGTTCACCTTATCAGCTCGAGAACTTAGGCGAGTACATTCACTGATAGTATTTATTATCTTGATATCATACATATTTGATTCAGTCGTAGTGTCTTACTTGATTTCCAACACGATGGTTCATGGACTAGTATACGTCGGATCATGATATGAGATGTTGTTCCTAGATTTTCTTGGTATATTGGTACATTTCCTGTCTTGTTTCATGTACTTGTATAGATACCTGTCATGACCCGCACCTTAGAGTAAGGGCACGAGACGTGGGTACGTCCAGCCTACGCCGCAATGTCGGCGGTAGAACGATGTCCTAGGTCACAACATCTAACAGTTATAGGTAATAAACAGTTATACTCCCCGAATGGGGGTGACATAACAGAATATATCTCAATCACAACTAAGGTAGAACATGAAAGGAAGATAGATAGATCATAAAGATGCAAGTCTAAATCCACAGGAAATACAATCGAGAAAGAGAGCTAAGTGTCTATAAAAACTCCACAACATCCAGACATAATACAGATCCCAAATGTAAATACAACTCAACTGCAAATACTATGAAATAAGATAAACTAACTATGGAGCAACAGTCTCTACTGCTAAGGGATCCGACTGGAAGTCCGGATCGTAAGTGTCCCCTAAGGCTGTCCTATAGTAAGTGTCTAGGCAGGCCTCCTCCTCGTCCTCTGTAAAATTGTCAACATGTCCAATCAGGACGGAAACGAGTACGTATCTCTCAAACAGTTCATAGCAGGTTAGGAGTATGAAATCATGCAATAGAGTAAAATACAGGAAGTGCTGAAAGGAAGTACAAGTAAAACAGGAGATATTTTGTAACTAAAAGTAAATACATGATAGTAAAGACTGTAAGTGGCTATGTGATTTAGAGTACAATATGGTTATGTAAACGGCTTATGAGCACATGAATACAACTAAGAAGCACATGAATACCTACTGGGGATAGTGTCCACATAACCAATTCTACTCACCCCGCCCCAATCAATACACAAGGATCCATTCAAGTTACATTATAGGCACATGAATACAGCTAAGATACGTGAACTCATGTAATGAGTAGTACATGAGGCACATGATAAGCACATGAAAGCACATGAGAACATGTGAATACATGAACTAGTACGAGTACAAGGAGTACCTAATGCACATGATAAAGTACATGAACATGAAATACCCGATGCACCCGTAGAGGGATAACATCTCAGGAAAGGATCCATATAGTACTAATCCGTGAAGGTACGTGTCAGCATCAAGTAAAGTAATCTAGAGCAAGAGTATAGTCCAGACACGTATAAAAAGATCAGAGAATGTACTCGCCTGCTAAATGAATGTCCAAGACGAAAGTACTGTCCGAGGAGTGGTGTCTGGCTCCTATTAGAACAGCACAAGTCACAACAAGTCCAGAATAGTAATAAGATGCACTACGATGCATACTACATGAATCTAGGTCAATCTAGACTAAAGTCAACTCTTGGTCAACTCTGGTCAACCCTAGAAGTCAAACTAGGTCAACCAAGTCAAACCTAAGTCAAACTAGTCTATACTAGGCTAACAAGACTATTCTAAGTCTAACAAGGCTACACTAGTCTATTTTAGGCTCTACACTAACACACAGACACTCATATAGGCCATAGGCTAAGAGACTAGGCCATAGGCAAAACCATGCCTAAAGCCAACCATACATCACACCTACACAAGGCTATTCTATATCTAAAATAATACACAAATTACAATATTAATATAATCTAATATAGGAAATCATAACTTATAGGTTATCTATATGTGTACTACACCTACATGAATATCTAAGTATATATATATATAGACACACACATTATATATATAAGATACTTATACATATATACCTCAATACATATATATATATATATATATATTTATATATATATATATATATATATATATATATATAACAAAAAAAATATATATATATATATATATATACATGAGAAATAAAAGTGTGTGTGTCATGGGTATGTGAGAGAAAACATGTGTGTGATGAGTGTTCATGTGAGAAACATAGGTGTGTGAAGTAGAGAGTGTGTAACATGAAACCTATGCTAATAGTGAGTGAGCTAATAGAGTGTGATACCATGAGTGTGTGTGTGCCAATTAGCGAGAAACAGTGAGGGAAATTACATAGGTGTGTGGCAACAGTGAAACATGAGTGTGGGTGACATGTAGTGAGGGTGTTAGGCAAAAATCAGTGAGGAAACAACCCCATGTCTCAGTTAAAACAGTCCCATCTTCCATTCCCAGATTACTCAGTTAATATACATTAAAAAAACCCTCAAAATAGTTCAACTAAACTCAGATTTAAATCCTAAACTTCATTCCCAGATTCCTGTGCCAAAACAGTTCCAATTCATCCCAAATTCAGCATACACCTAGCTAACATATAGGTGAACCAATACATGGTCCTAAACCATGCAATTAATAGTTTAAATTAGGTTAAAATTGATGACAAAATCGAATTTAAAATCTAGAATCAGAACAGAAATAGGGACAGTTTATTAAGGTATCAGAAAAATAGAAAAAAGATAATTGATCAATTAAATTAAATTAAAACAATAATACAGTGGTTGGTAAAGTATAAACACATCATGCACGTGTCATGTGATGAGTTTGTGTCCACCAAAGTGGACACAAACGTGTCCAATCATTTAAAACCAAAAATCAGGAAAACTGGACACAGCAGTGTGCAATCATCGTGCACGTGTAAACAGTGTCCGTGCACTCGACACGACGCGACACAATCCACGTGGTTGTGCCCAAGTGTCGACCAAGTGTAGGGCTAGGGTTAGGACACCCTGCCACGTGTCCACTATACGTGTGCGTGACATAGGACACGCGTATCAGTGCTCAAAACAGACAGCACTCTGTACAGTACAAAATCAGTGCACGCGTTCGTGCGTGTCCGACACGACAAGTGGGGCTCTGAAACTTAGGGAGCCCCGTATCAGTGTCGTCCTCGTGTCACACGTCAAATTTGACATGTCGACGTGCAGTGTCCAGGGTGCTATGTCCCCTGAAATGCAGGGCATGCACAGTGCATGTGCACGCGCGCGCACGACAGTGAGTTCGCGTGTCCGTGCATACTAGACACGACATGAAAATGACACAAGAATACCAGAAACGTGTAAGCGACACCTAAACCTAATTTCCTATTCAAACACTTTCCTAAAAATCACACAAAATGCCCATTGGGACATTTCATCAAACACATGATCAATGACACTGATACGTGTCCAAATAGGACACGAAATGGACACAAATTTTAGGGCTTCCTATTCCTACAATTAGGTTAGGCCTAGGACTCTCTAGATATGCAATAAATCAAGATTCTATGGTGTGGAATGAAAGTTACCTATGTGTGTCAAAATCCTCAAAAAGCTCCACAAAGAGGTGTTCTTCTTGATAGCCAACTCCTCCAATTTGCTCCCAAGCTGAGATTGCTTGATACCAACAGTAAAAGGAGTAAAATTAGGACCTGTTGCAATTGGTTTGGGTGGAAAAGGAATTAAAATGAATTTTATAGGATTTAAGGAAGATGGAGAATTACCTCTTTCTAAAACTTGCCAAAACTATTCTAAGGAGGCTAGCCCTAATACCAAGGAGCTTAAATAGAGAGGGGGAAACCATAGTGGCCGGCCAAAATGGGTTGGACTAGGGTTAGAGCACCATGGTGTGGGCCTATGGGCTATTAAGCCGTAAGTCACAAGTCATGACTTGTGAAATCACAAGCCATTTCTTAATCAATTCAAATCCTAGTTTCTCCAAATTAATTCTAATGGGTTAATTATCACTAACTTAGGTCAAGCTAGGGTTCCATATCCTAATCACATAGTCATGACCTAGGTTAGCCTCTAGGTTAATCTCCAAAGTCAACATTAGTCAAAGGCAACTAAAACACCAAAATCAATTATACTAAAAATCTCTAAAAATCACATTAATTCCAATAAATCTAATAATACATAATAATTCAAAATAATTCCCAAAAATTGAAAAATGACCAAAATACCCTCAAGCTAGAAAAGTGGTAGTGACAATCTACCCTCCTTAAAATAATTTCGTCCTCGAAATTAAAGGCAAAACTAAACTGCTTAGAAGGATAGAAAAGTATACCTCAAGGTCCAAAAAGATAGGGGTACCGCTCGCGCATCTCATCCTCCCGCTCCCAGGTAGACTCTCCTGGAGAATGATGCCTCCATGCGACGCATACCAAGGGTATCACTTGGTTCCTCAATACCTTCTCTCGGCGATCTAGAATCTCCACAGGCTGCTATGGATAACTGAGAGTAGGTCCAACCTCAATCTCCGAATGATCGAGCACATGGTCAGGGTCAGCCAATACGTGGAATATGTTGTGAACTCCCACTAGTGCAGGTGGCAAGTCTAGCCTATAAGCCACGTTACCAACTCTCCCACTGATAACGAAAAGGCCGATGAAGCGCGGGCTAAGCTTCCCACCTCCACCAAAATGTATCGTACCACGAGTCGGAGATATCCGCAGAAAAACCATGTCTCCAACCTAATCACACGCAAGGTCTCAAGCTACTAAAAATCAAACATGATCAATCAAACAAAATAAAAAAATACAACCTACTTCTAATCCTATCTCTAAAGCTGTACCTCAAACTCCAACGGCCTCCGGTGGCTATCGGCCCAGTGTCGATGTCTGTCCTGCGCCACGCAAAGTATGTCCCTGATGAGCTTCACCTTCTCGGCTGCGTCAACAACCATCTCTGGTCCCAGTAAAGCTCGCTCTCCAACATTATCCCAAGATAAGGGTGTACGACACCTACGCCCGTACAGAGCCTCAAACTGTGACATCTCAATGCTAGCCTAAAAACTGTTGTTGTAAGCAAACTCCACCAAATGTAGATGATCCTCCCAGGAACCTCAAAAATCCAGGACGCACGTCCGCAGCATATCCTCAAGTGTCTGAATAGTCCTCTCTGACTGTCCGTCTGTCTGGGGGTGGTATGCAGTACTAAACTTGAGCTGAGTACCCAAACTAGTCTGCAGACTCCTCCAGAAATGTGAAGTAAAATAACTATCCCGATCCGAGACTATGCTGACGGGAACTCCGTGAATCCTGACTATCTGCCTCATATATAACTCCGTAAGCCTCTATGTAGACGTACCAACCTTGAATGGAAAGAAGTAGGCCGATTTGGTCAACCTGTCAACGATGACCCAAATCGCGTCTTTCCTCCTGGTGTACGCGACAACCCAGATACGAAATCTATGGTGATATGTTCCCACTTCCACTTTGAAATGGGCAACGGCTGCAATAATCCTCCGGGCCTCTGCCTCTCTGCCTTGACCTGCTGACAGACCAAGCATCTAACTACGAAGTGGGATACCTCCTGCTTCATCCCGTACCACCAGACATGCTCTCGCAGATCCTTGTACATCTTGTTGGCACCAGGATGTATAGAGTACTGCGATCTGTGAGCCTCCTGCATGATCTGCTCTCTGAGCTCTCCGTTAGGCACACATAATCGGGAACCGTGCCTCAGGGGACCATCCTCTGTAAGTGAAAACTCATCATCCTCCAATCCTGCACTGATCTGCTCTCAGATACACCATAGAGCCACATCCTCGAACTGTGTCGCCTTGATCCTATCCATCAAGTCCGACTGTATCTGTAGGCCCCATAGATGCATCTGCACTCTAGGGACGATCACCTCAATCCCAAGACTCTCCAAGTCTGCAAGCAAGTGCCGATCCATAGTCAAACAAATGGCTGTCGGATACCTACTCAAGGCATCGGCAACCACGTTGGCCTTTTCCGGGTGATACTGAAGTGAGATGTCAAAGTCCTTCATCAACTCTAGCCATCTGTGCTGCCTCATGTTGAGCTCTTTCTGTGTAAATACATACTTCAAGCTCTTGTGATCTGTGAAAATCTCCACCCTCTCGCCATACAGATAGTGCTTCCACAACTTCAAAGCAAAAAATTACCGCTGCCAGCTCCAGGTCATGGGTAGGGTAGTTCTTCTCATGGGGACACAATTGCCTGGAAGCATAGGCAATCACTTTCCCATGCTGCTGCAAGACACAACCCAGCCCTTTCCCTGAAGCATCACTATAAATAGTGAATCCACCGGATCCTAAAGGCAATGTCAGAATCGGAGCTATCGTAAGCCGCTTCTTCAAATCATCAAAAGATGCCTGACACTCCTTTGACCAAACATACTCAGCATCCTTTCGGGTCAACCGAGTCAACGGTTCTGCAACCCGGAAGAAATCCTGCACAAATCTCCTATAGTATCCTGCCAACCCCAGGAAACTCCTGATCTCTGCCACTGAAGTCGGTGCTGTCCAAGCCTCAACTGCTACAATCTTCTTATGGTCAACTGAGATTCCATCTCCAGTCACCACATGCCCCAAGAAGTCTACCCGGTCCAAGAAAAAACTCACACTTGGAGAGTTTCCCATAAAGCTGCTCCCTCTTGAGAGTCTCTAGCACTATCCGCAGATGCTCCTCGTGCTCCTCCTCTGTCTTGGAATATACCAAGATATCATCAATGAACACCACCACGAACTTGTCCAAGTACTGGTGGAACACCTTGTTCATTAGATTCATAAACACTGCTGGTGCATTGGTTAGCCCAAACGGCATAACCAAAAACTCAAACTGTCCGTACCGCGTCCTGAAAGCGGTCTTGGGAATATCCTCCCCCTTCACCTTCACCTTCACCTTCACCTTCACCTGGTGATAACCCGACCTTAAATTAATCTTGGAGAACACCCGAGCTCCGCTCAACTGATCAAAGAGATCATCGATCTGCGGCAGTGTGTATCTGTTCTTGATTGTCAGGTTGTTAAATACCCTGTAGTCGATACACATCCGTACCGACCCATCCTTCTTGGGTACGAAGAGTACCGGTGCACCCCAAAGTGAAGAACTAGATCGGATGAAGCCCTTGTCCTGCAGCTCATCCACCTGCTTTTTTAGCTCCACCAACTCGCTGTTGTTCACTCGATAGACATGTTGGGAGATCAGTTCCGCGCCGGGAACCAAGTCTATCAAGAACTCTACATCTCCGTCTGGTGGAAGCCTTGGCAACTCCTTTGGGAATACGTCCATAAACTCTGCGATCAAGGGATGCGGAGCCACCTGCTCCTCAACTGAAGCTCCACAGAAGACTCCGTCGTCCTGCTCTTCCTACCGTCGGGTGTACTCAAACTCTGGCTCTCCTGGCGCCACGAACAAAACTCTACCCCCTCGGCAATCAATACGGGCGTGGTGTCTACTCAGCCAGTCCATACCTAATACTATATCGTAGTTCGGTAATGGCATGACGAGTAAACTCACTCCCAACTCTCGGCCTCCCAATAAGACGCTCTGCCCTCTGCAAACATCACTCACGAGGATGACCCCACCCCCGGTCATGATCTTGCAGGTCCTAGACAATGGTTCAGAAACCAAATTGTATCTAATAGCATACGATATTGACACAAAACTGTAGGAAGCCCCGGAATCAAAGAGGGCAAATGCTGGAAGGGAATCGAGAAGAACCGAACCTGCTATCAGCTCTCCGATGGCCTCGGCATCCTCAGCTGCCATGGCGAAAGCTTGCCCCTGCTGTCCACCTCGTGCCTGCGGCTGGTGCTGCTGGAACCTCTGCTGCTGGGTCTGTAGGACTGGTCCCCTCTGCTGTCCTGCTGGAGCCTTGGCAACACCTCCCTGAGCTCCTTGCCCAAAAGCCCCAGGACAATCCCTCAACTGGTGATCTCCCGCACCACATAGTAGGCACTTGCCTAGCTTCTTCCTGCACTCATGGATCATATGCCCCGGCTTCTTGCAGAAGGCACAAACAACTACCTGCTGCTGCCGGGGTGCCTGCTGTTGATGCCTCTGCTGCTGCTGCACCAGCTGAAAAGGTGCACGACCCTGCTGCTGATACTGCTAAGCTGGCCTCTGCTGCTAAAAGTGCTGCTGGAAGTGAGGCCTCTTGGCCTGCCCCTGACTGCTGCTGCCACCCTGGAAGTCACGACCCCTCTTCTGCTTCAGCCCTAGGTCGTCTTCCGCCGCCATAGCCCCAAAAAATATCTCAACAAAAGTAGCGTTTCGATCGCTCTTAGTCAGCGACCGAGCCTCTTTAATCAAGCCCCGGCGAAACTTTCTTGCCTTCGTCTTCTCAGTCAAGTCATCTATAAATCGGGCCAATCTGTAGAACTCCTATGCATACTCAGCTACCGTCTGGTTCCCCTAAACCAGACCCTCGAACTGTGCCTCGATACCCCCCAAGGCAACAACAGGAAAGAACTGCTCCTTAAACAACTCCTTAAACTGGGCCCAAGTCTGGCCCTTAACTTCCACCCTGGGATCTGCCTGATACTACGTACGGGCTAAGTTCTGCATCTGGCTGCCCGCTGCCTCGATCTGGAGTTGATCTGGTATCTCCGCCAGTCGAAAGATCTCCTCAAAATGCTTTATCCAGTCGTCTGCAATGTGAATGCCCTCTGTGTCGAAGAACTCCCGAGGATGCATCTTCTGGAAGTCCTGAATGTTCTTTTCCCTTCGACGGGGCCACTACTGGGCCCCCTGAGCAGTAATCATCTCGACTGTGGTGCGAACCAGCTGGTGTGCCTCATCGATCCCCTGACGGAAATGGGTAGTCTGCCTCGTCTGCTGCTGCTGGTGCGACTCCAGAATCCTCTCCACGAAGAAGAAGAGATGTTCAGCATCTACCATCCCTGCAGGCGGAGGCTGCTGCAGTGGAAGGATCTCAGGAATCACACGGCTATGCCTCCTGGCTGCTGGAGGTGCTCCTCCAAAAGCTGCAGAGACACCGACTCCTGAGGGCTGCATTGGCCCTACGGTACTGGGAGCTGGCTGCTGGACACGAGAGCTGGTAGACCCCTCTACAGCCTCTTCTATCATGGGGCGATGCGATCTCGTCTCAACCATCCTGGAGACACAGGTCAAACAAGAAACAATTACTGAGAATGAGTCAAAAAATCAAAGGAGGACAGTTAAAAATTCTAAGGAAGACAATAAGCAGCAAAATAGATATACGAAATCTGATAAAAAAAATTTCCTAGTGTGATTGAGTACCTTCAAAAATATACTAATTCATACTGCAGGCTGCAGTGATATTCTAGTTCGAATACCTCTACATTTCCAACCTAGACCTGCATGGGCCACCACTAAAAATGTGTCACGACCCGCACCCTAGAGTAAGGGCACGAGACGTGGGTACGTCCAGCCTACGCCGCAGTGTCGGCGGTAGAACGCTGTCCTAGGTCACAACACCTAATAGTTATAGGTAATAAACAGTTATACTCCCCGAATGGGGGTGACATAACAGAATATATCTCAATCACAACTAAGGTAGAACATAAAACGAAGATAGATAGATAATAAAGATGCAAGTCCAAATCCACAGAAAATATAATAGAGAAAGAGAGCTAAGTGTCTATAAAAACTCCACAACATCCAGACATAATACAGATCCCAAATGTAAATACAACTCAACTCCAAATACTATAAAATAAGATAAACTAACTATGGAGCAACAGTCTCTACTGCTAAGGGATCCGATTGGAAGTCCGGATCGCAAGTGTCCTCTAAGGCTGTCCCATAGTAAGTGTCTAGGCAGGCCTCCTCTTCGTCCTCTGTAAAATTGTTAACATGTCCAATCAGGACGGGAACGAGCACATATCTCTCAAACAGTTCATAGCAGGTTAGGAGTATAAAATCATGCAATAGAGTAAAATACAGGAAGTGCTGAAAGGAAGTACAAGTAAAACAGGAGATATTTTGTAACTGAAAGTAAATACATGATAGTAAAGACTGTAAGTGGCTATGTGATTTATAGTACAATATGGTTATGTAAACGGCTTAGGAGCATATGAATACAACTAAGAAGCACATGAATACCTACTGGGGATAGTGTCCACATAACCAATTCTACTCACCCCGCCCCAATCAATACACAAGGATCCATTCAAGTTACGTTATAGGCACATGAATACAGCTAAGATACATGAACTCATGTAATGAGTAGTACATGAGGCACATGATAAGCACATGAAAGCACATAAGAACATGTGAATACATGAACTAGTACGAGTACAAGGAGTACCTGATGCACATAATAAAGTACATGAACATGAAATACCCGATACGCCCGTAGAGGGATAACATCTCAGAAAAGGATCCATATAGTACTAATCCGTGAAGGTACGTGGCAGCATCAAGTAAAGTAATCTAGAGCAAGAGTATAGTACAGACAAGTATGAAAAGATCAGAGAATGTACTCGCCTGCTAACTGAATGTCCAAGACGAAAGTACTGTCCGAGGAGTGGTGTCTGGCTCCTATTAGAACAGCACAAGTCACAACAAGTCCAGAATAGTAATAAGATGCACTACGATGCATACTACATGAATCTAGGTCAATCTAGACCAAAGTCAACTCTTGGTCAACTCTGGTCAACCCTAGAAGTCAAACTAGGTCAACCAAGTCAAACCTAAGTCAAACTAGTCTATACTAGGCTGACAAGACTATTCTAAGTCTAACAAGGCTACACTAGTCTATTCTAGGCTCTACACTAACACACAGACACTCACATAGGCCATAGGCTAAGAGACTAGGCCATAGGCAAAACCATGCCTAAAGCCAACCATACATCACACCTACACAAGGCTATTCTATATCTAAAATAATACACAAATTACAATATTAATATAATCTAATATAGGAAATCATAACTTATAGGTTATCTATATGTGTACTATACCTACATGAATATCTAAATATATATATATAGACACACACATTATATATATAAGATACTTATACATATATACCTCAATACATATATATATATATATATATATATATATATATATATATATATATATATATATATATATATATATATATATATATATATATACAGGAGAAATGAAAGTGTGTGTGTCATGGGTATGTGAGAGAAACATGTGTGTGATGAGTGTTCATGTGAGAAACATAAGTGTGTGAAGTAGAGGGTGTGTAACATGAAACCTAGGCTAACAGTGAGTGAGCTAATAGAGTGTGATACCATGAGAGTGTGTGCCAATTAGTGAGAAAACAGTGAGGGAAATTACATAGGTGTGTGGCAACAGTAAAAATTGAGTGTGGGTGACATGTAGTGAGGGTGTTAGGCAAAAATCAGTGAGAAAACAACCCCATGTCTCAGTTAAAACAGTCCCATCTTCCATTCCCAGATAACTCAGTTAATATACATTAAAAAAACCCTCAAAACAGTTCAACTAAACTCAGATTTAAATCCCAAACTTTATTCCCAGATTCCTGTGCCAAAACAGATCCAATTCATCCCAAATTCAACATACACCTAGCTAACATATAGGTAAACCAATACATGGTCCTAAACCATGCAATTAACAGTTTAAATTAGGTTAAAATCGATGACAAAATTGAATTTAAAATCTGGAATCAGAACAGAAATATGGACAGTTTATTAAGGTATCAGAAAAATAGAAAAAAAGAGAATTGATCAATTAAATTAAATTAAAACAGCAATACAGTGGTTGGTAAAGTATACACACATCATGCACGTGTCATATGATGAGTTTGTGTCCACCAAAGTGGACACAAACGTGTCTAATCATTTACAACCCAAAATCAGAAAAACTGGACACAGCAGTGTGCAATCATCGTGCACGTGTACATAGTGTCCGTGCACTCGACACGATGCGACACAAGTGTAGGGCTAGGGTTAGGACACCCTGCCACATGTCCATGATACATGTGCTTGACACAGGACACGCGTATCAGTGCTCAAAACTGACAGCACTCTGCACAGCGCAAAATCAGTGCACGCGTTCGTGCGTGTCCGACACGACACATGGGACTCTAAAACTTGGGAAGCCCCATGTCAGTGTCGTCCTCGTGTCACACGTCAAATTTTTCGTGTCAACGTGCAATGTCCAGGGTGCTGTGTCCCCCGAAATGCAGGGCATGCACAGTGCCCGTGCACGCATGCGTACGACAGTGAGTTTGCGTGTCCGTGCAGACTCGACACGACACAAAAATGACACAAGGATATTAGAAATATGTAAGCGACACCTAAACCTAATTTTCTATTCAAATACTTTCCTAAAAATCATACGAAATGCCCATTGGGGCATTTTATCAAACACATGATCAATGACACTGATACGTGTCCAAATAGGACACAAAATGGACACGAATTTTAGGGCTTCCTATTCCTACAGTTAGGTTAGGCCTAGGACTCCATAGACACGCTATAAAATCAAGATTCTAAGGTGTGGAATGAAAGTTACCTATGTGTGTCAAAATCCTCAAAAAGCTCCATAAAGAGTTATTCTTCTTGATAGCCAACTCCTCCAATTTGCCCCCAAGCTGAGATTGCTTGATACCAACAGTAAGAGAAGTAAAATTAGGACCTATAGAAATTGGTTTGGGTGAAAAAGGAATTAAAATGGATTTTATAGGATTTAATGAAGATGGAGAATTACCTCTTTCTAAAACTTGCCAAAACTATTCTAAGGAGGCTAGCCCTAATACCAAAGAGCTTAAATAGAGAGGGGAAGACCATAGTGGCTGGCCAAAATGGGTTGGATTAGGGTTAGGGCACCATGGTGTGGGCCTATGGGATATTAAGCCTTAAGTCACAAGTCATGACTTGTGAAATCACAAGCCATTTCTTAATCAATTCAAATCCTAGTTTCTCCAAATTAATTCTAATGGGTTAATTATCACTAACTTAGGTCAAGCTAGGGTTCCATATCCTAAGCACATAGTCATGACCTAGGTTAGCCTCTAGGTTAGTCTCCAAAGTTAACATTAGTTAAAGTCAACTAAAACACCAAAATCAATTATACTAAAAATCTCTAAAAATCACATTAATTCCAATAAATCGAATAATACATAATAATTCCAAATAATTCCCAAAAATTGAAAAATGATCAAAATACCCTCAAGCTAGAAAAGTGGTAGTGACAATACCGATTCTTGAGAGGGACTAGCTACCATCTTAGGGAATTCCGTGTCATGACGTGTCATGTCCAGATCCATTACACTATTCGGGGATGAGGAATTATTAGGGGCTATGTGATCAATACCACCTGTCACTATATTATTGTGCTTGCGCCACTCTCACTTCACATAGGGTGTAGCGAGATCTTATTCCTTGTGCTCGTTATCCAGGTTGGCCGGCATGACCCTTTTCTGTGATTTTCTTGTGATTGTCGGGCCAAGTGGATAGCCTGTCCTATTTTCCAAGCCGATCATATAACGCTCTAATAATTCATGGCACATTTTATATTTACTTTATTACATCATATATCGTTCTTAGTTCTACATTCATTACTTTTCTCACCATGTTATGATATTCAGAACTCACATCCTGTTATATATTTTCTATTGATTTTGTCTTGTATTTCATTATGATTGTCTCTTATAGAATTTGTCAATTCATATGGAACTGCTGTTAGTGTTTTGTACTTCCTTATTTTCCTAACTGGATACCGTTGATATATTATATATGATTCTGAGATAGACTGCTCGACCTACTATGGGGTCGGGACAGATGGAGACTTAAGCCAGGACTGTGACCTAAGCCACTAGACTTTGCACACCTGGACTAGTATAGTTTAGTTAGGTTTGCCTGGACTGCGATCCAGCTAGTATTTTCAGACTGTAGTATTTTATATTATATTTTGAGATTCTGTGATGTGTTTATATCTCTGAGCTTGTGTTGGATCTTGAACTCATTTCCTGTTTTTACTTCTATCATATTTCCATTCCGTGCTAACTATCTTAGTTTGTTCTTGTGATTGAGTTATGCCATATTATACCTCCGTATGGAGATGACAGGTACCCTTATATTTTGTTTAGTTTTAGTATAGATGACCTATACAACGTTCTATCGCTAATTCTACGGCGTAGGCTGGACGTACCCACGTTCTCGTGCCCTTCCTCAGGGTACGGGTCGTGACACATTTTTGTGGTGGCCCATGCAGATCGATGTCGCAATTAGTATAATTTTATAATGATGCTCGACTTAGAGTACTAATTACGAGCCTGCGACTAGGACATAGGATCTAGGATATGATAGGAGTTACTCAATCACGTTTTAGGAAAATTCTGATCTTTTGATTACCATGACAACTCTTCTTGTATTGAATTCAATTGTCCTTCCTTGGCATTCCTTGTCATGTGCCATATTGATTTCTTGTTTCAATCTATCCTCAGGATGACGATTACTCGCTCTTAGGCAGCAGGACCTAGTGCTGTTCTAGAGAGGCCCGATCTGGTAGGATCTCTACCTCCGGCTGTGGGAGCTGCAGTTGAGGGAGCTGCCACCTCAGTTCATGTCCTTTAGGCGGAAGTAGCAGTGACAGTTCCAGAAGGTCTTCCACCTCCAGCTGTGGGACCGTCTATAGTCATTCCTAAGACTCTTCTACCGCCACCTCCGCTACCGACGAATGCACAGCAGATGATGGCCCTTCTACAGCAGATGATGCAGACCCAGAGGGCCCAGGCAGAGGCACAATAGCATCAGGCTAACGCATCCCACCTCCAGAAAGAGGTGCTACGACAAAGCATGGAGAACTCCCACCAGCTGGCGATGGTAGCAGCAGAGAGGGTAGTCTTGGGTACAGTTCAGGGTGCCCCAGTTCAGCAGCAGAATCAGGGGAGGGCTCGTACATGTCTGGATTTCAGAAAGATGAACCCGAGGAACTTTAAGGGTACCGAGGGTATCCTGTATGCTGATGACTGGTTGGAGGATGTCCAGAGGAGCTTGGAGTTAGCATAGGTTCTGAGGGGACTATGGGTGACGTCTGCGGCTAGCCAGTTCTTTGACATCGCTTTGACGTGGTTCCGGAAAGACCCTCAGTTGTCAGTGAGGGTTATATTATGGAAGAACTTTCGGAGGCTCTTCAAGGAGAAGTTCTACCCTGACGTGGTTCTTACAGCTCTGGAGGCCCAGTTCGTCAAATTAGTGCAAGGGAACTCGTCGGTGGACGAGTATGCAGCGGAGTTCTTCCGTTTGAGTAGGTTTTTTACAAGATCTGATCCAAAATGAGGGGTATAAGTCCCGCACGTTTTGGATGGGCCTTATTCATGCGGTTCGTACTCGTACTTCCAGATGACGTGATACGACCTTTGAGTAGATACTGATGGAGGCACAGATAGCAGAGGAGGACTTCGGCCTTAAGCCGAAGAGGGGCAGCGATGTTCTCGGAACGAGCTCTAGTACGAGGCCGACGAAGTGCCCTCACTTTCAGCAGAGGCAGTTTCAGCAGCAGCCTCAGTTATAGATTCAGCAGGCACCAGTACTTGCCCACCAGCATCAGGGACATGGCCAGAGGCAGACTACTCAGTACGGCTTCTGCGGGAAGCCGGGGTACAGTCGAGAGGCCTGTAGGAAGAGGTTGGGCGTATGTCTATACTGTGGGGCGCCCGACCACCAGCTGAAGGATTGCCACGTTCGTGGAGTCCGAGGAGGCCAGGACAGAGTGCAGCAAGCTAGGGGTGGCCAACAGGGGTGAGCTTTCGTCGTGACAGACGAGGTCACACAGACAGTAGCAGGGCAAATTACAGGTTCCAATCTTCGATTCAATTTCCGCATTTGCCTCCTTATACCTGTCTTAAAATTCGATTCTATCTGTTCCTTGATAATTGATCAATTTTGTTCGGTTATTCTTGTGATATGATTTTGATTTTTCCTCTGAGATAAGTCGTATGGGATAGGTCGCCTCGATTATGGAATTTTAGAGTCTTCTATGGTCATGTTAGCAGACATAGTGAGGACATATAGTCGAATTATGGACGTATTTATCGGGTATGAGAATTTAAGGTTTTTACGGCTAAGCATGCGACAATACGAAAATTTTAAATACCATAATTCTAGAGATATGTTCCTTAGTCGAGGACTCTGTGATTATCGTAGCCTTGCTCTATAGCATGACGAAGATTCTGAGTATCATGATTTTGGACAGACACATATGATTATCGAACTGTATGATTTTGAGGCTATGTTTATGGGGTGTTTGACCTATAAGGAGAACTAGCATCTTAATTCCGAGGAACTTGTAGCACCCATTTTCTAAATTGAGGATAATTTTGACTTTTATAATTTTAATCATTTATTTATTGACATTTAAATTATGATATGATTTAAGAGATTTTTTATCATTTTAAAACTATTTAAAGCCATGACTTGTGATTTTGATGTGTTGCTAGTGAAATCCTAGAGACTGCTTGACCTAGAGTCTAACCATGTGATTAGGATATTTTTAATGTCATTTCTGGCCTAAGGGTATTTTGGTCATTTGACCTCTTTGAATTATTTTAAAATTTATTGCATTGGTGATTGTTAATTTTGACTTTTGATAGGAGTGATTTTGTGTTGGTTTCGTGTCTGTAACGGACATGTATGAGTTTTTATTTACATGTGTTGGATGTGCCTCAAAGAGATTTTTTATTTTTATCTGCTGATTTTTTTTGAAAAGTATTTGAATGGGATTGTTTTCTGCATGTGTTTCCTGTGATTGCTTTATTTTAATTTCGAGGACGAAATTTTTTAAGATGGATAGATTTATCACCTCCAGTTTTCAAGAATAGGGATATTTTGGTCATTTTTTATTTTAGAATATTTTTGGATTTATTTTATTATTTATGATATTGTTTTGGGGTTATTTGAGTCGGGTTCGAATTTCAACTCAATCCGACTTGTATCGGAGACCCGGGGTAGCTTTGACTCTAGTAGGACCCATTCATTAGTTAGACATGGCCCACATGACAATAATTAAGTTAGTATAGTTAGACTAAATATTCATGACTAGGTTGGGTTGATTAGATACTCAAACTAGACTATTTTAGTCCCAAACTAAAACCTAATTTAAATTGAACAAATAGGAGTCATTAGAGGGCATTTTAGACATTTCAAAATGGGACACCTAGCCCAATGTGGCCGGTCATGAAGGAAGATGAGTAAGTCATCTTCTTTTGTCCTTAGCCACAAATTTCTCCCTCTCTCTCTCTCTCTTGTTCTTCCTCAAATTTGAGATCAAGAACCTCCATTGATTTCATCCCCAAATCAATCCTTTCCTCCATCAAATCTTCATCATTTCTTCTCTACTCCATGAAGAGAGGTTGCTAGCCAAGTTTGGGAGGATTTGACATTGGTTCGTGTCCTTTTGGAGATCCCTTCGTGTCGGTGTCGTATCAGAAGGAGTTTCTTTAGATTTTGCCTCCCGGAAGGTAAATCTACCCTCTAAATCAAACCCACATGCATTTAGGAATGTTTTGAACCCATAGAAATCACCCTATAGTTGTGTCTCCATTTGTGTCCATTTTGTGTCCATTTAGAGATATTTAGGAGTGTCCTTGATGTATGGTTGTGTCCATGTGGAAAACCCCCAATATTGGACACACTTGTGTTTATCTTGTCTTTGAATGATTTTAATACATGTTTTAATCATAGATTTTTATATGTTAGAGATGTATTATTGCTTATCTTTACATTTTCTTTCATGTATCATAATTAATGTATCATAATATATATTCATTTGTATATATATTATATTAAGTGTCTATATATATATATATATATATATATATATATATATATATATATATATATATATATTATTATTATTATTATTTTTTTTGAACCCATAGAAATCTACCCTCTAAATCAAACCCACATGCATTTAGGAATGTTTTGAACCCATAGAAATCACCCCATAGTTGTGTCTCCATTTGTGTCCATTTCGTGTCCATTTAGAGATATTTAGGAGTGTCCTTGTAAATCTACCCTCTAAATCAAACCCACATGCATTTAGGAATGTTTTGAACCCATAGAAATCACCCCAAAGTTGTGTCTCCATTTGTGTCCATTTCGTGTCCATTTAGAGATATTTAGGAGTGTCCTTGATGTATGGTTGTGTCCATGTGGAAAAACCCCCAATATTGGACACACTTGTGTTTATCTTGTGTTGAATGATTTTAATACATGTTTTAATCTTAGATTTTTATATGTTAGAGATGTGTTATTGCTTAATATATTATATTAAGTGTATATATATATATATATATATATATATATATATATATATATATATATATATATATATAATATATATACATATATATATTTATATATATAGATATATATATATATATATATATATATATATATATATATATATATATATATGTATATATAAATATATATATATATATATATATATATATATATATATATATATATATATATATATAAGTGAGATGGATAAGCAATAAGCATAAGCAACAGCTTGCTGGCAGCAGCTTTCAGCAGCAGCTTTCAGCTTAAGCAGAAGCAGCTTGCGGCAAGCAGCAGAAAAAGCAGTAAGCATAAGCAGCACCATGCTTTTGCTTACTTTTCATCAACACATGATCAATGACACTGATACGTGTCCAAATAGGACACGAAATGGACACGAATTTTAGGGCTTCCTATTCCTACAGTTAGGTTAGGCCTAGGACTCCATAGATATGCTATAAAATCAAGATTCTATGGTGTGGAATGAAAGTTACCTATGTGTGTCAAAATTCTCAAAAAGCTCCACAAAGAGTTGTTCTTCTTGATAGCCAACTCCTCCAATTTGCTCCCAAGCTGAGATTGCTTGATACCAACAGTAAGAGGAGTAAAATTTGGACCTATAGCAGTTGGTTTGGGTGAAAAAGGAATTAAAATGGATTTTATAGGATTTAATGAAGATGGAGAATTACCTCTTTCTAAAACTTGCCAAAACTATTCTAAGGAGGCTAGCCGTAATACCAAGGAGCTTAAATAGAGAGGGGGAGACCATAGTGGCCGGCCAAAATGGGTTGGATTAGGGTTAGAGCACCATGGTGTGGGCCTATGGGCTATTAAGCCTTAAGTCACAAGTCATGACTTGTGAAATCACAAGCCATTTCTTAATCAATTCAAATCCTAGTTTCTCCAAATTAATTCTAATGGGTTAATTATCACTAACTTAGGTCAAGCTAGGGTTCCATATCCTAATCACATAGTCATGACCTAGGTTAGCCTCTAGGTTAATCTCCAAAGTCAACATTAGTCAAAGTCAACTAAAACACCAAAATCAATTATACTAAAAATCTCTAAAAATCACATTAATTCCAATAAATCTAATAATACATAATAATTCCAAATAATTCCCAAAAATTAAAAAATGACCAAAATATCCGCAAGCTAGAAAAGTGGTAGTGACAAATCTACCCTCCTTAAAATAATTTCGTCCTCGAAATTAAAGGCGAAACTAAACTGCTGAGAAGGATAGAAAAGTATACCTCAAGGTCCAAAAAGATAGGGGTACCGCTCGCGCATCTCATCCTCCCGCTCCCAGGTAGACTCTCCTGGAGAATGATGCCTCCATGCGACGCATACCAAGGGTATCACCTGGTTCCTCAATACCTTCTCTCGGCGATCCAGAATCTCCACAGGCTGCTCTGGATAACTGAGAGTAGGTCCAACCTCAATCTCCGAATGATCGAGCACATGGTCAGGGTCAGCCAATACGTGGAATATGTTGTGAACTCCCACTAGTGCAGGTGGCAAGTCTAGCCGATAAGCCACGTCACCAACTCTCCCATTGATAACGAAAAAGCCGATGAAGCGCGGGCTATGCTTCCTACCTCCACCAAAACATATCGTACCACGAGTCGAAGATATCCGCAGAAAAACTATGTCTCCAACCTAATCACACGCAAGGTCTCAAGTTACTAAAAATCAAACATGATCAATCAAACAAAACAAAAAAATACAACCTACTTCTAATCCTATCTCTAAAACTGTACCTCAACTCCAACGGCCTCCGGTGGCTATCGGCCCAGTGCCGATGTCTGTCCTGCGCCACGCGAAGTCTGTCCCTGATGAGCTTCACCTTCTCGGCTGTGTCAACAACCATCTCTGGTCCCAGTAAAGCTCGCTCTCCAACATTATCCCAAGATAAGGGTGTACGACACCTACGCCCGTACAGAGCCTCAAACGGTGACATCTCAATGCTAGCCTAAAAACTGTTGTTGTAAGCAAACTCTACCAAATATAGATGATCCTCCCAGGAACCTCAAAAATCCAGGACGCACGTCCGCAGCATATCCTCAGGTGTCTGAATAGTCCTCTCTGACTGTCCGTCTGTCTGGGGATGGTATGCAGTACTAAACACGAGCTGAGTGCCCAAACTAGTCTGCAGACTCCTCCAGAAATGTGAAGTAAAACGACTATTCCGATCTGAGACTATGCTGACGAAAACTCCATGAATCCTGACTATCTGCCTCATATATAACTCCGTAAGCCTCTCTGTAGACGTACCAACCTTGAATGGAAAGAAGTAGGCCGATTTGGTCAACCTGTCAACGATGACCCAAATCGTGTCTTTCCCTCCCGGTGTACGCGGCAACCCAGATACGAAATCCATGGTGATATGTTCCCACTTCCACTTTGGAATGGGCAACGGCTACAATAATCCTCCGGGCCTCTGCCTCTCTGCCTTGACCTGCTGACAGACCAAGCATCTAACTACGAAGTGGGACACCTCCCGCTTCATCCTGTACCACCAGATATGCTTTCGCAGATCCCTGTACATCTTGTTGGCACCAGGATGTATAGAGTACTGCGATCTGTGAGCCTCCTGCATGATCTGCTCTCTGAGCTCCCCGCTAGGCACACATAACCGGGAACCGTGCCTCAGGGCACCATCCTCTGCAAGTGAAAACTCATCATCCTCCAATCCTGTACTGATCTGCTCTCGGATACACCGTAGAGCCACATCCTCGAACTGTGTCGCCTTGATCCTATCCATCAAGTCCGACTGTATCTGTAGGCCCCATAGCTGCATCTGCACTCCAGAGACGATCACCTCAATCCCAAGACTCTCCAAGTCTGCAAGCAAGTGCCGATCCATAGTCAAACACATGGCTGTCGGATACCTACTCAAGGCATCGGCAACCATGTTGGCCTTCCCCGGGTGATACTGAAGTGAGATGTCAAAGTCCTTCATCAACTCTATCCATCTGCGCTGCCTCATGTTGAGCTCTTTCTGTGTAAATACATACTTCAAGCTCTTGTGATCTGTAAAAATCTCCACCCTCTCGCCATACAGATAGTGCTTCCACAACTTCAAAACAAAAATCACCGCTGCCAGCTCCAGGTCATGGGTAGGGTAGTTCTTCTCATGGGGACACAATGCCTGGAAGCATAGGCAATCACCTTCCCATGCTGCTGCAAGACACAACCTAGCCCTTTCCCTGAAGCATCACTATAAATAGTGAATCCACCGGATCCTAAAGGCAATGTCAGAATCGGAGCTGTCGTAAGCCGCTTCTTCAACTCATCAAAAGATGCCTGACACTCCTCTGACCAAACATACTCAGCATCCTTCCGGGTCAACCGAGTCAACGGCTCTGCAACCCGGAAGAAATCCTGTACAAATCTCCTATAGTATCCTGCCAACCCCAGGAAACTCCTGATCTCTGCCACTGAAGTCGATGCTGTCCAAGCCTCAACTGCTACAATCTTCTTGGGGTCAACTAAGATTCCATCTCCAGTCACCACATGCCCCAAGAAGTCCACCCGGTCCAAGAAAAACTCACACTTGGAGAGTTTCCCATAAAGCTGCTCCCTCCTGAGAGTCTCTAGCACTATCCGCAGATGCTCCTCGTGCTCCTCCTCTGTCTTGGAATATACCAAGATATCATCAATGAACACCACCACGAACTTGTCCAAGTACTGGTGGAACACCTTGTTCATTGGATTCATAAATACTGCTGGTGCATTGGTTAGCCCAAACGACATAACCAAAAACTCAAAATGCTCGTACCGCATCCTAAAAGCGGTCTTGGGAATATCCTCCCCCTTCACCTTCACCTGGTGATAACCCGACCTCAAATTAATCTTGGAGAATACCCGAGCTCCGCTCAACTGATCAAAGAGATCATCGATCCGCGGCAGTGTGTATCTGTTCTTGATTGTCAGGTTGTTAAATACCCTGTTGTCGATACACATCCGTACCGACCCATCCTTCTTGGGTACGAAGAGTACCGGTGTACCCCAAGGTGAAGAACTAGATCGGATGAAGCCCTTGTCCTGTAGCTCATCCACCTGCTTCTTCAGCTCCACCAACTCGCTGTTGTTCACTCGATAGACATGCTGGAAGATAGGTTCTGCGCCGGGAACCAAGTCTATCAAAAACTCTATATCTCTGTCTGGTGGAAGCCTTGGCAACTCCTTTGGGAATACGTCCATAAACTCTGCGATCAAGGGATACGGAGCCACCTGCTCCTTAACTGAAGCTCCACAGAAGACTCCGTCGTCCTGCTCTGCCTGCCGTCGGGTGTACTCAAACTCTGGCTCTCCTGGCGCCACGAATAAACTCTACTCCCTCGGCAATCAATATGGGCGTGGTGTCTACTCAGCCAGTCCATACCTAATACTATATCATAGTTCGGTAATGGCATGACGAGTAAACTCACTCCCAACTCTCGACCTCCCAATAAGACGCTCCACCCTCTGCAAATATCACTCACGAGGATGACCCCACCCCCGGTCGTGATCTTGCAGGTCCTAGGCAATGGTTCAGAAACCAAACTGTGTCTAATAGCATACGATATTGACAAAAAACTGTGGGAAGCCCCGGAATCAAAGAATGTAAATGCTGGAAGGGAATCGAGAAGAACCGAACCTGCTATCAGCTCTCCGATGGCTTCGGCATCCTCAGCTGCCATGGCGAAAGGTCACCCCTGCTGTCCACCTCGTGCCTGCTGCTGGTGCTGCTGGAACCTCTGCTGCTGGGTCTGTAGGGCTGGTCCCCTCTGCTGGCCTGCTGGAGCCTTGGCAACACCTTCCTGAGCTCCTTGCCCAAAAGCCCAGGACAATCCCTCAACTGGTGATCTCCCGCACCACATAGTAGGCACTTGCCTAGCTCCTTCCTGCACTCATGGTTTATATGCCCCGGCTTTTTGCAGAAGGCACAAACGACTACCTGCTGCTGCCGGGGTGCCTGCTGCTGATGCCTCTGCTGCTGCTGCACCTGCTGAAAAGGTGCACGACCCTGCTGCTGATACTACTGAGCTGGCCTCTGCTGCTGAAATTGCTGCTGGAAGTGAGGCCTCTTGGCCTGCCCCTGACTGCTGTTGCCACCCTGGAAGTCACGACCCCTCTTCTGCTTCAGCCCTAGGTCGTCTTCCGCCGCCGTAGCCCCAGAAAATATCTCAGCAAAAGTAGCGTTTCGGTCGCTCTTAGTCAGCGACCGAGCCTCTATAATCAAGCCCTGACGAAACTTTCTTGCCTTCGTCTTCTCAGTCAACTCATCTATAAACCGGGCCAATCTGCAGAACTCTCCGGCATACTCAGCTACCGTCTGGTTCCCCTGAACCAGACCCTCGAACAGTGCCTCGATACCTCCCAAGGCAACAACAGAAAAGAAATGCTCCTTAAACAACTCCTTGAACTGGGCCCAAGTCTGGCCCTCAACTCCCACCCTGGGATCTGCCTGATACCACGCACGGGCTAAGTCTTGCATCTAGCTGCCCGCTGCCTCGATCTGGAGTCGATCTGGTATCTACGCCAGTCGAAAGATCTCCTCAATATGCTCTATCCAGTCGTCTGCAATGTGAATGCCCTCTGTGCTGAAGAACTCTCGAGGATGCATCTTCTGGAAGTCCTGAATGTCCTTTTCCCTTCGACGGGGCCACTACTGGGCCCCCTGAGCAGTAATCATCTCGACTGTGGTGCGAACCAGCTGGTGTGCCTCGTCGATCCCCTGACAGAAATTGGTCGTCTGCCTCGTCTGCTGCTGCTGGTGCGACTCCATAATCCTCTCCACGAAGGAGAAGAGATGTTCAGCATCTACCATCCCCGCAGGCGGAGGCTGCTGCAGTGGAAGGATCTCAGGAATCATTGGGCTATGCCTCCTGGCTGCTGGAGGTGCTCCTCTAAAAGCTGCAGAGACACCGACTCCTGAGGGCTGTACTGGCCCTACGGTACTGGGAGCTGGCTGCTGGACACGAGAGCTGGCAGACCCCTCTACAGCCTCTTCCGTCATGGGGCGATGCGATCTCGTCTCAACCATCCTGGAGACACAGGTCAAACAAGAAACAATTACTGAGAATGAGTCAAAAAATCAAAGGAGGACAGTTAAAAATTCTAAGGAAGACAATAAGCAACAAAATAGATATACGGAATCTGATAAAAAAAATTTCCTAGTGTGATTGAGTACCTTCAAAAATATACTAATTCATACTGCAGGCTGCAGTGATATTCTAGTTCGAATACCACTACATTTCCAACATAGACCTGCATGGGCCACCACTAAAAATGTGTCACGACCCACACCCTAGAGTAAGGGCACGAGACGTGGGTACGTCCAGCCTACGCCGCAGTATCGGCGGTAGAACGCTGTCCTAGGTCACAACACCTAACAGTTATAGGTAATAAACAGTTATACTCTCCGAATGGGGGTGACATAACAGAATATATCTCAATCACAACTAACGTAGAACATGAAAGGAAGATAGATAGATAATAAAGATGTAAGTCCAAATCCACAGGAAATACAATAGAGAAAGAGAGCTAAGTGTCTATAAAAACTCCACAACATCCAGACATAATACAAATCCCAAATGTAAATACAACTCAACTCCAAATACTATGAAATAAGATAAACTAACTATGGAGCAACAGTCTCTACTGCTAAGGGATCCGATTGGAAGTCCGGATCGCAAGTGTCCTCTAAGGCTGTCCCATAGTAAGTGTCTAGGCAGGCCTCCTCTTCGTCCTCTGTAAAATTGTCAACATGTCCAATCAGGACGGGAACGAGCACATATCTCTCAAACAGTTCATAGCAGGTTAGGAGTATGAAATCATGCAATAGAGTAAAATACAGGAAGTGCTGAAAGGAAGTACAAGTAAACAGGAGATATTTTGTAACTGAATGTAAATGCATGATAGTAAAGACTGTAAGTGGCTATGTGATTTAGAGTACAATATGGTTATGTAAACGGCTTAGGAGCACATGAATACAACTAAGAAGCACATGAATACCTACTGGGGATAGTGTCCACATAACCAATTCTACTCACCCCGCCCCAATCAATACACAAGGATCCATTCAAGTTATGTTATAGGCACATGAATACAGCTAAGATACGTGAACTCATGTAATGAGTAGTACATGAGGCACATGATAAGCACATGAAAGCACATGAGAACATGTGAATACATGAACTAGTACGAGTACAAGGAGTACTTGATGCACATAATAAAGTACATGAACATGAAATACCCGATGCACCCGTAGAGGGATAACATCCCAGGAAAGGATCCATATAGTACTAATCCGTGAAGGTACGTGTCAGCATCAAGTAAAGTAATCTAGAGCAAGAGTATAGTACAGACAAGTATGAAAAGATCAGAGAATGTACTCGCCTGCTAACTGAATGTCCAAGACGAAAGTACTATCTGAGGAGTGGTGTCTGGCTCCTATTAGAACAGCACAAGTCACAACAAGTCCAGAATAGTAATAAGATGCACTACGATGCATACTATATGAATCTCGGTCAATCTAGACCAAAGTCAACTCTTGGTCAACTCTGGTCAACCCTAGAAGTCAAACTAGGTCAACCAAGTCAAACCTAAGTCAAACTAGTCTATACTAGGCTAACATGACTATTCTAAGTCTAACAAGGCTACACTAGTCTATTCTAGGCTCTACACTAACACACAGACACTCACATAGGCCATAGGCTAAGAGACTAGGCCATAGGCAAAACCATGCCTAAAGCCAACCATACATCACACCTACACAAGGCTATTCTATATCTAAAATAATACACAAATTACAATATTAATATAATCTAATATAGGAAATCATAACTTATAGGTTATCTATATGTGTACTACACCTACATGAATATCTAAATATATATATATATATAGACACACACATTATATATATAAGATACTTATACATATATACCTCAATATATATATATATATATATATATATATATATATATATATATATATATACATGAGAAATGAAAGTGTGCGTGTCATGGGTATGTGAAAGAAAACATGTGTGTGATGAGGGTTCATGTGAGAAACATAGGTGTGTGAAGTAGAGGGTGTGTAACATGAAACCTAGGCTAATAGTGAGTGAGCTAATAGAGTGTGATACCATGAGAGTGTGTGCCAATTAGTGAGAAAACAGTGAGGGAAATTACATAGGTGTGTGGCAACAGTGAAACTTGAGTGTGGGTGACATGTAGTGAGGGTGTTAGGCAAAAATCAGTGAGGAAACAACCCCATGCCTCAGTTAAAACAGTCCCATCTTCCATTCCCAGATTACTCAGTTAATATACATTAAAAAAACCCTCAAAACAGTTCAACTAAACTCAGATTTAAATCCCAAACTTCATTCCCAGATTCCTGTGCCAAAACAGTTCCAATTCATCCCAAATTCAACATACACCTAGCTAACATATAGATGAACCAATACATGGTCCTAAACCATGCAATTAACAGTTTAAATTAGGTTAAAATCGATGAAAAAATTGAATTTAAAATCTGGAATCAGAACAGAAATATTGACAGTTTATTAAGGTATCAGAAAAATAGAAAAAAAAAGAGAATTGATCAATTAAATTAAATTAAAACAGCAATACAATAGTTGGTAAAGTATACACACATCATGCACGTGTCATATGATGAGTTTGTGTCCACCAAAGTGGACACAAACGTGTCTAATCATTTAAAACCCAAAATCAGGAAAACTGGACACAGCAGTGTGCAATCATCGTGCACGTGTACATAGTGTCCGTGCACTCGACACGATGCGACACAAGCCACGTGGTTTTGTCCAAGTGTCGACCAAGTGTAGGGCTAGGGTTAGGACACCCTGCCACATGTCCACGATACATGTGCGTGACACAGGACACGCGTATCAGTGCTCAAAACTGATAGCACTCTGCACAGTGCAAAATCAGTGCACGCGTTCGTGCGTGTCCGACACGACACGTGGGGCTCTAAAACTTAGGGAGCCCCTTGTCAGTGTCGTCCCCGTGTCACACGTCAAATTTGACGTGTCAACGTGCAATGTCCAGGGTGCTGTGTCTCCCGAAATGCAGGGCATGCACAGTGCCCGTGTACGCACGCACGCGACAGTGAGTTCGCGTATCCGTGCAGACTCGACACGACACGAAAATGACACAAGGATATTAGAAACGTGTAAGCGACACCTAAACCTAATTTTCTATTCAAATACTTTCCTAAAAATCATACGAAATGCCCATTGGGGTATTTCATCAAACACATGATCAATGACACTGATACGTGTCCAAATAGGACACGAAATGGACACGAATTTTAGGGCTTCCTATTCCTACAGTTAGGTTAGGCCTAGGACTCCATAGATATGCTATAAAATCAAGATTCTATGGTGTGGAATGAAAGTTACCTATGTGTGTCAAAATCCTCAAAAAGCCCCACAAAGAGTTGTTCTTCTTTATAGCCAACTCCTCCAATTTGCTCCCAAGCTGAGATTGCTTGATACCAACAGTAAGAGGAGTAAAATTAGGACCTATAGCAATTGGTTTGGGTGAAAAAGGAATTAAAATGGATTTTATAGGATTTAATGAAGATGGAGAATTACCTCTTTCTAAAACTTGCCAAAACTATTCTAAGGAGGCTAGCCCTAATACCAAGGAGCTTAAATAGAGAGGGGAAGACCATAGTGGCCGACAAAAATGGGTTGGATTAGGGTTAGGGCACCATGGTGTCGGCCTATGCGATATTAAGCCTTAAGTCACAAGTCATGACTTGTGAAATCACAAGCCATTTCTTAATCAATTCAAATCCTAGTTTCTCCAAATTAATTCTAATGGATTAATTATCACTAACTTAGGTCAAGCTAGGGTTCCATTTCCTAATCACATAGTCATGACCTAGGTTAGCCTCTAGGTTAGTCTCCAAAGTCAACATTAGTTAAAGTCAACTAAAACACCAAAATCAATTATACTAAAAATCTCTAAAAATCACAATAATTCCAATAAATCGAATAATACATAATAATTCCAAATAATTCCCAAAAATTGAAAAATGACCAAAATACCCTCAAACTAGAAAAATGGTAGTGACAATACCGATTCTTGAGAGGGACTAGCTACCATCTTAGGGAATTCTGTGTCATGACATGTCATGTCCGGATCCATTATACTATTTGGGAATGAAAAATTATTAGGGGCTATATGATCAATACCACCTGTCACTATATTATTGTGCTTGCGCCACACTCACTTCACATAGGGGTGTAGCGAGATCTTATTCCTTGTGCTCGTTATCCAGGTTGGCCGGTATGACCCTTTTCAGTGATTTTCTTGTGATTGTCGGGCCAAGTGGATAGCCTGTCCTATTTTCCAAGCCGATCATATAACGTTCTAATAATTCATGGCACATTTTATATTTACTTTATTACATCATATATCGTTCTTAGTTCTACATTCATTACTTTTCTCACCATGTTATGATATTCAGTACTCACATCCTGTTATATATTTCCTATTGATTTTGTCTTGTATTTCATTATGATTATCTCTTATAGAATTTGTCAATTCATATGGAACTGCTGTTAGTGTTTTGTACTTCCTTATTTTCCTAACAGGATACCGTTGATATATTATATATGATTCTGAGATAGACTGCTCGACCTACTATGGGGTCGGGGCAGATGGAGACTTAAGCCAGGACTGTGACCTGGTAGTTGAGCCACTAGACTTTACACACCTGGACTAGTATAGTTTAGTTAGGTTTGCCTGGACTGCGATCCAGCTAGTGTTTTCAGACTGTAGTATTTTATATTATATTTTGAGATTCTGTGATGTGTTTATATCTCTGAGCTTGTGTTGGATCTTGAACTCATTTTCTGTTTTCACTTCTATCATATTTCCATTCCGTGCTAACTATCTTAGTTTGTTCTTGTGATTGAGTTATGCCATATTATACCTCCGTATGGAGATGACAGGTACCCTTATATTTTGTTTAGTTTTAGTATTTATAGATGACCTATACAACGTTCTATCGCTAATTCTACGGCGTAGGCTGGACATACCCACGTTCTCGTGCCCTTCCTCGGGGTGCGGGTCATGACACATTTTTGTGGTGGCCCATGCAGATCGATGTCGCAATTAGTATGATTTCATAATGATGCTCGACTTAGAGTACTAATTACGAGCCTGCGACTAGGACATAGGATCTAGGATATGATAGGAGTTACTCAATCACATTTTAGGAAAATTCTGATCTTTTGATTACCATGACAACTCTTCTTGTATTGAATTCAATTGTCCTTCCTTGGCATTCCTTGTCATGTGTCATATTGATTTCTTGTTTCAATCTATCCTCAGGATGACGATTACTCGCTCTTAGACAGCAGGACCTAGTGCTGTTCTAGAGAGGCCCGATCTGGTAGGATCTCCACCTCCGGCTGTGGGAGCTGCAGTTGAGGGAGCTGCCACCTCAGTTCATGTCCTTCAAGCGGAAGTAGCAGTGACAGTTCCAGGAGGTCTTCCACCTCCAGCTGTGGGATCGTCTATAGTCATTCCTAAGACTCTTCTACCGCCACCTCCGCTACCGACGAATGCATAGCAGATGATGGCCCTTCTACAGCAGAAATGCAGACCCAGAGGGCCCAGGCAGAGGCACAATAGCATCAGGCTAACGCATCCCACCTCCAGACAGAGGTGCTACGACAAAGCATGGAGAACTTCCACCAGCTGGCGATGGTAGCAGTTGAGAGGGTAGTCTTGGGTACAGTTTGGGGTACCCCAGTTCAGCAGCAGAATCAGGGGAGGCCTCGCACATGTTTGGATTTCAGGAAGATGAACCCGAAGGACTTTAAGGGTACCGAGGGTATCCTGTATGCTGATGACTGGTTGGAGGATGTCCAGAGGAGCTTGGAGTTAGCATAGGTTCTGAGGGGACTATGGGTGACGTCTGCGGCTAGCCAGTTCTTTGACATCGCTTTAACGTGGTTCCGGAAAGACCCTCAGGTGTCAGTGAGGGTTATATCATGGAAGAACTTTCGGAGGCTCTTCAAGGAGAAGTTCTACCCCGGCGTGGTTCTTACAGCTCTGGAGGCCCAGTTCGTCGAATTAGTGCAAGGGAACTCGTCAGTGGACGAGTATGCAGCGGAGTTCTTCCGTTTGAGTAGGTTTGTACAAGATCTGATCCAAAATGAGGGGTATAAGTCCCGCAAGTTTTGGAGGGGCCTTATTCATGCGGTTCGCACTCGTACTTCCAGATGACGTGATACGACCTTTGAGTAGATACTGATGGAGGCACAGATAGCAGAGGAGGACTTCGGCCTTAAGCCGAAGAGGGGCAGCGATGTTCTCGGAACGAGCTCTTGTGCGAGGCCGACGAAGCGCCCTCACTTTCAGCAGAGGCAGTTTCAGCAGCAGCCTCAGTTACAGATTCAGCAGGCACCAGTACGTGCCCACTAGCATCAGGGACATGGCCAGAGGCAGACTACTCAGTACAGCTTCTGCGGAAAGTCGGGCCACAGTCGAGAGGCCTATAGGAAGAGGTTGGGCGTATGTCTATACTTTGGGGCGCTCGACCACCAGCTGAAGGATTGCCACGTTCGTGGAGTCCGAGAAGGCCAGGACAGAGTGCAGCAAGCTAGGGGTGGCCAACAGGAGTGAGCTTTCGTCGTGACAGTCGAGGACACACAGACAGTAGCAGGGCAGATTGCAGGTTCCAATCTTCGATTCAATTTCCGTATTTGCCTCCTTATACCTGTCTTGAAATTCGATTCTATCTGTTCCTTGATAATTGATGAATTTTGTTCGGTTATTCTTGTGATATGATTTTGATTTTTCCTCTGAGATAAGTCGTATGGGCTAGGTCACCTCGATTATGGGATTTTAGAGTCTTCTATGGTCATGTTAGCAGACATAGTGAGGACATATAGTCGAATTATGGACGTATTTATCGGGTATGAGAATTTAAGGTTTTTACGACTAAGCATGCGACAATACGGAAATTTTAAATACCATAATTCAAGAGGTATGTTCCATAGTCGAGGACTCTGTGATTATCGTAGCCTTGCTCAATAGCATGACGTAGATTCTGAGTATCATGATTTTGGACAGACACATATGATTATCGAACTGTATGATTTTGAGGCTATGTTTATGGGGTGTTTGACCTATAAGGAGAACTAGCATCTTAATTCCGAGGAACTTGTAGCACCCATTTTCTAAATTGAGGATAATTTTGACTTTTATAATTTTAATTATTTATTTATTGACATTTAAATTATGATATGATTTAGGAGATTTTTTATCATTTTAAAACTATTTAAAGCCATGACTTGTGATTTTGATGTATTGCTAGTGAAATCCTAGAGACTACTTGACCTAGAGCCTAACCATATGATTAGGATATTTTTAATATCATTTCTGGCCTAAGGGTATTTTGGTCATTTGACCTCTTTGAATTATTTTAAAATTTATTGCATTGGTGATTGTTAATTTTGACTTTTGATAGGAGTGATTTTGTGTTAGTTTCGTGTCCGTAACGGACATGTATGAGTTTTTATTTACATGTTTTGGATGTGCCTCAAAGAGATTTTTTTTATTTTTATTTGTTGATTTTTTTTGAAAAGTATTTGAATGGGATTGTTTTCTGCATATGTTTCCTGTGATTGCTTTATTTTAATTTCGGAGGACGAAATTTTTTAAGATAGATAGATTTATCACCTCCAGTTTTCAAGAATAGAGATATTTTGGTCATTTTTATTTTAGAATATTTTTGGATTTATTTTATTATTTATGATATTGTTTTGGGGTTATTTGAGTCGGGTTCGAATTTCAACTCAATCCGACTTGTATCGGAGACCCGGGGTAGCTTTGACTCTAGTGGGATCCATTCATTAGTTAGACATGGCCCACATGACAATAATTAAGTTAGTATAGTTAGACTAATATTCATGACTAGGTTGGGTTGATTAGATACTCAAACTAGACTATTTTAGTCCCAAACCAAAACCTAATTTAAATTGAACAAATAGGAGTCATTAGAGGGCATTTTAGACATTTCAAAATGGGACACCTAGCCCAATGTGGCCGGTCATGAAGGAAGATGAGTAAGTCATCCTCTTTTGTTCTTAGCCACAAATTTCTCTCTCTCTCTCTCTCTCTCTCTCCTCTCTCTCTCTCTCTCTCTCTTGTTCTTCCTCAAATTTGAGAAGAACCTCCATTGATTTCATCCCCAAATCAATCCTTTCCTCCATTAAATCTTTATCATTTCTTCTCTACTCCATGAAGAGATGTTGCTAGCCAAGTTTGGGAGGATTTGACATTGGTTCATGTCCTTTTGGAGATCCCTTCGTGTCGGTGTCGTATCAGAAGGAGTTTCTTTAGATTTTGCCTCCCGGAAGGTAAATCTACCCTCTAAATCAAACCCACATGCATTTAGGAATGTTTTGAACCCATAGAAATCACCCCCATAGTTGTGTCTCCATTTGTGTCCATTTCGTGTCTATTTAGAGATATTTAGGAGTGCCCTTGATGTATGGTTGTGTCCATGTGGAAACCCCCAATATTGGACACACTTGTGTTTGTCTTGTGTTTGAATGATTTTAATACATGTTTTAATCTTAGATTTTATATGTTAGAGATGTGTTATTGCTTGTCTTACATTTTCTTTCATGTATCATAATTAATGTATCATAATATAAATTCATTTGTATATATATTATATTAAGTGTATATATATATATATATATATATATATATATATATATATATATATATATATATATATATATATATATATTTATTTATTTATTTATTATATTTATATATAAGTGAGATGGATAAGCAATAAGCATAAGCAGCAGCTTGCGGCAGCAGCTTTCAGCAGCAGCAGCTTGCGGCAGCAGCTTTCAGCTTAAGCGGCAGCAGCTTGCGGCAAGCAGCAGGAAAAGCAGTAAGCATAAGCAGCAGCAGCAGCTTTCAACCGTACCTTATGGCAGCTTTTTGAGCCTTTTAGACTTTAATTTTAACCCCATTTAGCCTTTTTAGCCATTAGATTTAACCCCATTTTCCTTTAGCAATTAGCCCCCTTCTATTTAGCCCTTGCCATTTATTAGTTAGCCCTTGTTAGATAGAGTTTGCTAGCAAGTTGTTAGATTTTGTTAGTTAGAATTGTTAATAGATGTTAGCTTATATGTTAATATTAGATTTGAGAGTTTTGGGCCCAGTGGGGTGTGTTTAGTGAGTGTACTAGACAAGTTAGTATCCTACCTATGTGAGGTTGGTTAGTATCCTAATAGAGCTAGTGAGTGTGATACTCTAAGACACTAGGAGTGTGGAGCGGTGAGCTAGTATGGGTGGATAGTGTTAGGAGGGTGGTATCTCAGGATACCATAGGGTGTCTCATGATACCTTAAGGTAATGTTGAGAGTGACCAACATAGGAATAAGATTGACTGGAAGGACTTGATACCTAGATTTCTGGGTTGGTAATATCTATATAGGTTAGTGTCTAGCTACCATAAGAAGCCTAGGTCAGTCTACCAAGGTTAGGAAGGGTTGCCTTTGTATCGGGGCAAGGTATTGGGAATACTTTGTGAAGGGTAATAGGTAAGGTTAAGGTAATTACCTAGAAGCTAAGGTATGAGTTTAACAGTTTAAGATATAGTTAGAAATTGTTTTCCTTGGTTGGTAGTGGTCAGGATTAGTGCTCTTAGACTAGTTTTGACCTCGGTTGACCGTTTTGACCAAAAGTCAACAAAAGTCAACCGAAAGTCAAACTTAGCATAAAAGTGACTAGAACTTGACCGAACTTAACCATAGTTGACCAGTTGACTGAAAGTCAACTGTTAGTCAACATTTGACTAGTTTGACCCAGGGTTGAACTAGAGTTGACCAGAGTTGACCAAAAGTCAACTGTAAGTCAATATTTGACCCAGTTTTACCTAGTTTGACTTGGATTGACTTTCTGTGACCTTGTTTGTTCTAGTTTGGCTCAGTATGACCTAGTATGACCTAGTTTGGCCCAGTATGACCTAGTTTGACCTAGTTTGACTTAGACTTACAAATCATGACTTGATTAGTTTTTTTTTTATTATTGAACCCTGTTTTGACTGATGGTATCTTATCTTTAGGTCTGTGATTACTCTGAGCATCTGTTCACCTTATCAGCTCAGAACCATAGGCGAGTACATTTACTGATAGTTTTCATTGTCTTGATATCTGCTATATCCGATTCAGTCGTAGTGTCTTACTTGATTTCCAATACGATAGTTTACGGACTAGTATACGTCGGATCATGACGTGAGATGTTGTTCCTAGATTTTCTTGGTATATTGGTACATTTTCTGACTTGTTTCCTATACTTGTATAGACACCGATTCCTGAGAGAGAGTAACTACCCTCTTAGGGAATCCCGTGTCATGACGTGTCATGTCCGGATCCATTATACTAATCGGAGATAGAGAATTATTAGGGGCTATGTGATCAATACCACCCTCTCACTATATTCTTGTGCTTGCGCCACTCTCACTTCATGTAGGGTGTAGCGAGATCTTATTCCTTATGCTCGGTATCCAGGTTGGCCGGTATGACCCTTTCCAGTAATTTTCTTATGATTGTCGGGCCAAGTGGATAGCATGTCTTGTTTCCCAAGCCGATCACATAATACTCTAATAATTCGTGGCACATTTTATATTTACTTATTACATCATATATCCTACTTAGTTCTACATTCATTACTTTTCTCACCATGTTATGATATTTAGTACTCACATCCAGTTATATATTTCCTGTTGATTTTTTCTTGTATTTAATTATGATTGTCTCTTATAGAATTTGTCAATTCATATGGAACTGCTGTTAGTGTTTTGTACTTGCTTATTTTTTGACAGGATACCGTTGATATATTACAGATAATTCTGAGGTAAACTGCTCGACCAACTATGGGATCGGGCAAATAGAGACTTAGGCCAGAACTGTGACCTGGTAGTTGAGCCACTAGACTTTGCACACCTGGACTAGTATAGTTTAGTTAGGTTTGCCTGGACTGCGATCCAGCTAGTGTTTTCAGACTGCAGTATTTTATATTATATTTTGAGATTCTGTGATGTGTTTATATGTCTGAGCTTGTGTTGGATCTTGAACTCATTTCCTGTTTTTACTTCTATCATATTTCCATTCCGTGCTAACTATCTTAGTTTGTTCTTGTGATTGAGTTATGCCATATTATACCTCCGTACGGAGATGACAGGCACCCTTATATTTTGTCTAGTTGTAGTATTTATAGACGATCTATAAAATGTTCTACCGTCGATTCTGCGGCGTAGGCTGGACGTACCTACGTTTTCGTTCCCTTCCTCAGGGTGCAGGTCGTGACAACATGATCACATATCTACGCTAATACTCCCCGCCTCCAACTGGTATAGTGAATCCAACCATGATACTTTATGATACAAGATTCTATGAGAAGGTCACGAGCTTTCGCAGGAATCGAGGTTCATACAATGCACAAGAACGTCACTACACCAAAAAGGTCCTTTGGAACGCTAAAATTCTATTCCTAATAATATTAGGCACACCTATATTTCGTGCCTATTTATGGGCTGCCAGATTTCTTGGAACGCCAAACAGGCGTTCCAGTAAACATTTATTGGAACGCTATTAATGTGTTCCAATATGGGAACACCAATAGAGCGTTCCAAAAAAGAGTTCCAACAAAATATTCCAAATACTTTTTGCCTCACTAATTAGAAAGGCTAAAAAGAGTTCCAATTTTTGAACACCATAAACATGTTCCTAAAACAAGCATTCTAGAATAAATTTTGGACCACTTTCTAGAAAACTAAAAAGTGTTCCAATTTTTGAAC
>JANAVB010007600.1:2426096-2431096 GCA_029216955.1 Iris pallida
GCAGATGGTCATCCCATGATCCCTGAAAATCTAGAAAGCACGCTCTCAACATGTCTTCCAAAATTTGTATCATCCTTTCTGACTGTCCATCAGTCTGTGGATAATATGCTGAACTGAACTTCAGGCGACTGCCAAGACTGTCTTGCAAGCTTCTCCAAAACATGGAGGTGAACCGAGTATCCATGTCTGAGACGATACTTACCGGCACCCCTTAGTGACTACCAACTTCCCTCATGTATATATCCGCTAGATGCTCCGTAGATTGTCCAACTCAGAATGGTAGAAATCTCGCGGACTTTGTAAGTCTATCCACTATCACCCAGATGGCATTGTTACCTTTTTGTGTTCTTGGGAGTCCTGATACAAAATCTATTGTAATATGCTCCCACTTCTATTCAGGTACTGGTAGTGGTTGCAGTAGTCCAGCAGTCCGTTGGTGCTCAGCTTTCACTTGTTGACACACTAAACATTTCGAGACAAATTTAGCTATCTCTCGCTTCATTCCATGCCACCAAATTTTTTGTCTCAGATCCTGGTACATCTTCCTACTCCTAGGATGAATGGAGTACTGAGAACTATGTGCTTCAGTCATTAGCTCGGTCCGGAGTTCTCCAAATGGTACACACAAACGACTTCCGAACCACGAGGATCCATCAGAATGCTTCATCAATCCAGTTTGTACCCCAGCTTCTGTTTGACTCCACAGTTTTTGCAGCTTCACATCCTTCTTCTGTGCCTCCTTAATTCTCTCTACTAAGGATGATTGAACTTATAAACTTTCCCAGATTCCATCTGCTACTGGACATATCACTTCAATCCACATCTTTCTGAGATCATCCAATATCTTCTTGGGCGTGTTCATAAAGAAAGCCTCAGGCCTTCTACTCAGAGCATCTGCCACTCTGTTCGCCTTGCCTGGATGATACTCCAACTCCATATCAAAATCCTTAAGCAACTCGAGCCATCTACGTTGCCTCATATTTAGCTCATTTTGGGTGAACACATATTTCAAACTTTTATGATCTGTGTAAATCTTGATCTGTTTACCATACAAGTAATGCCTCCACAGTTTTATTGCAAACACAACAGCTGCTAACTCCAGATCATGTGTTGGATAGTTCCTCTCATGAACCTTCAACTGTCGCGAAGCATAAGCGATAACCCTTCCGTGCTGCATCAGCACACTGCCCAAACCGTTGCCAGAAGCATCACTGTAAATCTCGTAACCTCCTGATCCTGAGGGTAAAGCTAGTACTGGTGATGTGATAAGTCTTTCCTTTAATTCCTCAAATACCGCTTGATATTTATCAGTCCAAATGAATTTCTCATTCTTCCGAGTCAATCTAGTAAGTGGCTCAACTATTCTGGAAAAGTTCTCCATAAATCTTCTATAGTATCCAGCTAAACCAACGACACTTCGAATCTCCGCTACATTCTTGGGAGTAGGCCATGATTTAACTGCTTCTATTTTCTTAGGATCTATTGTTATGCCTTCTCCACTAACTATGTGTCCTAAGAAAGAAATATCTTTTAACCAAAACTCGCATTTACTCAGCTTCCCATACAGTTTCTCCTGTCGTAGAGTCTCAAGTACTATCCTCAAATATTCTTCATGCTCCTCCTCGTTCTTCGAGTAGATCAATATGTCATCAATGAACACGATTACAAATTTATCCAGATACTGATAGAATATTCTATTCATCAAATCCATGAATATGGCCAGAGCATTTGTCAATCCAAAAGCCATGACTTGGAACTCATAATGTCCGTATCTAGTTCTAAAAGCAGTCTTTGGTATGTCTTCTTTTTTAATCTTCACTTGATGATAGCCTGATCTGAGATCTATTTTGGAAAATACAGTTGCTTCTCCAAGTTGGTCGAATAATTCATCGATCCTAAGGAGTGGATATTTGTTCTTGATTTTCAGTTCATTCAGTGCTCTATAATCTATGACCAATCTCAGGCTCCCATCCTTTTTCTTTACAAATAGTACAGGTGCTCCCCACGGAGAAACACTAGGCCCGATAAACTCCTTAGCTAGCAATTCCTTGATTTGTTTATTTAATTCTGCTAGTTCCTCCTTATTTATTGGTTATATCTTCTTAGCAATTGGGGCTGCTCCAGGAATTAGATCAATGCTAAATTCAACTACCCTATCCGGTGGCAATCCGGGTAATTCATCAGGAAATACATCCTTAAACTCATCTACAACCCTTGGCCATTCCTCTATTACTTGGTTCATGAGACTCCTAAGGTCAAACCTCTCTAACTCCTCCTTGTCAAACTCCTTCTGAGCTCTAACAAATTCATGCAATTTCCTACTAGGTAAGGAAAACTGAACTTTTTCTTGTCCACAATCAATGATTGCGGAGGTTGCTATTAACCAATCCATTCCAAATACTATATCATAGTTGTCCATAGGAAAGACTAATAGTCTAGTTCGGAAGCTTGCTCCTCCCATTTTGATTAGACAGTTTCTACAAATTCGATTTACTTCTACTACACCATTGTCCGTAAGGATTTTCAATTTTCTAACTAGAGGTTGAGTCTCAATATTATACTCAGTTATGAATGATACAGATATAAAGGAATGAGTAGCTCCAGAATCAAACAATACTGATGCAGATTTAAAGAAACGAGTATAGTACCTGACACCACGTCTCCCGCAATTCCAGCTTTATTGCTATCCATCATAAAGGCTTGACCGTGGTTCTTTTTCCTCTTGTTGTTGTGGTTCTGACCCGTCTTCTGAGCTTGATGGAATTGATGCGCTTGAGGTGCCAATGCTGGTCTCTGCTGATATCTTGTAGGAGCATGACCTTGCGCTTGTGGTGCTGCAGCAGAATTAAACCTGGGCTCATTACTTTGAAAGAAAGGCCTTTGTTAAAATTCCGGGTTTGCAGCCCTTGGTCCCTGTGCATTATTCTATACTACAGATCTTTCATTGTTCTGGGGACATTGCTTCAACCGGTGGTTGGAGGATCCACACTTCAGGTACTTCCCTTGAAGTCTTCTGCAATTATTCTTCGTATGTCCTGACTTCCCGCAGTAAGAACAGCTTAGCGTGACTCTATTTTGCTCATGCTGAGCACGCTTCTGTTGTCCTTGTCTCGAGGTCCTTCCTTGAGGTGAGCCGGTCTCCAGACTCCGCTTTTGTCCTGCAGTCTTCAAGTTGACCTTATCATTTTGTATCCTTTCTTGGTCTCTTGCAGCTTCGACCACTTCTGCGTAAGTCTGACATCTGTAGGGGGGCAACTTTCATCTTCAGCTTATCGTCCAGCCCTTCCATGAACCGGACTACCTTTGCCTTCTCCGTAGTCACCATGCTCAAAGCATACCGGCTTAGTCTTGTGAATTCTGTCGAGTATTCCTCGACAGATGTCTTATTCTGCTTCAAATGTAGGAATCTCCTTTCCAGCTCCAACTTGGCACTTGGGGGAAAGAATCTCTCTTCAAATTCTTCCTTAAATTTTTTCCATGATATAATCTCATCTGATTCTTCCGGGTGTAAGGAGCTCCACCAGATATCGGCAACATCCTTCAGTTGAATCCTTACTAGAGATACTATGTCATTTGGCGCGATCTTCGTGCCCTTCAGCAACCCTTCTGTGGTCCTAATCCACTATGTCGCTTCCATAGGAGTTTTAGTCCCCTTGAACTATGGAGGCTTAATCGTCCTGAAATGTGAAATGGTCCCAGCCTTAGGAGCAGTTGCGACATCCAATCTTTCCAGTAGCTTTGCAGACACAGCTTGGCAAAGTGGGATTTCTTGGGTGTTGGCTGCCAAGATTTTCTAAAAACTTTCCATTGTGTCAGTCGAACGCATCTCGGTGGTTTCCATTTGCAATGTGTCGGGATTTCGTGAAGAAGATATTTCCTAAATATTAAGGATGGGAAATTCTTAATGCAAAATTTAAAAGGGAAATCTTAAAAAACTTAATTGCTAAAGGAGAAAAAAGGCAATCACAATTAATATAGTTAAAGCCAAAAGAAGCATATTTCATTCATTCACAAAACATGATTACAATATGCTTCACAAGGAAGTCTTTACGACTTCAAAACTCTAAACCCTATACAAAATTATTTACATCTGTTGTAATTTCCAAATTATTATACAACAGACAAAAATTTCTTTTCTACACCTCCACATCATGTCTTTCTACATATACATATACATATACATATATCTGCTGATCCGTCAAAATGTTGTACAGTAGACAAAAAGCCATCCCATTTTCTAGTTATCCTGACTAACCCCTCGTCAGCTTCAGGTAAGTGATCTCCAGAATCTTATCGTAGGGGTTGATCTCTTTCCACTCACTTATGGTCCCATCATACCCATAAGTAAAGGGGGATAGACCGTCCTTCGCAAGGAAGAATATAAGACGTAATTCCTTCTCATAATAAACTTCTGCTCCATTTTCAATGTCCCGAATCTTGGGACGCAGGCGATGGAAATAAACTCCGAATACTGGGAGTTCTGCATCGTCCACCACTAGCCAGGCTTTCCGGACGAACTGCTCATAATCGTAGAAGGTTCGGTCACTCCCATCCCAATAAATGCTTGGCATAAATCGAGCCATGACCTATACCCAAAAATTCTCGAATTAGAAATCTATGACAAGAAACAATGCATCATCAATGTTTAAATAAGGTTTAATCAAGATTCATATCCCAAATCCTTGTATAATCCTCGATTCTTTAATTAGGAATTCAATCTTCAATTTAAATATTTCTGTCCTAGGGTAGTTCAAGTATGTCCTTAGAATATCTAATATCTACCTATACATCTCATAAACCTATACACTATCCTTAAAGACTAGACCTGCGTGGGGGCACCAAACAAAAGAGACGTGTCACGCCCCCGGTTCCTAGGATGACTCGAGGCACGTGATACTTCTCCCCAGGCTACGCAACAGTACAATGAGTACCGAATTATACCCTGCGATTGTCGCCTGTAAGGTCCGGGATAGGCATAGATATAAGGCATAATCACAGAA
>JANAVB010007600.1:2436096-2533213 GCA_029216955.1 Iris pallida
TTTATCCCTTACAAAATCGACGGTGTAGCAGCAAAGTTTTAGACCGTCGATTTTGCAAGGGATAGATAGGGGGCTAAACAATATTATAATCACTTGAAATTTGGTATGTTGCCAATCAATAAGGTGTAGATGAATCCCATAAAAAAATTGAAGAAAAAATGTTGTAAAGTGAGAAAAATGAGGTCGACCTTAGGTACATTTTCCTCATATATATATATATATATATATATATATATATATATATATATATATATATATATATATATATTTTAAAAATATATATATATATATATATATATATATATATATATATATATATATATTTGGAAGCGGACAAAAAGCCGTCCTTAGAAAATTCTCTAAAAATTTCCTCACTCTCAGCCGTCCATTTAATATTAATATTAATGTTAATGTTAATATTAATGTGAATTACTAAAATTAACATTAAACTTAACATTAAAATTAATATTAACATTAACATTAACATTAACATTAATATAAAAATAAAAATAAAATTAATATTAACATTAACATTAATATTAACATTAATATTAACATTAACATTAACATTAAATGGATGGCCGAGATTGAGAGAGTTTTCTAAGCAGGGCTTTTGATCAGCTCCCTATATATATATATATATTATATATATGGAGAAGATCAAAAGCCTCCTTAGAAAACCCCCTAAAAAAACCCCTCACTCTAATTCGTTATATTAATGTTAATATTAATGTTAAAATTAATGTTAATATTAATGTTAATGTTAATATTAATTTTTTTATATTAATGTTAATGTTAATATTAATGTTAATGTTAATATTAATTTTAATGTTAAGTTTAATGTTAATTTTAGTATTTAACATTAATATTAATATTAACATTAATATTAACATTAATATTACGGATTAGAGTGAGGAAATTTTTTAGAAAATTTTCTAAGGGAGTTTTTGATCCGCTTCCACATATATATATATATATATATATATATATATAATTCCTCAATGAGTGCGGCGGAAGGCGACCTTCATCCAGGGTTTCCCTGCAATGCTCGACAAGAGGACGAAAATTCACAGATCGGCCAAGGCAGCAAAGATGGGGGGAGACGGGAGAAAGATGGGGAGATTGGAGAAGATGATAGGTGGGATTCCGCGGGAGGGTTGACCACGGTGGAACGTCGACGGCGCCGAAAACCGGACACATTGCAGAACATCAAAGGGCGTCCAGGCGGCCATGTACCCAAGAGTCGGCCGCAACGGCCATGGCCGGGACAACACCTGACGGGAAATCAATCTTCTGACAGAGAAAATAGATCCCCAAAAATAGTAGGCAGACGGGAAGAGGACAAGAAGGATAGAAACAAGAGACAAGCAGAGGATGCCCGGCCAGAACCGGTGCTTAGGGGGGGATGAGCAAGCCCAAGGAGAAAGTGAACATGCACCCGCCAACTAGACACCCTGGGACAGATCGTACAAGGCAACAATCTTCAACCAGTAAGGAGGACAGACCAAACCCATCTCCTGGGCTGAAATATGTAAACCATCCATGGCGTCGGAGGAGACGGAACTACAATACATCGAGCCAAGTACTATCAACGGAGTTCGGGTGGTCGAGATAACACACGACAATATTCACGAGACAGTTGAATACTGGAAAAACACCTTAGTCCTCTATGTGCAGTTGCGAGGATATGTGCTACGCGAGTGGCGACCCATCGGTGAAATAGAGATATACTCAAGGGAGAACGGGTTCTATTTCATCAAGTTCGTTTTTGAGGACGATCTGAAACGAGTACTAGAAGGAGGGCCGTGGACCTTCGATGGACGCCTGATCGTTCTAAAGAGGTGGAGACCGGAAACCAGCGTCGAAAAGGAGAGACTAACATCAGTTCCTATATGGATCCGTCTACCATGGTTGTTCCCGCAGTTATGGAGTATCTCCTCGATAATAAAAATAGCCAGCATGGTGGGTAACCCCATCCGGACAGATATAGCCACGGTACGCAGACAGCGGCTATCATATGCTAGAGTATTCGTGGAGATTAGAGTGTCTGACGGGCAGGACGTGGATTATGAATGGATCCCCCCCCCCCCCCCCCCCCCCCCAGATGCCAGTGTTTTGGCCATACAAAAGGACAATGCACAGAACCACGGGAAGAGATTGAAGAGGTCATAGCACAGATTAGCCCAAGTGCAGACGAAGAGCAACAAAAAGACCAACAACACATGGAGGACTCTTAGTAGTCCAGGAAGCGAGGTCGCAGGGAACCACCACATTAGCGGAGGAGACTATGCCGGACCGAATTGAAGTGCTGCAGACTTCGATACTAGGAAAAAGACAAGGGGCAGATATTGATGTGCCAAACACCGCCACTTCGCTAGAGATGGTCCTCTTTAATATGCCTAACAACACAGGATGCAACACCCAGACAATGAGCGACGTTCTCTCTGATAACTCTGGCGCCCCTCCTGCCACGGAGGACGGCACAGGCACTAGAGCGGTCAAGAAGATTGCCCCATCGCATCCGGGACTGAATACCCAGCTAACGAGATATGAGCGGAACGGGGTCACGGGAAGTGCTTCTATAGACATGTAGGAGCTTACGATGGCTAACCCTGCATGGACTCGGCAAATAGATGCATCGTCGCGACCCAATACTGCTGCCACTGTTCGCTTGCATACTTCTCCTAACTGTCCCACGGAGAGTATCGGAGATCAAAGGGACATCCTCCTAAACTAATAAATGTCGATCCTAACTTGGAACGTCAGGGGTGCGAACTCTATTGGACGTTGGAGAGAAATTCTCAATGAAGTTCGAAGACGTAAGTGCTCTATTGTGGCACTATTGGAGAGCAAAATCAAGACAGAAAGCAGACTCACTAGTAGAACCCCTATGCAGTGGTTGAGCGTTCACAATCTTGCTATCATCGGCATGGCATGAATATGGTTGATGGTAGACAATCGGATATGGACTAACCAGGTACATTTCCTTTCTGATCAACTTATACTGCTTATTCTAACCAATAAAGGTGGACTCCGTGTAGCTGTTGGCGCGGTCTACGGCCATAATGACCACAGACGGCGCTTCCAACTGTGGAAAGATATTGTCCTTGTCTTGGTGGAGTTAGCTGGCTCCATCCCGCTAGTCCTCTCTGGAGATTTCAATGCAATTCTGGCTTTTGAAGAAAAACTTGGATGTCGACTAGTTTCTGCACCTATACTGGCTGATTTCCATGACTTCCTGCTTTCCTCTGGTCTAGTGTGTATGGCTCGAATTAGAAATATATGGACTTGGAGTAATAGCTCTGCTCACAATAGGGTGGTCTGCCGACTGGATAGAGCTCTGTTCAATAACAAGAGGCTTGAAATGTTCCCGTTCGTCAGGGCAGAGGGGCTCCAATGCGGCACTAGCGATCACGCTCCAATTCTCATCCGGATGTTGGCCTCCACCAGTCAGCGAAAGCATCTAGTCAGATACAATAACGCCTGGCCGCTCACCGAGGGGTACAAGGAGGCGGTAGCTGAGGCACTCGAAGCTGACATACCTGGGAATACCCAATACTCCTTGGTCCAGCACCTTAAATGGGTTAAGCATGCTATGAAAGGATGGAACAAATGTCGCACACCTTCAATGTTCAAAGCAGCAGAAGAAGATCTTAAAGGCATCCAAACCCAGATGCAATAAGAACCGATGAACACCACTCTGGTCGAACAAGAACTTGTACTCCAGGAGACAGTTAGGCGCCTTCGATTTTAGGAAGAGATACATCTACAGCAATAGGCTAAGACTGCATGGCTCAAAGACGGTGACCGTTGTTCCCAATTTTTCTACACTACTATTCGAGCTCGGCAACACAAGAATGCTCCCCATTCACTCATTGACAGCAGCAGGAACATGGCCACGGATGACCGGTTGATTGCCAATATCGCCATTGAATACTACACAGCCCTCTATAATCAAGACGACTATATGAGATCGTTCCCGACCACCATCTGCAAACGTGTAGTGACTGAAGAAGGTAACAAGCTGCTGGAAAAGGAAGTATATGATTATTCAAAGTGCAAATCCCAACAAATCCTCAGGGCCAGACGGATTTAATGCTACATCCTACAAACAACATTGGACGCAGATCAAACATCAAGTGCTTAATGTGGTGCGAGACTTCCTCAAGACGGCCGACTCTTGCGGGAACTCAATCACACTTCCTGAATCTAATACCTAAGAAGGAAGGAGCCAACACTCTCAGTGAGTTTCGCCCGATTGCATGTTGCAACATGCTATACAAAATCCTTACTAACCTAATGTGTAATAGAATGCAAGAAATTCTACAGGGTCTAGTATCAGACAATCAATCAGCATTCATCAAATGAAGACACATAGCAGAAAATTGCTTGCTAGCCCACGAGATGGTTCGTGACTTCAACAAAGCTGGGGGGGAAGAAGTGATTTATCAAGGTTGATATTAGAAAAGCTTATGATACAGTGAACAAAGACTTTGTGTGCCACATCCTATTGAGCATTGGATTCAAAAGTTGGTGGGTAGACAGAATCAAGGAATGTATCTCTACCTCCACATTCTCTATTCTGATCAAAGGCCAGCCATGTGGCTTCTTTGGGAGTAACCGCGGGCTGTGGCAAGGCGGCCCGTTATCCCCATATTTATTCACAGTTGCTATGGAATACTATACATGTCAAATGGACATGGCGGTGCACCAGAAGAATATCATGCCTCTATGCTAATTCGTGGAGCCAACTGTGTCCCACCTGATATATGCAGACGACCTCCTAGTATTTGTCGAGCCATCAGAAAGGAGCATGACATCCCTCAATGCAGTCCTGGCAGAGTTCGCCAGTCTATCAGTTTTGCACTTGAACATGGAGAAGAGTACTATATACTTCAGCCGCGACTGCCCGGAGAAAGATCGATGGGCATCTATACTACAAGTTGAGATTGGACAACTCCCGGTGAAGTACCTTGGCCTTCCTCTATCTACGAACTACGTTCGGGACACAGACTGTCAGGGGCTTACACAATATGTCTAAACTAGATTAGAAGGCTGGCAGGCCCAACTCTTATTATTTGGTGGAAGATTAGAGCTGGTCAGATCGGTAATTCTTGCTATTATTAATTGCTGGCTTCAAGCCATATCCATCCTAAAGAAGACTCTACAGAAGATTGAGGGCTTGTGCGCTAATTTTGTTTGGCGTGACTACTTACATGCTATCGCATGGGAGAAGCTATGTCAGGCCAAGAAGGAAGGTGGAATCGGCCTGCGATCGCTAAAGACTCTGCGTGAAGTTGGCATACTTAAGTTAGCGTGGCGGTACCGGAATACTACTAAAATACAACGATTTAACTTCAAAAATATTCTCTGCATCCGTCCCAAACTGAAAACAAAGATAAGCAGAGTCATCCACGACGGACGAAGTACGAACTTACGGATGGATCCATGGCTAAAGCATGAAAGTTTAATAGATAGATGGGGATGGCCAACATATGAATTGTGTGGCTGCGATGAATATCTAGCGGTTCTTATAAAGGACGGCTGCTGGCATACTGAAGCCCGCCCTGTTGGCATGTGGCATGCCAGCGACATTAACACAATACCATTACAACTAGACTTGGAAGAAGACCACTGGATATGGGATGGGTCTTGTAATGGGCAATTCTCGACCAAAGTGGCATATGACTAGTGCCACCCCCATCTACCGCAGATTGCTTTGGCAGAGGCTATTTGGGTGAAATCCACGGCAACAAAGATGAAGATGTGCGCATACAAGGCTATGCGAGATCGCCGGCTCACCAAAGAACGTATGAGTTGGTTCACTACCAAAATACAGCCATTTGGCGACGGATTCTGTCCGTCGCTATTAGCGACGGACTACTGACAAAGTTTCGACAGATTGTCGTCGAAAAGCCGATAATTTTTTATTTTATTTCAAGGGCAAGCAAAGGTCGCCAATCCGTCGTTAAGTCGGCAGAGATATAGCGACGAATGAAGAATCCGTCGCTATGTCGTCGCTTAGTTGGCAAACGTTGGCAAAAAATGTTAAAAAAATTGGCGTAAAATTTAACGACCACATGGCGACGGATATTCCGTCGACCAGCTAGGGTGGTATAGCGACCACATAGCGACGTAATATATCCGTCGCCCGTCCGTCGCTAAATATCTAGCCCTAACTTAAATTTAGCCGACGGGGGGAGGGGGGGAACTTTTCATTCCCCCCCAAATTTTCTCTCTCTCTCTCTCTTCGGCCGCAGACTTTTTCTCTCTCTCCAGGTAATCTTCTCTCTCTCTCTTTCTCTCTCTCTCTCCTCTCTCTTTCTCTCTCTATCAATCTCGGTGGTCGTGGCGGCGGGGGGCGGCGGGGGCCGATTGTGGTGGGGGTGGGAGTGTGGGTCGCGGTGGTGGGGGTGGGGGTCGCTAGGAGGGTTTCGAGTCGGGGCGGTGGGGGGAGGCGGGGGTCGGTGGTGGTGGGGGTGGGGTTGGGGGTGGGGGTGGGGGTCACGGTGGTGGGTGTAGGGGTCGCTGGGGGGGTTCGGGTCGGGGCGGCGGGGGCCGGTGGAAGTGGGGGTGGGGGTCGCGGTGGTGGAGGTGGGGGTTGTTGGAGGGGTTTCTGTCACGACCCGCTACTGAAATTGTTGGGCCGGGCCGAGCCATATCCAGCCTACGCTTGGTTAAAGCGTAGTAAGCTGTTCTAAGAATAGACAATAAAGGATCTAAGCTGCTAACAGTTATAATATCATATTTGAAAAGGTTCATCACAACACAGCATCTATAAGCGAAAGTAAAATAAGTACATACTTAATAATACACTTCCAAAGTATCTAACTGGAGACAAAGTCCAGTGACTACAAGATATAGTCTAAACATTTCAATAACTAAGCCAAAAATAATCTAAGCAAGACTACCAAGCGAGGTTCCCTGCGGGGACTTCCTCGGAAGCAAAAGCCTGGTCCTCTGTAGTGGGTCCATAGAAAAGATCACAGAGCAAATCTTCCTCCAAAAGTATGCCTACAACGTTATCCTGTCAGGACGGGAGCAAGTACTGATTCTACAAACTAAACATACTGAGCATGGAATGAAAAGAGATGTAATAAATAAGAATCGTTCCATATCTCATGTCGTATCACAATCATGTCATATTACAAATCTATCATGTCAGGAATATATTTTTATGGCAACATATATATATCTAGAGTTTAAAACTGGAGCAGGTACGTGATCGTCAATAGGTGTACAATATGTGGAGGCACATGTAAATGAAATGTACTTCCGTACAAGTGATACGGCGATAGATGTACATACGCACAAATACTGCTTTGAGAGAAAGGCCTATGGCGTAGTAACATATAAAATGAAACTTTGCTCGAGTACGGTAGAGGGGGCATGATCACGTACTCAACTATCAGTTTCCTCATAACCCAGCTTCTAACACGTGGGAGATACGAGAACAGTATAAAACATGTGAAAGATACTGGGAGCAGTATAAGCATGGTAGGTACTGAGAGCAGTATAAAACATGGGGGGTACTGAGAGCAGTTTAAAGCATGTGGAAAGTCCTGAGTGCAGTAATTAAAACATGTGAAGCATACGCTAGATATATAGAAACTTGTAAGATACGGTTTTCAGTTTAAATCACTGTATAAACATGGGTCATACGCAATTCATTATCATATGCAGTAAATAGAGTTTGTAGGGGTACTCGCCTCGAGCAAGGAAAGAATACGAGTATGAAGATATAGATGTTCGGTGTCCTGTCAAAATGATACACAATCTCAGTCTCTAAACTATGTTCAAGATTTTACACTAGTGGTGTGACACGACTCCTAAATAGACACTAGCTAAGTGGTGACCTAGCATAAAAGTCCAATATGGGGTGACACTATATCTAAACCAACACTTAGGGTCCTTAGAAACACAAGGATCACTTTAGAGTTTCACAAAAACCAAGCATATAAATATATACACTAATAATAATAATTAATTATAATTTAAGGGTGATACATAAACAAAATCTACAGATGTTGTCGGATGATAAAATAAATATCACCAACGTGTCCAGAATTGTCAAATTAGCTAGGATAGCCTACTCATAAGTCCAATTTGGACACAGGGGAAAAATGGTAATTTTGGGTCAAAATAATGTCCGTCGTTGGACACACTTTACACCGAAAAATGTGTCAAGATAGAAGTCTACAAAACCAAATAAATTATATGTCCACGAATCCATAATGATGATACGAACCCAACGGTATGTCCGAAATGGGATTCCGATGACCCGATTACAAAATGGTCCCTTAACTTGGATATTGGTATCCGATTTGCACGGAAATGCACGTTGAAGCCAAAGTACACAAAGTCTAATAAAGTATATGTCAACGAGTCCTGAATGACGACACGAACTCAACGGTATATCCGAAACTGGATTCCGATGAGCCGATCTCAAAATGACACGTTGACCCGGACATTTGGAATCCGGTTTGCACGAAAAAGCGTGCCGGAGCCAATATCTTCAAAACTTAGCATATTATATGTCAACGAGTCCAGAATGACGATACAAACTCAATAGTATATCCAAAACTGGATTCCGATGAGCCGATCTCAAAGTGACCCATTGACTCGGAGGGCCCACTTTGCACTGAAATGTGTGCCAGAGCCCACGTTCTCCAAATCTAACAAACTTTATATGAAATCGTACCAGAACGACGCCACGAGTCTACTGGTGGTGTCAAAAATTGAATCCGGAGTTCCGGGTTCAAAAATAGAATTTTACAAGTGTAAAATTAAGAATTCGGACGGCAAACTTTGGCATCAAATTCGACCAACCAAACGTGCTCACAATGAAACAAAACTTAAGGGACAGGAAGAGGGTTATACTAGATGTGCACAGGAACTAGTGGCACGCCAAACGGAGCTACGACGGTGGAGTTACGAGTCGATGAAGTCGGCTCCACAAAACTGTCCAAAAATAGTACAATTTAAAGTGTCAACTTGGTGGCCGATTTTGATGTATCAAACGACGAAATTAACGGACGAAACTTGATAGCAGCGAAGGGGTATATAGCGAGATTGTGACGAAGCAAAGAGTTCGTCGATCGAACGGTCAGATTTCTCGAAAAATGTGCACAAAATTGCTGCGACGGAGCGCACTTTCTGAGTTCAAAACTCGCGCATCACGACGGGATTTCGTGCCAAATGCACGAATAGCCTACGTCATGCGACTGGGGCGATGCACCCACCATGAGTGTGGCCAGGGTGGTTCGTCGGAGCCGCGGGGTGCTCGTGGTGGCACGGGCCAGCCACGCGGCGGCGCACGGTAGCGCGCGACAGTACACGACCGCCGACCGCTGCTACTGCAGCGTGCTGCTGCTGCTGCTACTGCATGTCCTGCTTTTGCTGCATCGTACCGTCGGCCCGGCGCACGCGTGCGATGATCGCCGGCGGCTGCGGAGGCCCGGCGGTGGTCATACGGGGTGGTGGTGATGTGATGGTTATGGTGATGGTGGTGGTGTTTGTGGAGGTGGTGAAGTGGTTGGTGGTGGTGATGGTTATGGAGATGGTGGTGGTGATGGTTATGATAATGGTGATGGTGGTGTTGTTGAAGAAGAAGTGAAGAAGAAGAAGGAGAATGGAGAGGTGGCTGCTATGTGGTTGGGTGAGAACGGAGAGGTGAGGGAGAGAGAGATGTGTGTGTGTGTGTGTGTGTGTGTGTGTGTGTGTGTGTGTGTGTGTGTGTGTGTGTGTGTGTTAATAAAGAGAGAGAGAGAGAGTTGTATATATAATAGAAAGAGAGAGAAATAGATATTTGAAAGAGAGAAAGAGAGAGAGAGAGAGAGAGAGAGGTCGGTTGTGATACGGGGGGAAAGTGTTGTACTGGTGGAGAGAGGGGGGGTGTGTGTGTAAGGAGAGAGATATTTGAGAGGAGAGAGATATTTGTATATATGTATATATATTATTTAGAATAAGAGTGAAAGATATTTATCAAATAAAAGAGAAAGGGATATTTGAAAATAGGAAAAAGAGAAATTGTATGGGGTGTTCATAAGGGGACAACATGGAGCTTGGGTTTGGGTTCGGTTGAGCCGGGTCGGGTCAAAATTGGACATGGTGCAATAATTGAATTTAAATAGGTATTTGTGATCATGGGTAAATAAGTAACATGCGGGGGCTCAATTAAATAGGACATAAGTGTCATATGGGTATTAGGCTTTATGTGGGCCATGTCCATACTTTGGGTTGACAGGTTGGATCGATGTCGGGTCCCGAAATTAAATTGGAAGTCAGGTCACATTTTACGGTAGATAATTAATTGGCTTAAATTGATCCAAAAGTTGTGCGAAGCAAATAAAGCACAAAATGGAGTGTCAGAGTGGGACACGAAGGTCATGAGTGTAGAGCGTCTCGAGTAGATCATGCATGAGGAGTTGGTTTCAAGAAAACTACTAGTCTTGTGCTCCTAAATTAAAAGTCACAGCAACGTACAAACGATGATCAATGATAAAAGTGGGACATTAATTAATAATTATTTAATCAATCAAATGGTCTAAATTGACCCGAAGTTGCGTGATGCAAAAAAAGCACAAGGGAACGAGTTTAAGAGGGACATGATATATCAAAACGAAGATAATCTTGTCTACTACAAAATCCATAAAGAGAGTTTCCAGAAATTGACATCTCTGAAGCTCCAAAAGTCAAAGTCACGGAAAAAAACATTTAATGATCAAAAATAATTATAATAAAATATTTATTGAAAATAATTCATTTAGAAAATTTAAAATAAACCCTAAAATTCAGGGGGCTTACATCCTACCTACCTTATAAGAATTTCGTCCTCGAAATTTAAAATCATCCAATAGGTAAAACTATAACATGTAGCTGCTCTGGCTACGATACTCAATCTGCTACCCTCGTGATCATCTCTTCTGTTTTTCTTTACAATTTTTTTGGTTCAGGCTCAACAAAGGTCCTTCTATCATAAACTACGTCATATATCCTTTAGAATCTTCCATACTAATATGAAACCTTTATGTATACCCTAAACTATAGGTAATTATCTGGGTATGTTTATAAGCCTACAATGCTTAATTATCAACCATATTTTCAACCACAATTGTAAATACTTGATTTCCTTATCATATCCTAAGTATCCTTATTATATCAATCCACAGGCCCTTTGCATTATTTGTCGTCAATCCTTTTCTACAGCTTCTCCTTAAAATTATACGTTTAATACTTATCCTTGGCGTAGAGCCTTCTTCTTTGTACTCAACAACTCCTCCGAATATAAATCATTAATTTCAAACTCCCGATTTATTAATTACCAATGTACATATGTCTTTGCCTTGTTCCTTGTATTTTTAACTGATATCTTTCGATCTCGTACGCAATATTATATCTCATTCTAACTTATTCTATACCATTCCACATATCGATCTACCCTCTAATCACGTGTAATTAGCTTATAGATAACCAATAATTACTTGGTCATCAAAGTCCTACGAATGCTCAATCCTCAAACTCAAAGCACAATATTCTAATCCTCAATCCATAGTCACAACAATATACTACCTCATTTCTTTATCTTAGATACCCTATCATCAATTTATACTATCAATATAATCGTTCTTAATGGTTTCCAAGTCTACTATAGTCAGTCACCCATACTTATCCTATAAGCTTAATCTAACCAATCCTTAGGAAAAGTATTTATCACAATCACACAATACATTTATAGTTATACTATAGAATCAGTTAACAAGGTTTGGCTATTTCGGTCGTCTATCAAATAGAAGGTAACAAGGCCTAAGACTGGATCAAGCAATCCATAACAGTGTCGAAACAAGTTAAAGGGTCAAGCAAGACATGAAAGTTTATCGGAATATCTCCAAGAATGGTATGAAGACAACGAGATGCATACGACGTAGTCGAGGTAAAACTCAAGAACCATATATCTCCGCGATTAGGTCACGTGAAGTTATTGCCAAGTCAGTGTGCATCTGGCTGAAATAACTTCTTTGTTCCGTAATACGATGGATGGCTGCAGTGCACAGCTGATAATACAGGTTCTTGAACTTATCTTGGCTAAATCCATAAAATATTAATCAAATACACAGGGTATGGTACAAGTAAGATCCGTGAAACATATGTAACCCTGATGCCGTCATCTGAAGTCCTGCCTCGCCAGTATTTCACTGGCCGCAAAACTCTTGATTTCGTAATACAAGGTTAAAATCTACTTTCTCGAACCTTCCTTGGATCAATTTATAAGGCGTTTCTAACAATTACCGAGAAAGATGAGAAGAATTATCCGAGAGGTTAACGAAGAAGAGTTTAGTCAAATCATAGGAAAGATGGAACACAAAAATAATTATGTCCAAAAAGATAACATGAAAGCAATCCTGTTGGAGAGTCCTAGAGAACCTATAATCCTAGTTATAGATGTAGATAGGACAGAGTTAATCAAGACGGGAAAGAATGATAATAACAATTTATTCTTGCTCATTCGGTTAACAAAGTGAACCAAGTTGAGATATGATCTGATAACCATACACGTCTTCCTGAAATCATGTTGCCAGAATTTTTGCCACAACAGTAAGCTTAGATGCAATAAACGATAGAGTCATAACTATGATATACATTCTATAATCATGTTATCTAGAATCCTCGCTACGCCAACCGGTATGGCTGCGAGAAAATCTAAATTCCATAACTAAGATAAGTATACCCAAAATCAGGCCCTATGTTTTTGTCGTACCAGCTAATATGGCTACGATAAATTCTAAACTCCATAAATAAAGCAGACATTTACCTTATCAGGATATATCACAATTCAATCCACAAAATTTATCACGATGCAAGATCAAAGTCAACAACAAAAATCAGAAATCAATTTTAACAACGAATCAAGGAAGAGCAAATAAAAATAAGTGAAAATAGATTTCGAGGTAAGATTACAGTGAGATTCTCAGGGGTCATCCCAAGGGTACTATCTTGGTCAAAAATTGTAATCCACTGAATTTTCAAGCAAGAGACTAAATATAGTTAACGGTCCTATGCAATGATAAGTTTTCCTATGTTGCAATCCTAGAAATCCTCTAGGTGTTCTAAATGTTTATTTCTAGTGTTATCAAGTTGTCCTAAGATCCTAATTGCAGGCATGCTTGGTACAATAACGTAACCAAACAACTTAAGTCTGGAGATGCATGGGCTGCCACTAAAAATATGTCACGACCCGCTACCCAAATTGTTGGACCGGGCCGAGCCATGTCCAGTCTACGCTTGGTTAAAGCGTAGTAAGCTGTTCTAAGAATAGACAATAAAGGATCTAAGCTGCTAACAGTTCTAATATCATATTTGAAAAGGTTCATCACAACACAGCATCTATAAGCGAAAGTAAAATAAGTACAGACTTAATAATACACTTCCAAAGTATCTAACTGGAGACAAAGTCCAGTGACTACAAGATATAGTCTAAACAGTTTAATAACTAAGCCAAAAATAATCTAAGAAAGACTACCAAGCGAGGTTCCCTGCGGGGACTTCCTCGGGAGCAAAAGCCTGGTCCTCTGTAGTGGGTCCACAGAAAAGATCACAGAGCAAATCTTCCTCCAAAAATATGCCTACAACGTTATCCTGTCAGGACGGGAGCAAGTACTGATTATACAAACTAAACATACTGAGCATGGAATAAAAAGAGATGCAATAAGTAAGAATTATGCCATATCTCATGTCGTATCACAGTCATGTCATATCACAAATCTATCATGTCAGGAATACATTTGTCATGGCGACATATGTATATCTAGAGTTTAAAACTGGAGCAGGTACGTGATCGTCAATAGGTATATAATGTGCGGGGGCACATGTAAACGAAATATACTTTTATACAAGTGATACGGCGATAGATGTACATACGCACAAATACTGCTTTGAGAGAAAGGCCTACAGAGCAGTAACATATAAAATGAAACTTTTCTCGAGTACGGTAGAGGGGGCATGATCACGTACTCAACTATCAGTTTCCCCATAACCCAGATTCTAATATGTGAGAGATACGAGAACAGTATAAAACAAGTGAAAGATACTGGGAGTAGTATAAGCATGGTAGGTACTGAGAGCAGTATAAAAAATGGTGGGTATTGAGAGCAGTTTAAAGCATATAGAAAATCCTGAGTGCAGTAATTAAAACATATGAAGCATACGCTAGATATATAGAAACTTGTAAGATATGGATTTTAGTTTTAATCACTGTATTAACATGGTTCATACGCAATTCATTATCATATGCAGTAAATAGAGTTTGTAGGGGTACTCGCCTCGAGCAAGGAAAGAATACAAGTATGAAGATACATATGTCTGGTGTCCTGTCAAAATGATACACAATCTCAGTCTCTAAACTATGTTCAAGATTTTACACTAGTGGTGTGACACGACTCCTAACTGGACACTAGCTAAGTGGTGACCTAGCATAAAAGTCCAATATGGGGTGACACTATATCTAAACCAACACTTAGGGTCCTTAAAAATACAAAGATCACTTTAGAGTTTCACAAAAACCAAGCATATAAATATATACACTAATAATAATAATTAATTATAATTTAAGGGTGATACATAAACAAAATCTACAGATGTTGTCGGATGATAAAATAAATATCACCAAAGTGTCCAGAATGGTCAAATTAGCTAGTATAGCCTACCCATAAGTCTAATTTGGATACAGGGGCAAAATGGTAATTTCGGGTCAAAATGATGTCCGCCGTTGGATACACTTGCACCAAAAAATATGTCAGGATAGAAGTCTACAAAACCTAGCAAATTAATTTTATGTCCACGAATCTAGAATGATGATACGAACCCAACGGTATGTCCGAAATGGGATTCCGATGACCCGATTACAAAATGGTCCGTTGACCTGGATATTGGTATCCGATTTGTACGGAAATGCGCATCGAAGCCAAAGTCCACAAAGTCTAACAAAGTTTATGTCAACAAGTCCAGAATGACGACACGAACTCAACGGTATATCCGAAACTGGATTCCGATGAGCCGATCTCAAAATAACACGTTGACCCGGACATTTGGAATCCGGTTTGTACGAAAAAGCGTGCCAGAGCCAATGTCTTCAAAACTCAGCAAATTATATGTCAACGAGTCCAAAATGACGATACGAACTCAACAGTCTATCCGGAACTGGATTCCGATGAGCCGATCTCAAAGTGACCCGTTGACTCGGACTGTGGGGTCCGCTTTACCCCGAAATACGTGTCAGAGCCAACGTTCTCCAAATCTAACAAACTTTATATGAAATCATGCCAGAACGACGCCACGAGTCTACTGGTGGTGTCAGAAATTGAATCCAGAGTCCCGGGTTCAAAAATAGAATTTTACAAGTACACAATTAAGAATTCGGAAGGCCAACTTTGGTGTCGAATTCGACCAACCAAACGTGCTCACAATAAAACGAAACTTAAGAGACAGGAAGAGGGTTATACCATCTGTGCACAGGAACTGGTGGTACGCCAAACGGAGTGCGACGGTGGAGTTACGAGTCGACGAAGTCGGCTCCACAAAACTGTCCAAAAATAGTACAATTTAAAGTGTCAACTTGGTGGCCGGTTTTGATGTATCAAACGACGAAATTAACGGACGAAACTTGATAGGAGCGAAGGGGTATATACCAAGATTGTGAGGAGCAAAGAGTTCGTCGATCCAACGGTCGGATTTCTCGAAAAACGTACACAAAGTTGCTGCGACGGAGCATACTTTCTGAGTTCAAAACTCGCGCGTCACAACGAGATTTTCTGCCAAATGCATGAATAGCCTACGTCGTGCGACTGGGGCGATGCACCCACCATGAGGGTGGCCAGGGTGGTTCGCCGGAGCTGCAGGGTGCTCGTGGTGGCGGGGGCCGGCCACGCGGCGGTGCACGGCCGCCGGCCGCTGCAGCTGTAACTGCTGCTGCAGCTGCTGCTGCTACTGCACGGCCGCTGCTGCTGCTACTGCGTGGCCTGCTGCTGCTGTGTCGTGCTGTTGGACCGACGCACGTGCGCGATGGTCGCCGGCGACGACTGAGCTCCGACGGTGGTCGTGCGGGGTGGTGGTGATGTGATGGTTATGGTGATGGTGGTGGTATTTGTGGAGGTGGTGAAGTGGTTGGTGGTGGTGATGGTTATGGAGATGGTGGTGGTGATGGTTATGATAATGGTGATGGTGGTGTTGTTGAAGAAGAAGTAAAGAAGAAAAAGGAGAATGAAGAGGTGGCTGCTGTGTGGTCGGGTGAGAAAGGAGAGGTGAGGGAGAGAGAGATGTATGTGTGTGTGTGTGTTAATAAAAAGAGAGAGAGAGAGAGTTGTATATATAATAGAAAGAGAGAGAAATAGATATTTGAAAGAGAGAGAAAGAGAGAGAGAGAGAGGTCGGTTGAGAGAGGGGGGGAAAGAGTTGTGCTGGTGGAGAGAGGGGGGGTGTGTGTGTAAGGAGAGAGATATTTGAGAGGAGAGAGATATTTGTATATATGTATATATATATTATTTAGAAAAAGAGTGAAAGATATTTATTAAATAAAAGAGAAAGGGATATTTGAAAATAGAAAAAAGAGGAATTGTATGGGGTGTTCATAAGGGGACAACATGGAGCTTGGATTTGGGTTCGGTTGAGCCGGGTCGGGTCAAAATTAGACATGGTGCAATAATTGAATTTAAATAGGTATTTATGATCATGGGTAAATAAGAAACATGCGGGGGCTCAATTAAATGGGACACAAGTATCATGTGGGTAGTAGGCTTCATGTGGGCCATGTCCATACTTTGGGTTGACATGTGGGATCGATGTCGGGTCCCGAAATTAAATTGGAAGTCAGGTCACATTTTACGATAGATAATTAATTGGCTTAAATTGTCCCAAAAGTTGTGCGAAGCAAATGAAGCACAAAATGGAGTGTCTGAGTGGGACACGAAGGTCATGGGTGTAGATCGTCTCGAGTAGATTATGCATGAGAAGTTGGTTTCAAGAAAATGACTAGTCTTGTGCTCCTAAATTAAAAGTCATGGCAACGTGCAGACGATGATCAACGATAAAAGTGGGAAATTAATTAATAATTATTTAATCGATCAAATGGTCTAAATTGACCCGAAGTTGCGCAATGCAAAAAGAGCACAAGGGAACAAGTTTAAGCGGGACATGATATATCAAAACGAAGATAATCTTGTCTACTACAAAACCCATAAAGAGAGTTTCCAGAGATTGACATCTCTGATGCTCCAGAAGTCAAAGTCACAGAAAAGAACATTTAATGATAAAAAATAATTATAATAAAATATTTATTGAAAATAATTCATTTAGAAAATTTAAAATAAACCCTAAAATTCAGGGGGCTTACAGTTTCGGGTCGGTGCGGCGGGGGGCGGCTGGTTTCGGGTCGACGATGGGGATGGCGGTTGGCAGTGGTGGAGGTGGTGGTTGGGGTGGGGGTGGGGGTCGTGGTGGTGGGGATGGCGGTCGGCGGTGGTTGGGGTGGGGGTTAGGGGCCGGTGGTAGTGGGGGTGGGGGTGACGGTCGCGGTGGTGGGGGTGGGGGTCACTGGAGGGTTCAGGCCCGGTGGTGTTGGAGGTGGGGGCCGCTGGGGTAGGTTTCGGGTCGGGGCGGCGGGGGGCGGCGGGGGGTGGCGGGGGACGGCGGGGGCCGATGGTGGTGGGGATGGGGGTCGCGGTAGTGGGGGTGGGTGTCACGCCCCGACCCGGAATCACCCGAATCATCTTCCTAAATTAAAAGTCTTTCGATAGCCTAACAATATATGCCAGATTGGCTATAACACTCAGGTTCTCTCTTGTCCACAAAGGATTTCACCGTTCCATACATCATGCCTTCTATATCTCGCCCGCATTAATCCTGTTGCAAGTCCGAGCGTCAAGCGATTGCACGCTTCAATACGCTTCGGCATTCCAAGCCTCAACACGTTCAAGCGAAGCTTCGCCGCGAGCCATCCATTCCCTGCACCCTGCATGAAAGCTGGTGGGGGATCAGCACGTTCGTCCTCGCATGTACTGATGCAAAGACCTTCTTTCTAAACTGACATTTGGTATTTATGTTGAATCATGCAACTTAGCTTATGATCTTGCTATGTTCTCCTTAGGGTCAATTTCATGGCATATTCGAAAGCGTAAAGCATGTTATCATGGCAAGCATTTTATTCGATTTGCATAAGTAAACAGACAAGCAATCTCGTGTTGTTCCGTGACTTCTTACCATTATCGACACACTTGCCCTTGTACCGACACAAGGTGAATACGCCTATCAGCTTTCCCTGTTATGTTATAAGTGCCCTCTATGCGGAGCTATATGTGCACGATATGAGTATACCTTGCACTTTCGACCCAGGATCCGTCCGTGCAGGATATATGTATACCTTGCACTTCCAACCCATCGGCCTTAACTATATGAAGGTCTTGGCGTATTCGTGCCAGAATGGACCAAAGGAGTTCCTTACTTTCTTTTCTCTCTTCCTTTTCTCGAATTTGGTTGGGTAGCCCGGCGTTTCACGGGTTGCATTGCTATCCCAAACAACCGAAACGTTACCGCTGTATACCATCATTTGCGGCTTCTCTCCATTTATAAGCGAGTGCTACTCGTCTTAAGGATGTGCGCCTATCAAAGATTATTCATACCCTCCTAGGCCAAACGGTTCCGGGGTGCTCCGACATTTAACCATTCGAGGGAACACCCGTGCACGCAAGATAATCACATTTTATCTCTTGTCCATTCCATTCGACCATGCAACGGCCTTATTATTCAAACAACCAAGCATAGTCTTGAGTCCGAGACTCAGACTTTATCATCTCGCATTTCCTTCCAATTAACTTTCTATGTTCTTACATTTCATACTTCGTTTCAATGTTCGATGGCATCATGCCTCAACTCAATGTTCGTCAACCGAACGACCCGAAGGTCTCGAACACCTTTCGAGACACCATGCCACGTCTGACAGTTCCGTCACATTCATGCCACAACTGTATTCTTTCGCAACGAAGCTATCTTTTATTATCTCGTACACGTAGGCACGTTTCGACCGTATTCCCATGTTCTATAACTTAGTGTTCAATGTTCGGGGCATGCGCTCTAGGGCGCTCGCCTATTGTCTTTCAATGTTCTAGCCTTTCTAACTCGTGCACGAAGGCACGGTATGGTTCGTGCACTAAGGCACACGCCGAGTACAGTTATTCCATGTTCTTGCGGCTTGCGCACCGAGGCGCTCGCCTTTGCGATATCCAATGTCCCATAGCGACTCGTGCATATGATGCATGTTTCATTTCAATTGTTCTAACTAGTGTTCGACACGCATTACAATTTATCTTCCGATCGGACCACGCCCGTGGCGTCGATAGGCTAACTTAGCATACAGTAATATATTTTGACTTAGGCACGAAGGAGTAAAAAGAAGAATTAATCCTCCCACCTTGAGTCGATACATCTTTGTCGTTTCGCCAAGCCGATGCGGCTCGATTTCATAAATTTGTTGCACGGCCAACTCTCCTGACTTAGCCATTCGAGCACTTCGTGTTTCATTGAATTATACGTCCGATTTGGCTTACCGTGCCCACGCCTCATTCCATCGTAAGGCGATGATTTACTTTCGCGGACCCCTTACTGAATAAAGCAGAATGTCGACCTCTAATATTTTCGCTTCAACGTATAGCCTGCACATGAAAACAACTAAAATCAATACTTGCATCGATTCAGACTTGCACCTTGGTCGATTCAATTTCTTATAATCTTCGAGCCGATTCAACGCACTTATCCTTCGGGGCAAACCGGCGCTTCGCATCGATTCAACTCGATGCATTCTTTTTAGGACAATGCAACTCTTCTCATCGACTTAGTTCGATGCGTTGCTTGGGACAATGTAACCCTCGTATCGATTCGTATCGATATATTTGATTCGGTCAACGCAACTCGTCGAGTCAACGCTTCAGCGTAATGCGCCGTACGGAGCGGGGCATTACAGAATATACGACTCAAAACAAGGTTCGTTCTCGAACCAAAACCAACACTCCGATGAAGTATTTTATAGATCGTTTCATGATCTCGTCCCACCAATGTTGTTCAGTCTCACACTATCTTGCAAGCTTTTTATTAACATTCCAAGTCTTTTCTGCAGCTCGATTTGAATTTGTATACAACTCGATTTGGATCCGTACCTATATTCAAGGCATCCCGAAGATATATGTATTTTGACCAATTCCAGTGGTAGCAAATTGGAACAAAGCTGACAGGTAAATTTTAATCCTATGTGTCACGCCCCAGAACCAGAATACTGGAGAGCGGGGGCAGACACAGCCAGCTACGTATATTGAAATGGAAACCACCTCGATATATGGTCACGGCTGTCTAGATATATGAGGGTTTACTACAAGCCAACAGTCTTTATGGTCATGAACAAGCCTAATGTCTCAATCACAAGCAAGTAAGTAAGGTCGCAAGATGTATGATCATTAAATATACAATAATAAGGCGTCCCAAATATTATATATTCAGCTGATCATGAAGCTAGTCGTTAAAAAATATTAGGACTAGCAAGAGTTTAGTCGTACATGATCAACCCTAGGATTTGTTAATCATGTTTACAGCCCGTAGGCAGACAGTAAGTAAAAGTGCATCGATCTAACAGGTGTTCATCGGCTAAACGCCTCAAAAGAATAATTTTACAGTAGAGTGAGCGAAACAAAATAGAAAACCCACTCGTAGCCCGAGTTCCTTCTAGTCGCCACCATTGGGCTGGAAGCTTGGTAGATCCTCGAGAGCTGCTCCGAAATCTGGCCACACAAAACCAGCTGGGTCAACCCCAGAAAGAGCAAGTGCCACAAGGGGGCCACGAAATAAGAACAAAAGCCAGCAATCAGCACAAGAAAATCTAATATTAAAATTAAAACTTACGAAAACATGGCAGGGTGATATACGACGAGATAACCATAGAACTATTCCGATAGCCAGGTTACAACCCGTAAACCAAACAAGGACCGGGGTTGTAACCCTTCGTCTGAACAGAACTTGATTTCCCACCATTTATCGGCAAGATAATAATGTGAGAAATCAAGACAGGAAGCAATCTTGTACTGGATCAAGACATGACTAGACTGGTTATACCTCATTCAATCAATCACGGCCAAGCAGATACTACGGCTTACTGCTTTAACTAACTAGGGTTATCACAGACCTAATTACTAACAAGATGCAGTGAGATGATTTCACAGCCACAAGCCCTGCAGACCATCCAGTTTACCCAGGTCGAAAATTAGGGGTTGAATTCAGGTGGGTACATCGCCTGGGAGACAAATATACCCTTAGGTGACTTAGAGGGTGCAATACGCGACGGTGTGCTGGAAATGTGCCCTACTCGACGGCAGGCTACAGATCCCAAGAGCGCCCAGGTAACGGGATTGCCTGTAGCTGTGTCATCTCTTCATGACTACTGTGTTATTCTAGTTATTAACCTTAATCCATTTTAGTAGGTACTCCTGACCGTGGTACTCAGGAGTCCCATCCTAGATATGATGTAAGACAGGACAAGTGGATTTAACAAGCAAGCAAGAAAAAACTACCCACGGTGTCAAGGCAAGTCAAGTTAATTAGCCGTCACAACAGCATTAAGATAAATCATGCCAGGGTACTTGTCGGGAGTGCGCCACGACGGGCCACTATCATGTCAGGTTGGTCATGTCAGGAGTGCACCACTACGGGTCACTGTCGTGTTATGCTAGTTCCTTGTCATACCATGCCTTGTACAATAGTCATTCCAAACATATTAAGTAAAATCAAGTTCATGACAAAAGGCGTAAGGATATAAAATGGGCGTAAAATATCTAATAAAATATCAATATACAGGGCTATAGAAGAGCCAAGCTTAAAGAAATAAGACCAAAACTCCAAGAGCCAATGGGTTAAGCAAGGGGTCAGGGGAGCAGCGTACGCGCAAGAGCACGCACGCAGGGGAGCAGCGTACGCACAAAAGTCACGCACGCAGGGGAGCTGCGTACGCACAAAAGCACGCACGCAGGAGAGCTGCGTACGCACAAAAGGCACGCACGCAGGAGAGCTGCGTACGCGAAAAGTCACGCACGTAGGAGAGCTGCGTACGCACAAAAGGCACGCACGCAGGAGAGCTGCGTACGGAAAAAGGCACGCACACAGGAGAGCTGCGTATGCGTAAAAACACGCACACAGAAGAGCTGCGTACGTAAAAAGTCACGCACGCAGGAGAGCTGCGTACGCGTAAAAACACGCACGCAGGAGAGCTGCGTACGTGAAAAGTCACGCACGCAGGAGAGCTGCGTACGCGTAAAAGAAACACGCACGCAGGGGAAAGGATCTTCTTCTCCATGGCTGAGAAGAAGCTCCCATGGCTCCAAAACTTCAAGGCATCACAACTTGGCCATCCGAACTCCAAATCCAGATTTCCAAAGTTCCAACAAGGGTGGAATGGAATTCTCTTCCACAAGGAAACATCAAAACTCATAAAAATCCTACCTAAATAGACCAAAACCATGCAAAACCAAAAATAGGGAAAACTTAGATCTAGAATAATGGAGACTCCAAACCACAAAATACCACGTTCTAATGTTGATCACCATGTCCTAATCTATCAAATGGACAAGTAAAAGAGGGTTCTCATGTGGTGGCAAGGTGCACTTGCCTAAGGGTTGGTGTTGTGTAGAGGAAGGAGAAGAGTGTTGTGTAGAGGAAGGAGAAGAAGAAATTAATGGAGGTTTATGAGGAGAGAGAAAAAGTTGGTGAAGTTTTAAAGAGGGTGGGATGTGGTGTGTTGAGGGTGGAGCATAGGCTAAGGTGTTCCAATACATAATAAACCAAACCAAACCAAACCATCCCAATTAAAATCGAGCCATGTCAAAACCCGAAATACGAGAAACACCGAAATTCTATAAGTTAAGAAAAAATAAAAATACATGCCAAAATCCAGATATGAGTATAAATACGAAATACGGGAAATACAAAAAAATAAGGGTGACAACTCTACCCACCTTAAAAGAATTCCGTCCTCGGAATTTAATCAAGGAGCTAGAGATTGTTTCGACAAGCTACATTGAGCACAAGCAAGCTACACTAAGCAGTTCAATCATACAATCATACAATGCAAGCAAGAAAGGGAAAACGTAAGGCATAAGAAAGACATTATACCTCACGAGTCAAACAGATAGGGATATCGCGATCGGATGTCGTCCTCACGCTTCCACGTTGACTCACCTAGAGAGTGATGACCCCAAGCAACACGGACTAATTTAATAGTCTTGTTCTTGAGTATCTTCTCCCTCCGGTCCAATATAGATACGGGCCTCTCCTCATACGAAAAGTTGGTACCAACAACCAATTCCGAACGGTCTAGGACGTGGCTCGGGTCCGGAGTATATCGTCATAATTGGGACACATGGAATATCGAACGGCCCTATATACCTAGGACTAAGCTTTCCCCGTACGCCGAAACGAATGACGTCGCGGTTAGACGAGATCCTAAGGAATACATGGTCACCGACAGCAAATTCAAAGGGACGTCGCTGAGCATCGGCCCAATGGCGCTGGCGGTCCTGGGCAACTCGGAGGTGATCTCTGACCTTCCTGACCACTTCAATCGTCTGGGAAATCAATTTGGGTCCGAGCATCTGCCTCTCCTCGACATCGTCCCATGCTAGCGGGGATCTGCACTTCCTGCCATAAAGAGCCTCGAAGGGTGCCATCTGGATACTGGCCTGATAACTGTTGTTGTACGGGAATTCCACCAGGTGCAGATGATTCTCCCATGAACCACCGAAGTCAAGGGTACAGGATCTCAACATATCTTCAAGAGTCTAGATTGTGCCACTACAAGAAAAATGACCTTTCTTGACGGTCAATTTATTGACGTATGGTCAAAACCGTCAAGGAAAGCAGTTATCTTGACGGTTTTAGACATACGTCAACAAAACACCCATTTTTCTGTTATATATTAAAATTTGACCATATTACTTGACGGTTTTATACAAAGCGTCAAGAAAACCCATTGCATTACTTGACGGTTTGCTGATAACCGTCAAGTAATGCATGTGCAAAAAAAAAAGGCGCGCACATTTCAGATGCCATTTTCGTAATTTTTTCAAAAAAAAAATTTTCTTGACGGTTTTAACAAAATTTGGGAATCGAGGGTTTCTTATATATTTCACATCCACATACTTCTTTTCCTCCTTCCCCCATCCCTCTCCCTCTCGAGCTCCCCCTCCGGTGGAAGTCTTCCCCCGGCCGGCGAACCCCGACCGGCGACCGAGCCTGTAAGTCTCCCCCTCTCCTCCGCCCTCTTCCCTAGCTTCTTTTTCGACCATCTCGTCAGCCACCCCGACTTCCACAGCCCTCCCGACCGTGCCCTAACCCTGTTCTCCGGCAATCCGCCGTCTCCCCTCTCATCCCCGCCGCCGATTTCAAGCGTTCCCTCTTCCCCCTTCCTTTCCGACCCCGATTTTCTCCACAGCCCTAAACCCCTCTCCCATGTTCTTCATCCCGACCCCCCCGGAAACCCTAGCTCCGGCGAGCTCTTCGGCTCAGTCCCGACCCGTCGGCTTTTCCCGTGCTTCCCCGCAGAGCCGACCTTGCTGCCCGTGCTTCCCGTGGACGCTTCCCGTTCCGTGCGTGCTTCCCGTAGCCGACCCGATGATCGCAGCCGCGACACGGCGAGGCGACGTCCGTGTCCGCACACGTAGCACGAGTCCGAGGCGTCCCTTCGGATTCCGACTTGCCCTTCGGTATATTTCTGAAACTCTTGGGTTGGTTTTGCTATTTCATATATGCGTGTCGATGATGATTGGTCTGTGTCTCCTACAATTAGGAGACACACGTTCTGATGCTATCGTTTGGGTTCTGCAAATTGGTTGGAACGATCCTCATATCCATGTATTTTCTGGAATAGAGTTTTATAGTGCTTGTGAGAACGTTCTCAGCTTGTTATCATTTGTGATTTATTTTCTTTGGGGAAGTAGGATAAGAAATTTTAATATAATATAAGTTTTATGAATCAGTGAAATGTAATAGAACTATATGTTAGCTAGGATTTTTTTTAGAAAAGTCAATGTTTTGAGAATAAATTGGGGAATCACACACCTAAAGAAACACAAGTAGGGTTGAAAAATATCAGCAAGTTGGAGGGCCATATGATTTTGCCTTTTTAGACTCTTGTTCCATTTGTAGTCAACAAAAGTATGTGTTGTTCTTGTACTAATGCTAGATGAGTAATTTTCAAGGAACTGCAAGAGAACAATTTAGAAGGAACCCACTTTACTGATATGTGCCAACTGACAAGGCTATGGTTTTTGTGAGTTCCATGATTCCTTTCAATGTGGTGACTTACATGTGTATTTACCTTCATTGCTTGTTCCTTACCAACTTTGTTTCTTCAGTTATATGAGAAACAATATCTTAACAGGAAACATACTTGACAACATTGGAAACTGTACCAAGTATTTAGATGAGCTTTAATTCATATTGATCTTGTTTTAGTTAAACAACTAACTATTATCTATGTCAATAGAAGCAAGTTATATCATTTATCTAAGAAATTTTCCTAAGAAGGCCCAGTATTTAGAAGGATATTTGGAAGGTGATATCCATGTTTAAAATAAGGTTGAGGATATTATGCGGGACTGGTAATTAAATTGATATGGCTTCTTCATCAAAACAAGTTAAATACTAGTGATGTTCTTCTTAAAAAGTATATTAATTGTGGTAACATATGTTTAGTCCTAGCATCATGAGGTGGTACGTCTTCTACAACAATTTAGTCCTAACTCAGAAGGAAAAAAAGTAGCAGGAAAGGGAGCAAGACCAACAGCAACAACATACCCTTGAAATATTATGTGCATATTCTAGAACTGTTTGGTTTGTTTCATGAGTGAAGGTAACAACAAAAAATTCTTAAAAATAAGCCCTTGGGTAGGACATAAATATTGTATATAGGCATTCCTCGATAAAATTAAGAAACAATTGGCTCCAAGTACTCGTTATGCATATGAAGTAGGACATAATAGAGATGCAAGGTTAGGCCTTAGGTGCAAGGTCAGCCTTGACATTCTAAATGGTCGAGACATCAGTCTTGAAGGACTTGGCGAGGATAACATCATTGATGCCTTTAGCAAAGACAACTCCATAAACTTGAAACAACTATACATCAGCTATCCCATATAAAGGATTCTCTATTTGGCTCGATAAACTATTTTCTGTTCATCATAATTTTAGATTTCAAACAACTTTATAGTTATAGTTTCATAATCCACATATAGTACTCATACTACACACATCATGAGATTGTTTGATGTATTTTTAAACTTACATAGTGCTTTATTATGTGTTTTCCCACATAATTAATATCCTGTAGGAGGATACTACCAATACCACCCAATTTGTATTGTTCTTTCTATTAGTTAATATTTTATTCAGACACATTTCTAAACTAGGAAGTTGTTTATTGTCTTTCACGTAGCAATTTTAAGGGCTCCATTTGCATCTTAATTGGAATCTATTCATTTTCCCTTTCTTCTTACATATGCCAACTAGAGTTATATGATTGGTACTTGAAATTTGTTGCAAGATTTATGTGCAGGGTGCATTGGGCCATCAGACCATCACCTTACCTTTTGCTTTCTTCTAATGATGTGATAAATATACTTCCCCACGAACTTGCTAGTTTTCTTGATATGTCCATAAGACTAGATGCAATATTTCATTTATGAAAATATTGAACTAGAACTACATAGTTTTATAATGTTACAGGTGGATGTGGCAATGAAGCTATCTAAAATGGAAGAATTCATAGGTGGATCTTCATTAATCTTTACCAATATTAGAGAATCCTCTAATATGTATCTGGTTAGCCTAATGCTTCGATAATACATAAATCTTTATCAATTATGTCACACAGGCTGTTGGGCTTGAAGGCGATCTGTGCAAGCAGGAGGATGTGGCAAGAAGTGTAGAAACAACCATCAAACATTTTCGTAAGCTAGATATTCATGTTAACGGAGCATCAGGCAATGGAGGATTTGTCACCTTGGCTTTCGAACATGTGAGTATACTTTGTTGCATGTTGATATGGTATAACATCTATTATACTTTCTGGCTCAATTTACTTTTGAAGTACATCAGTATAATTCTCTCCACTATACTTCAGTCACGAAGCACTTGTTGAGTTGTCTTTTTGTGCAACATTAGTTGGTGGCTTATCCTCTAGAAAATAATATGTGGCTTTTTTCAAATTGCAAGCTGGTGACTAAGATGGGGAAGCCTACTGGCTAAGGCCTTTGGCGTGTTAGGGAGATGTCAAGGTTCAAGGCTGCAATAGTTTTTAGAAATTTCCCATAAAAATTAAAATAATGTAAAATGGGAAGTGACTCATAAAACTGAGTCCATTTGTGAAGCCAGTCATTTTTGGGGAACTAATTATGATATTAGGGTCAATAGAATTACATCATGACCTATTGAAGGCACTCCTGGACTTATAAAACTTGACCCATTCTTCTTGGTCATGCATGCTACCTTTCATGCTTAATAAAATAATATACCGGTATCTATGTCATGGACAACTGAAGATTAAAGTTTCAACTCATCCTTACATGCTGATTTCATTCTCAAATATCCCTTTTTGCCAAATTGGAAAGCTTAGAGCACAAGAGAAATATTGAGCACTCTAATCTTAGTTATGTCATGTATGCATCCATGCATGTTAGTTTGCATTATGTATTGTATATGTTGAGTCATACATAAATTTTCTTTAAGCCCTTAGTATGTGATTCTTTGTTTGTTCTTGACAATAACCAGGTTGTTCTCCTTCGTCCACAATCCTGAGAAGACTCTTGAAGGAAATCAAGCTCATATTATCACCTTGAGGATCATCATCATAATTATGGTCATGCTTGTGATTCTTTGTACTCTTCTTCCTCCAATCTTGAGAAGAATTTTTGTATAGTTTGTATATATCATTCTTGGATGTTTGTGATGTACAAACTTTGTATTTGTGATCAATAAAAAGATTGTGTATTATAATATTATGTGTGTGTTGTAACTGGCATATATTGATATTATGTGTGTTTGGTAATTGGATTCTGGAATATATTGATATTATTGTAAACATGTTTATCTTGACGATTGCAAAACGTCAAAAAAAATTCATTTCTTGACGGTTTTTAAACATCAAAAAATATTTTCCTTGACGGTTTTTTCCCGTCAAGAAAGACTTTTCTTGACGGTCATTACCCGTCATCTAGGCCCCCGTCAAGAAAAGTCGACACTTTTCTTGACGGTTTTTTGTTTATTTTCTTGACGGTTTAAAACCGTCAAGACAAGCTTGTTTCTTGACGGTTTAAAACCGTCAAGAAAACAAATAAAAAACCGTCAAGAAAAGCGTCGACTTTTCTTGACGGGGGCCTAGATGACGGATCCAAAACCGTCAAGAAAAGTCTTTCTTGACGGGGAAAAACCGTCAAGAAAAGCCATTTTTCTTGTAGTGTGCGCTCTGACAGACCATCCGTCTGCGGGTGATAAGCTGAGCTGAACTGAAGGCGAGTCCCCAAACTCTTCTGCAAGCTGCGCCAAAAGTGCGATGTGAATCTTGAATCCCTATCCGAGGTGATGCTGACTGGCACACCGTGAAGCCTGACGATCTGCCTGAGATATCTCTGCTAGCTGCGCCGTCGACTGTCCAACTCTGAATGGGAGAAAGTGTGCCACCTTGGTAAAACTGTCCATAATTACCCAAATAGCATCTCTGCCGGCCGGAGATCTGGGCAATCCGGTCACGAAATCCATGGTTATATGTTCCCATTTCCATTTTGGAATCGGTAAGGGTTGAAGAAGTCCAGCGGGCCTCTGATGTTCAGCTTTAACCTGTTGGCAAACCAAACACCGAGAGACAAACCGGGCTATCTCCCTTTTCATGCCATTCCACCAGAAATGCTGACGAATATCACGGTACATCTTCGTACCACCCGGATGAATAGAATATTGAGAACTGTGGGCTTCTGCCATGACTTCCCGTCTGATATCTCCACTGGGTACACAAAGACGAGTGCCGTGCCGAAGTGTACCGTCTTCATTGATACATAACTCTGGCCTTCTTCCTGCTTCACATTCTGCTCTGAGTCGCTGGATCTTGGAATCTGCTGACTGCGCCATCCGAATTCTCTCAACTTTTCTAGACTGAACCTGTAGACTGGCCATCAATGCCACGCTGGTTGGAAGAACCACTTCAATTCCCATCTTCTGAAGATCTGCCAATAATTCTAGTTGCGCCGTCAGGAGATAAACTCCGGCTCTCCTGCTCAATGCATCTGCTACAACGTTAGCCTTCCCGGGATGATACTGCAAATCTACATCATAGTCCGCTAGTAGCTCGAGCCATCTTCTCTGCCGCATATTAAGGTCCTTCTGGGTGAAAACATACTTCAGGCTCTTACGATCAGTAAAGATCTCCACTCTATCTCCGTACAAGTAGGAGCTCCACAACTTCAAAGCAAACACTACCGCCGCCAATTCCAAGTCGTGGGTCGGGTAATTCTTCTTATGATCGCGTAGTTGACGTGACGCATAAGATATTACCTTCCCATGCTGTATCAAGACACACCCCAATCCTCTGTCTAAAGCGTCGTAATAAACTGTAAATCCTCCGGTCCCATCTGGAAGGGTGAGAATGGGAGCCGTTATCAAACCTCGCTTCAACTTCTCAAATGATTCCTGACACTCTGCTGTCCAAACAAACGGCACATCCTTGTGGGTCAACTGGGTCATCGGCGCTGAAATCCTTGCAAAATCTGAAACGAACCGTCGGTAGTAGCCGGCCAATCCAAGGAAACTGCGAACCTCTGCCACTGAGCTGGGCACCGGCCATGACTCGATAGCCACAATCTTCTGGGGATCTACTTCCACTCCTCCTCGGGTAATGATGTAACCCAAGTATGATATGCGATCGAGCCAGAACTCGTATTTACTGAACTTGGTGTACAACTGATGCTCCCTAAGCGTCTGGAGAACGACTCTGAGATGTTGCTCATGCTCTGCTTCACTCTTACTGTAGACCAGGATGTCATCTAGAAACACGATCACAAATTGATCCAAGTAAGGCATGAAAATGCGATTCATGAGGTCCATGAATACGGCCGGCGCATTGGTCGCTCCAAAGGACATAACAAGGAACTCCCAATGTCCATACCTCGATCTGAATGCTATCTTCGGGATGTCCTGCTCTCTGACTCTGATCTGGTGGTATCCCGACCGCAAATCGATCTTCGAGAACACTGAAGCCCCTCTGAGCTGATCAAACAAGTCATCTATCCTCGGAAGAGGGTATCTGTTCTTGATTGTCACCGAATTCAAGATACGATAATCAACACATAGCCTGGACGTACCATCCTTCTTTTTCACAAGAAGCATCAGGGCTCCCCAAGGCGATCCACTCGTACGGATGAATCCTTTGGTCCTCAGTTCTTCAATCATCTTGTACAAAATTTCTAACTCTGAAGGCGCCATCCTGTAGACTCGCTCTGATACTGGTGCTGTCCCGGGAATCAAGTCTATAGTGAACTCAATCTCCCGTTCCGGCGGCATCCCTGGAAGCTCCTCTGGAAAGACATCTGGAAACTCTTCAACTATCCGGGGTAACTGCACTGCTGCTACTGCCATCCGCAATGCTGGGGAAGATGGCTCCACTGCGCTTCTGGAAAATAAAAACTCTGGCTCACCGGGGATACTAAAGACAACTCTGCCAATATGGCAGTCTATCCTAGCATACCGGTTCCTCAACCAATCCAAGCTTAGGACTACATCATAGTCTGCCATAGAAAACTCTATGAATCTAACGGGGAACTCCCTACCGCTAACTACGATCCGACACGAGGAAAACACTCGATCTACTCCCACAAGGCCATTACCAGTAAGAATATTGAGCCTCACTAATAATGACTCGGGCTCCAATCCTATCCGTGTCGCGAATCGTGCAGACATAAATGAATGCGATGCACCAGAATCAAATAATACAGATGCTGGAGAGGAGTTGACGAGAATAGTACCTGCCACAACCTCACCTGGTGCAACTTCTTCTTCCATAGCCATCATCATGGTCTGACCTTGTCCTCTGGCTGCTGGTCCCCTCTGCTGGAAACCTCTCTGCCTATTTTGGATCTGAGCTTGGGCTTGTGCATATTGCTGGGGGTGTTGTTGCAGGAATGCCTGAGACTGAGGCGGCAAGGGCCTCGAAGACTGATACTACTGCTGCTGAACTGGTACTGGGGCCGGTCCTCTCACCGAAGAGCTAAAAGGGTTGGATGCTGATGAACCACCCCTATTCGGGCAAGCCCCTATCCTATGATCTGCTGCTCCACACGCCGGGCAAAATCCTTGCGCCCTGCGACAGTCTGCCACCACATGCCCTGGCTTCCTGCAATGAGAACATCCCATCGCGGAAGTCTGCTTCTGCTTCTGCTGCTGCGGGTACGTCGGGGTCGAATGCTGAACCGACGTTACTGAGGCCGCCCGCCTCGGAGTCCCAATGGTCAATCCCCTAGCTGCCGGGACTGGAGCTGATGATTGGTGCATCTGACTGTGGGACCGCTTCCTACCTCCGGTCCTATCCACGATCCTCTGGGAGGTATACTCATGCCTCCTAGCTGCTCTCAAGACTACATCGAACGTCTGGTGCTCGAACTGCTCAACCGCCAACAAGATCTCCAAATGTAGTCCCTGCTGGAACCGCTGGGCCCTATCAAACTCGGTCGCCACCAAGGTGGGGGCAAACCTACTGAGTCTAGAAAACTCCGATGCATAACTGTCGACTGTTCTGCCTCCTTGCTTCAAGTTGGTAAATCTGCTCTGCAGGTCGTACCGAGCCACAGCATCAAAGTACTTCGTCTGGAATCTTTCTCTAAATACTGTCCAAGCAATGGGTGCCACTAATCCCATGGCTTGCGCCGCCCACCAACTGCGAGCCAAGTCCAACAACTGCAGGCGTACCACTGCCTCCTTTTCATTCTCAGGTGTCCTAGCTGCTTCCAGAATCACCTCGGTATCCTGAAGCCATGCATCCGCGGCAATCGCATCCTCGCTGCCGTCGAAGAAAGGAGGGTTCAATCGCTTGAAACTGTTCGCCGCCTGGTTCCCTGGATGACCGCCTCTAGTCAAAGCATCTTGAACAGTCTGGTGTAGGGCGTCGCTTCGACGATCCTGCGAAGCTATCAAGGTTCTGATGAGGCCTACTAAGGTACCATCATCTGGCTCTGCGGGCTGGACGGGCCAAACTGGTGACTCTCCTCCAGTAGGCACAACTCTAGAGGCTACCCCGGAATGCTGGACTTGATCTCCGGGTTGCTGCTGGTCCACGGGACGTGCTCCACCTCGTCGATCGGTAGGACCAGGTACAGTGCCGCTGAAGAAGACGACACAGGAAACAATGAGGAAAGGACCAGGACAGATCAACGATATAAACACAGGATCAGGACAAGAATCCAGGGATTCAGAGGATACGAACAGAGATCAAGGACGAGTACTGATTGAGACATTTATCTGGTAAACCCCCACATATCTTGATTTACAAGACCTGCATGGGCTACCACTTAAACCATGTCACGCCCCAGAACCAGAATACTGGAGAGCGGAGGCAGATATAGCCAGCTACATATATTGAAATGGAAACCACCTCGATATACGGTCACGGCTGTCTAGATATATGAGGGTTTACTACAAGCCAACAGTCTCTTATGGTCATGAACAAGCCGAATGTCTCAATCACAAGCAAGTAAGTAAGGTCGCAAGATGTATGATCATTAAATATACAATAATAAGGCGTCCCAAATATTACATATTTAGCTGATCATGAAGCTAGTCGTTACAAAATGTTAGGACTAGCAAGAGTTTAGTCGTACATGATCAACCCTAGGATTTGTTAATCATGTTTACAGCCCGTAGGCAGACAGTAAGTAAAAGTGCATCGAGCTAACAGGTGCTCGTCCGCTAAACGCCTCAAAAGAATAATTTTACAGTAGAGTGAGCGAAACAAAATAGAAAACCCACTCGTAGCCCGGGTTCCTTCTAGTCGCCACCATTGGGATGGAAGCTTGGTAGATCCTCGGGAGCTGCTCCAAAATCTGGCCACACAAAACCAGCTGGGTCAACCCCAGAAAGAGCAAGTGCCACATGGAGGCTACGAAATAAGAACAAAAGCCAGCAATCAGCACAAGAAAATCTAATATTAAAATTAAAACTTACGAAAACATGGCAGGGTGATATACGACGAGATAACCATGGAACTATTCCGATAGCCAGGTTACAACCCGTAAACCAAACAAGGACCGGGGTTGTAACCCTTCGTCTGAACAGAACTTGGTTTTCCACCATTTATCGGCAAGATAATAATGTGAGAAATCAAGACAGGAAGCAATCTTGTACTGGATCAAGACATGACTAGACTGGTTATACCTCATTCAATCAATCACGGTCAAGCAGATACTACGGCTTACTACTTTAACTAACTAGGGTTATTACAGACCTAATTACTAACAAGATGCAGTGAGATGATTTCACAGCCACAAGCCCTGCAGACCATCCAGGTTACCCAGGTCAAAAATTAGGGGTTGAATTCAGGTGGGTACATCGCATGGAAGATAAATGTACCCTTAGGTGACTTAGAGGGTGCAACACGCGACGGTGTGCTGAAAATGTGCCCTACTCGACGGCAGGTTACAGATCCCAAGAGCGCCCAGGTAACGGGATTGCCTGTAGCTGTGTCATCTCTTCATGACTACTGTGTTATTCTAGTTATTAACCTTAATCCATTTTAGTAGGTACTCCTGACCGTGGTACTCAGGAGTCCCATCTTAGACATGATGCAAGACAGGACAAAATGGATTTAACAAGCAAGCAAGAAAGAACTACCCACGGTGTCAAGGCAAGTCAAGTTAATTAGCCGTCGCAACAGCATTAAGATAAATCATGCTAGGGTACTTGTCGGGAGTGCGCCACGACGGGCCACTATCATGTCAGGTTGGTCATGTCAGGAGTGCACCACTACGGGTCACTGTCGTGTTATGCTAGTTCCTTGTCATACCATGCCATGTACAATAGTCATTCCAAACATATTAAGTAAAATCAAGTTCATGACAAAAGGCGTAAGGATATAAAATGGGCGTAAAATATCTAATAAAATATCAATATACAGGGCTATAGAAGAGCCAAGCTTAAAGAAATAAGACCAAAACTCCAAGAGCCAATGGGTTAAGCAAGGGGTCAGGGGAGCAGCGTACGCGCAAGAGCACGCACGCAGGGGAGCAGCGTACGCACAAAAGTCACGCACGCAGGGGAGCTGCGTACGCACAAAAGCACGCACGTAGGAGAGCTGCGTACGCACAAAAGGCACGCACGCAGGAGAGCTGCGTACGCGAAAAGTCACGTACGTAGGAGAGCTGCGTACGCACAAAAGGCACGCACGCAGGAGAGCTGCGTACGCAAAAAGGCACGTACGCAGGAGAGCTGCGTATGCGTAAAAACACGCACACAGAAGAGCTGCGTACGTAAAAAGTCACGCACGCAGGAGGGCTGCGTACGCGTAAAAACACGCACGCAGGAGAGCTGCGTACGTGAAAAGTCACGCACGCAGGAGAGCTGCGTACGCGTAAAAAAAAACACGCACGCAGGGGAAAGGATCTTCTTCTCCATGGCTGAGAAGAAGCTCCCATGGCTCCAAAACTTCAAGGCATCACAACTTGGCCATCCGAACTCCAAATCCGGATTTCCAAAGTTCCAACAAGGGTGGAATGGAATTCTCTTCCACAAGGAAACATCAAAACTCATAAAAATCCTACCTAAATAGACCAAAACCATACAAAACCAAAAATAGGGAAAACTTAGATCTAGAACAATGGAGACTCCAAACCACAAAATACCAAGTTCTAATGTTGATCACCATGTCCTAATCTATCAAATGGACAAGTAAAAGAGGGTTCTCATGTGGTGGCAAGGTGCACTTGCCTAAGGGTTGGTGTTGTGTAGAGGAAGGAGAAGAGTGTTGTGTAGAGGAAGGAGAAAAAGAAATTAATGGAGGTTTATGAGGAGAGAGAAAAAGTTGGTAAAGTTTTAAAGAGGGTGGGATGTGGTGTGTTGAGGGTGGAGCATAGGCTAAGGTGTTCCAATACATAATAAACCAAACCAAACCAAACCATCCCAATTAAAATCGAGCCATGTCAAAACCCGAAATACGAGAAACACCGAAATTCCACAAGTTAAGAAAAAATAAAAATACATGCCAAAATCCAGATATGAGTATAAATACGAAATACGAGAAATACGGAAAAATGAGGGTGACAACTCTACCCACCTTAAAAGAATTCCGTCCTCGGAATTTAATCAAGGAGCTAGAGATTGTTTCGACAAGCTACATTGAGCACAGGCAAGCTACACTAAGCAGTTCAATCATACAATCATACAATGCAAGCAAGAAAGGGAAAACGTAAGGCATAAGAAAGACATTATACCTCACGAGTTAAACAGATAGGGATATCGCGATCGGATGTCGTCCTCACGCTCCCACGTTGACTCACCTAGAGAGTGATGACCCCAAGTAACACGGACTAATTTAATAGTCTTGTTCTTGAGTATCTTCTTCCTCCGGTCCAATATAGATACGGGCCTCTCCTCATACGAAAGGTTGGTACCAACAACCAATTCCGAACGGTCTAGGACGTGGCTCGGGTCCGGAATATACCGTCATAATTAGGACACATGGAATACATCATGCACCTCACTTAGCGACGGCGGAAGAGCGAGACGATAGGATACATCTCCCACTCGCTCTAGAATATCGAACGGCCCTATATACCTAGGACTAAGCTTTCCCCGCACGCTGAAGCAAATGACGTCGCGGTTAGGCGAGATCCTAAGGAATACATGGTCACCGACAGCAAATTCTAAGGGACGCCGCTGAGCATCGGCCCAATGGCGCTGGCGGTCCTGGGCAACTCGGAGGTGATCTCTGACCTTCCTGACCACTTCAATCGTCTGGGAAATCAATTTGGGTCCGAGCATCTGCCTCTCCTCGACATCGTCCCATGCTAGCGGGGATCTGCACTTCCTGCCATAAAGAGCCTCGAAGGGTGCCATCTGGATACTGGCCTGATAACTGTTGTTGTACGAGAATTCCACCAGGTGCAGATGATTCTCCCATGAACCACCGAAGTCAAGGGTACAGGATCTCAACATATCTTCAAGAGTCTGGATTGTGCACTCTGACTGACCATCCGTCTGCGGGTGATAAGCTGAGCTGAACTGAAGGCGAGTCCCCAAACTCTTCTGCAAGCTGCGCCAAAAGTGCGATGTGAATCTTGAATCCCTATCCGAGGTGATGCTGACTGGCACACCGTGAAGCCTGACGATCTGCCTGAGATATATCTCTGCTAGCTGCGCCGTCGACTGTCCAACTCTGAATGGGAGAAAGTGTGCCACCTTGGTAAAACTGTCCATAATTACCCAAATAGCATCTCTGCCGGCCGGAGATCTGGGCAATCCGGTCACGAAATCCATGGTTATATGTTTCCATTTCCATTTGGGGATCGGTAAGGGTTGAAGAAGTCCAGCGGGCCTCTGATGTTCAGCTTTAACCTGTTGGCAAACCAAACACTGAGAGACAAACCGGGCTATCTCCCTTTTCATGCCATTCCACCAGAAATGCTGACGAATATCACGGTACATCTTCGTACCACCCGGATGAATAGAATATTGAGAACTGTGGGCTTCTGCCATGACTTCCCGTCTGATATCTCCACTGGGTACACAAAGACGAGTGCCGTACCGAAGTGTACCGTCTTCATTGATACATAACTCTGGCCTTCTTTCTGCTTCACATTCTGCTCTGAGTTGCTGGATCTTGGAATCTGCTGACTGCGCCATCCGGATTCTCTCAACTATGCTAGACTGAACCTGTAGACTGGCCATCAATGCCACGCTGGTTGGAAGAACCACTTCAATTCCCATCTTCTGAAGATCTGCCAATAATTCTAGTTGCGCCGTCAGGAGATAAACTCCGGCTCTCCTGTTCAATGCATCTGCTACAACGTTAGCCTTCCCGGGATGATACTGCAAATCTACATCATAGTCCGCTAGTAGCTCGAGCCATCTTCTCTGCCGCATATTAAGGTCCTTCTGGGTAAAAACATACTTCAGGCTCTTACGATCAGTAAAGATCTCCACTCTATCTCCGTACAAGTAGGAGCTCCACAACTTCAAAGCAAACACTACCGCCGCCAATTCCAAGTCGTGGGTCGGGTAATTCTTCTCATGATCACGTAGTTGACGTGATGCATAAGATATTACCTTTCCATGCTGTATCAAGACACACCCCAATCCTCTGCCTGAAGCATCGTAATAAACTGTGAATCCTTCGGTCCCATCTGGAAGGGTGAGAATGGGAGCCGTTATCAAACCTCGCTTCAACTTCTCAAATGATTCCTGACACTCTGCTGTCCAAACAAACGGCACATCCTTGCGGGTCAACTGGGTCATCGGCGCTGAAATCCTTACAAAATCTGAAACGAACCGCCGGTAGTAGTCGGCCAATCCAAGGAAACTGCGAACCTCTGCCACTGAGCTGGGCACCGGCCATGACTCGATAGCCATAATCTTCTGAGGATCTACTTCCACTCCTCCTCGGGTAATGATGTAACCCAAGTATGATATGCGATCGAGCCAGAACTCGCATTTACTGAACATGGTGTACAACTGATGCTCCCTAAGCGTCTAGAGAACGACTCTGAGATGTTGCTCATGCTCTGCTTCACTCTTACTGTAGACCAGGATGTCATCTAGAAACATGATCATAAATTGATCCAAGTAAGGCATAAAAATGCGATTCATGAGGTCCATGAATACGGCCGACGCATTGGTCGCTCCAAAAGACATAACAAGGAACTCCCAATATCCATACCTCGATCTGAATGCTATCTTCGGGATGTCCTGCTCTCTGGCTCTGATCCGGTGGTATCCCGACCGCAAATCGATCTTCGAGAACACTGAAGCCCCTCTGAGCTGATCAAACAAGTCATCTATCCTCGGAAGAGGGTATCTGTTCTTGATTGTCACCGAATTTAAGGTACGATAATCAACACATAGCCTGGGCGTACCATCCTTCTTTTTCACAAGAAGCATCGGGGCTCCCCAAGGCGATCCACTCGCACGGATGAATCCCTTGGTCCTCAGTTCTTCAATCATCTTGTACAAAATTTCCAACTCTGAAGGCGCCATCATGTAGACTCGCTCTGATACTGGTGCTGTTCCGGGAATCAAGTCTATAGTGAACTCAATCTCCCGTTCCGGCGGCATCCCTAGAAGCTCCTCTGGAAAGACATCTGGAAACTTTTCAACTATCCGGGGTAACTGCACTGCTGCTACTGCCATCCGCAATGCTGGGGAAGATGGCTCCACTGCGCTTCTAGAAAATAAAAACTCTGGCTCACCGGGGATACTAAAGAAAACTCTGCCAATATGGCAGTCTATCCTAGCATACCGGTTCCTCAACCAATCCAAGCTTAGGACTACATCATAGTCTGCCATAGGAAACTCTATGAATCTAGCGGGGAACTCCCTACCGCTAACTACGATCCGACACGAGGAAAACACTCGATCTACTCCCACAAGGCCATTACCTGTAAGAATATTGAGCCTCACTAATAATGACTCGGGCTCCAATCCTATCCGTGTCGCGAATCGTGCAGACATAAATAAATGCGATGCACCAGAATCAAATAATACAGACGCTGGAGAGGAGTTGACGAGAATAGTACCTGCCACAACCTCACCTGGTGCAACTTCTTCTTCCATAGCCATCATCATGGTCTGACCTTGTCCTCTGGCTGCTGGTCCCCTCTGCTGGAAACCTCTCTGCCTATTTTGGGTCTGAGCTTGGGCTTGTGCATACTGCTGGGGGTGTTGTTGCAGGAATGCCTGAGACTGAGGCGGCAAGGGCCTCGAAGACTGATACTACTGCTGCTGAACTGGTACTGGGGCCGGTCCTCTCACCGAAGAGCTAGAAGGGTTGGATGCTGATGAACCACCCCTATTCGGGCAAGCCCCTATCCTATGATCTGCTGCTCCACACGCCAGGCACAATCCTTGTGCCCTGCGACAGTCTGCCACCACATGCCCTGGCTTTCTGCAATGAGAACATCCCATCGCGGAAGTCTGCTTCTGCTTCTGCTGCTGCGGGTACGTCGGGGTCGAATGCTGAACCGACGTTACTGAGGCCGCCCGCCTCGGAGTCCCAATGGTCAATCCCCTAGCTGCCGGGGCTGGAGCTGATGATTGGTGCATCTGACTGTGGGACCGCTTCCTACCTCCGGTCCTATCCACGATCCTCTGGGAGGTATACTCATGCCTCCTAGCTGCTCTCAAGACTACATCGAACGTCTGGTGCTCGAACTGCTCAACCGCCAATAAGATCTCCAAATGTAGTCCCTGCTGGAACCGCTGGGCCCTATCAAACTCGATCGCCACCAAGGTGGGGGCAAACCTACTGAGTCTAGAAAACTCCGATGCATAACTGTCGACTGTTCTGCCTCCTTGCTTCAAGTTGGTAAATCTGGTCTGCAGGTCGTACCGAGCCACAGCATCAAAATACTTCGTCTGGAATCTTTCTTTCAACACTGTCCAAGCAATGGGTGCCACTAATCCCATGGCTTGCGCCGCCCACCAACTGCGAGCCAAGTCCAACAACTGCAGGCGTACCACCGCCACCTTGTCATTCTCAGGTGTCCTAGCTGCTTCCAGAATCACCTCGGTATCCTGAAGCCATGCATCCGCGGCAATCGCATCCTCGCTGCCGTCGAAGAAAGGAGGGTTCAATCGCTTGAAACTGTTCGTCGCCTGGTTCCCTGGATGACCGCCTCTAGTCAAAGCATCTTGAACTGTCTGGTGTAGGGCGTCACTTCGACGATCCTGGGAAGCTATCAAGGTTCTGATGAGGCCTACTAAGGTACCATCATCTGGCTCTGCGGGCTGGACGGGCCAAACTGGTGACTCTCCTCCAGTAGACACAACTCTGGAGGCTACCCCGGAATGCTGGGCTTGATCTCCGGGTTGCTGCTGGTCCACGGGACGTGCTCCACCTCGTCGATCGGTAGGGCCAGGTACAGTGCCGCTGAAGAAGACGACACAGAAAACAATGAGGAAAGGACCAGGACAGATCAACGATATAAACACAGGATCAGGGCAAGAATCCAGGGATTCAGTGGATACGAACAGAGATCAAGGACGAGTACTGATTGAGACATATATCTGGTAAACCCCCACATATCTTGATTTACAAGACCTGCATGGGCCACCACTTAAACCATGTCACGCCCCAGAACCAGAATACTGGAGAGCGGGGGCAGACATAGCCAGCTACGTATATTGAAATGGAAACCACCTCGATATACGGTCACGGCTGTCTAGATATATGAGGGTTTACTACAAGCCAACAGTCTCTTATGGTCATAAACAAGCCTAATGTCTCAATCACAAGCAAGTAAGTAAGGTCGCAAGATGTATGATCATTAAATATACAATAATAAGGCGTCCCAAATATTACATATTTAGCTGATCATGAAGCTAGTCGTTACAAAATGTTAGGACTAGCAAGAGTTTAGTCGTACATGATCAACCCTAGGATTTGTTAATCATGTTTACAGCCCGTAGGCAGACAGTAAGTAAAAGTGCATCGAGCTAACAGGTGCTCGTCCGCTAAACGCCTCAAAAGAATAATTTTACAGTAGAGTGAGCGAAACAAAATAGAAAACCCACTCGTAGCCCGGGTTCCTTCTAGTCGCCACCATTGGGCTGGAAGCTTGGTAGATCCTCGGGAGCTGCTCCAAAATCTGGCCACACAAAACCAGCTGGGTCAACCCCAGAAAGAGCAAGTGCCACAAGGGGGCCACAAAATAAGGACAAAAGCCAGCAATCAGCACAAGAAAATCTAATATTAAAATTAAAACTTACGAAAACATGGCAGGGTGATATACGACGAGATAACCATGGAACTATTCCGATAGCCAGGTTACAACCCGTAAACCAAACAAGGACCGGGGTTGTAACCCTTCGTCTTAACAGAACTTGGTTTTCCACCATTTATCGGCAAGATAATAATGTGAGAAATCAAGACAGGAAGCAATCTTGTACTGGATCAAGACATGACTAGACTGGTTATACCTCATTCAATCAATCACGGCCAAGTAGATACTACGGCTTACTACTTTAACTAACTAGGGTTATCACAGACCTAATTACTAACAAGATGCAGTGAGATGATTTCACAGCCACAAGCCCTGCAGACCATCCAGGTTACCCAGGTCAAAAATTAGGGGTTGAATTCAGGTGGATACATCGCCTGGAAGATAAATATACCCTTAGGTGACTTAGAGGGTGCAACACACGACGGTGTGCTAGAAATGTGCCCTACTCGACGACAGGTTACAGATCCCAAGAGCGCCCAGGTAACGGGATTGCCTGTAGCTGTGTCATCTCTTCATGACTACTGTGTTATTCTAGTTATTAACCTTAATCCATTTTAGTAGGTACTCCTGACCGTGGTACTCAGGAGTCCCATCCTAGACATGATGCAAGACAGGACAAGTGGATTTAACAAGCAAGCAAGAAAGAACTACCCACGGTGTCAAGGCAAGTCAAGTTAATTAGCCGTCGCAACAGCATTAAGATAAATCATGCCAAGGTACTTGTCGGGAGTGCGCCACGACGGGCCACTATCATGTCAGGTTGGTCATGTCAGGAGTGCACCACTACGGGTCACTGTCGTGTTATGCTAGTTCCTTGTCATACCATGCCATGTACAATAGTCATTCCAAACATATTAAGTAAAATCAAGTTCATGACAAAAGACGTAAGGATATAAAATGGGCGTAAAATATCTAATAAAATATCAATATACAGGGCTATAGAAGAGCCAAGCTTAAAGAAATAAGACCAAAACTCCAAGAGCCAATGGGTTAAGCAAGGGGTCAGGGGAGCAGCGTACGTGCAAGAGCACGCACGCAGGGGAGCAGCGTACGCACAAAAGTCACGCACGCAGGGGAGCTACGTACGCACAAAAGCACGCACGCATGAGAGCTGCGTACGCCCAAAAGGCACGCACGCAGGAGAGCTGCGTACGCGAAAAGTCACGCACGTAGGAGAGCTGCGTACGCACAAAAGGCACGCACGCAGGAGAGCTGCGTACGCAAAAAGGCACGCACGCAGGGGAGCTGCGTATGCGTAAAAACACGCACACAGAAGAGCTGCGTACGTAAAAAGTCATGCACGGAGGAGAGCTGCGTACGCGTAAAAACACGCACGCAGGAGAGCTGCGTACATGAAAAGTCACGCACGCAGGAGAGCTGCGTACGCGTAAAAAAAACACGCACGCAGGCCATCCGAACTCCAAATCCGGATTTCCAAAGTTCCAACAAGGGTGGAATGGAATTCTCTTCCACAAGGAAACATCAAAACTCATAAAAATCCTACCTAAATAGACCAAAACCATGTAAAACCGAAAATAGGGAAAACTTAGATCTAGAACAATGGAGACTCCAAACCACAAAATACCAAGTTCTAATGTTGATCATCATGTCCTAATCTATCAAATGGACAAGTAAAAGAGGGTTCTCATGTGGTGGCAAGGTGCACTTGCCTAAGGGTTGGTGTTGTGTAGAGGAAGGAGAAGAGTATTGTGTAGAGGAAGGAGAAGAAGAAATTAATGGAGGTTTATGAGGAGAGAGAAAAAGTTGGTGGAGTTTTAAAGAGGGCCCAATATGGTGTGTTGAGGGTGGAGCATAGGCTAAGGTGTTCCAATACATAATAAACCAAACCAAACCAAACCATCCCAATTAAAATCGAGCCATGTCAAAACCCGAAATACGAGAAACACCAAAATTCCACAAGTTAAGAAAAAAATAAAAATACATGCCAAAATCCAGCTACGAGTATAAATACGAAATACGGGAAATACGAAAAAATGAGGGTGACACTATGCTTGCCATCTCGTACTCTCGATCGGACTTATCTTTAGCAACTGTTCTTGAAATTTCATCGCATACGTACATTCGATACATTTGTGATTTATTCAATAAAGTCACTGAATACGACGCAATTCAAAATCGCATTTATCGTTTCGTATGTTTTGTCTGGACTATCAACTTTACGCGTCGCATCGAGCCGTTGCGCATCCTATCGCAATGATCCTTCGTAACGCCTTGCGTTCGAAATCGTCACCCAGCTATTTCCGAAGTCTTGCTATACAACTTATCTCGATACGATTTCCTTTGTTGACTTGCAAATGCATCAACATTCAGGGCTACGCCTGCTAGGTTACTTACCTAGACACCGTGCTCAAATTCTCCCGATACAACTTTAAATTGACATTGCGCAAAGGCCACAATCTATCCGACACAACAGTTTATGTCGAGGCAACGGTGCTTAAGGCAACGATCGCCTTGACACGCAGTCTCTACGATGCATCTTACATCCGATTTCCTAACGAGTAGGAATTCACTAGCCAAATTCCCAACTTATCCGTCTCGCAAAATCGAATATAAGTTCAATTCACGCAAACTCAATTGCAAGGTGAATCCGAATCTAAAGACATGACTCGTAAGTCATTCCCTTATCGTTCTCTCTCGTGCATAGCACGATTCTCGCAATTTCCTATCCGAATCACCAAGTTCGTTGGTGAATTTCTAGTTTGATCGTCGACCAACATAACCATTCAAGTATTCATCCGACGAATACTCAAATCTAACTATATCATTCTCAATCGAAGTTGTTCAAACAATTTTCGAACGCCTAGCCCAACATTTCTATCGAGATCGCAAGTCATGCGATTCGATTTGCCTCGTCCAATATTTCTATCGAGATCGCAAGTCATGCGATTCGATTCGCCTCGCCTAACATTTCTATCGATATCGCAAGTCGTGCGATTCGATTCGCCTTGCCTAACATTTTTATCGATATTGCAAGTCGTACGATTCGATTCACCTCGCCTAACATTTTTTTTATCGAGATCTGTCACGACCCGTACCTGCTGTTTCGGATACGAGACGTGTCCAAGCCAGCCTACGCCGCAGAGTCGGCGGTAGAACGCTGTCACGGCCAAGATGCTCAAATTCACAAAATACAACATTTATTGCCCATTCACATTTCTAAATTTATTTACAACAATTACAAGATTTATATTAGAAAAAAAATACAATGTTCTTACATATTTAATAAAAATGATACAATGTTATCTAATTCTAGGTTTCTGTATGCCAATACACCCGTATCTTTCAAAGCTAAGTAAATCCACGGCTAACCTAAAAAATGTTGGTTTCCAGTCAGGAATGGAACAAGCACACAAACCGACGACAGTGCGAAAACACAATAGAATTTACAAGACATGAAAATAACATATGAGAGATGAAAACTAGAAAGTACTGATGACATGGCACGGTGGAGAAGACAAAGAAAACAAATAAAATACAACTACCTATGTGGTATGAAATATCTGATTTGACATATGAACGGCTAGGGGGTAAATCTGGCACCCTGCACGTGTCGTGTGCAGCTGCTATTATTCACGAATAGACATATTAGGATAGTTCTGGGTAGTCCACATGTCTACTAAGATATTTCTCCTCCCGACTAATCCGTGTGACGAGCGTGTCAACAAGCAGCAAGACATATGTATAAACATGAAATAAAAACACTACTATGAATCGAAAAGCAATCAAAAAGTGTACTTGCATGTGGTCCTTTGCTGGTAAAATTGACAATTCTATTGAGTTCAGACTAGTCCGATTAGCCTAGGTCGATACGAGGTAGGCAGAATCACAAGAATTAGAATCGTACGACTTGTCACAATAAAGATGGAAATCGAGAAGAATTTATATAATAAATATATATAATTTTTAAAAATACCTATAATGTTTTGGAAACTATATTTTTATTGGTAAACTATCCTTAAACAAATACTTTTATAAAAATCTAAATAATTATTAAAGCTAAAACTCTAATTTGAAATTACATATAGACCAAGCCTACCACAATATATTTACAATATAAGTTGAAAATACTAATATACCATCCCCAAAATAGATAATAATAATAATAATACTAATAATAATGATAATAATAAAGTATATAATATACACATACTACAATATATACCTATCTACGTATGAGCCAAAAATAGAAATTTGGCTAAATAGTCCAAAAGCCAACGAACCTAGCCCATTAAACTAAACCAGTAAAATCAATAAAACAACAATTAATAAAAATCCCAACCCAATTACTGGCCCAACCTGGCCCCTATCATAAAATATAAGAAAAATCATAATACTTTCCATAGGCTCTAAGCCCAAACATTATACCAGCCCATAGCACCAAATAAAATAAAAACAAAATAAAGTTAAAAGAAAAAAAAATAAAACGAAAAAAAGAGAGAGGAAGCAGACTCACATAGTTCTCCTTCTTTAGGAAGGAAGGGAACAGAGGAATGGGTTTGAGAGAGTTCGGGTGAACTCTCGAGGAAATGTGCCGGAGATGCGCCAGTGATCCAGTGGAGGCGGTCGTCGATCCTCGGAGGTCACAGCGTGGTGGTCGGCGCCGAGAACAGCGACTGTTGCTGGCGGCTGACTGTCAGTGCTTGGTCGCGGATCGGCTACACGGCGGCCATGAGGAGAAACACGCCCCCGACGAGCGGCGGCCCGTCATCTTCGGCTGGGCAACGATGGCCCCGGCTATGGGAACCAGATCCTGGCGGCGGCGGCGTGTTTGGACGACTCGGCGGTCGGTGCCCAGGGAACGGAGCCGCATCGGCTACGAGTTCAAGGTGACGCTCGCAGAAGAGGGACAGGGCGAGTGGCACTGCTCTGGGGATGGCCAGCATCGACTAGACGCCGGTGCGGCGCTCTGGGTTGCGCGAGACGCCGGAGACATGGCACAGAGGAGGAAGAGGCTCGGAGTGGCTCAGGTGAGTAATTGTGTGACGGTGATGGTGTTTCTGGGGCTGATAGGAACGGGTTCGGGATGGCGAGCGGTGAGGAGTAGGGGTTGTTCGACGAGGAGGAGGACACCGGCGGTCGAATTGCCGGCGTGATGGGGCTCACTAGGCAGAAGCGCCGCCGAGGTTGCTGCAGGGCTTGTGGTTGAGCTGGGCTCGACTCTCGCGCGGCGGCTCTCTGACTGGGTCATCGGGCTATTTATTTGTTTTGTTGGTTCTGGTGTCCTGTGTTTGGGGTGTCAGACACAGTGGTATTTGTAAGGAACTTGATGAAGGAGATGATTGCAGTCACGGACACGGATGCCCGGGGTCGGACCCGAGGCTGGATACGATGATGGTGGTGGCTTGTTGTGTTGGTGACGATGATGATTGTGATGGAGAACGGGAGTTAGCAGGGGTGGTTGCCGACTGTGGTGGTCATCGGGCAAGGTAGGGGTTGGTCGGGGTTGGCTACGGGTGTTGGTAAAGGGCGGTGGTGGCTGATGTTGGGGTAGATGAGAAAGTGATGAGGGCCTCCTTAAATAGGAGTTTATCCCTAGTATTCCCTAGTATGATAAGAATAAGAAATCCAATCAGATAAGGCTTCCCTTTAATTTAAAATCAAAAGATATCTAAAGTCGATTTAATCTAGTCATAATCTGTTTAATAGACAATAGTAATAAATAAAAATGCAAATTCAAATACCAACTAATAATATTCCGTATTATCAAGATACCATAAAGTATATTTTTATAAATCAAATCTTCATTTAAGGAAATACTTTGATAAAATCTTATTAAGGAATTATCTATTCTGTAATACCTATATAAATTTTATTAAAATAGTTATTAATAATTTTCATAATTTTAGAGAATAATTATTCAAATGAAAGCTCAAGATACTACAACCAAATATTAATCTAGATGATAGACTCAAGCCCAATAATAACCTTAAGCCGATACACAAGCAACCAAAAGACGTATAATATTTTTAAATCCATATATATGTATCAACCCAAAGTAATTGTTTAAAATATACTTTATTCAGAAATATTTTAGATATAAATACATATACAAACCAAATATAAAATAAAGTTATTGCACATTATTTAGCATCAAATTATAGGTCCAAAATACCAGAAGGTTTATATGTATTCATATATAAATACTTAACCCAAACTAAAACCAGTAAGGTTTTATATGACGTTCTATTATATACGACGTTCCATTACTGATTTAGCCCAAAAATGTTTTACTGTACTACATAAGTAAACATGTTTATATATAACCCAAGTTTTATGCCCAAATACTTAAAAGCTCATTAAGAGAACCCAAAGGGAACCAAAATATAACACCCTTCAACTAAATACTTATACATAAAAACATATAAAGCCCACTTCAATTTGAAATACTAGAAAATAACGTTAACACGTTTCGGAGGTTATTTCTCTCAAAACATGAAAAATGTAAAACAAAAGAAATTTTAAAAGAAATTCGGGAAAGGGGGTTACAAATCTACCCACCTTAGAAATAAATTCGTCCTCGAATTTCAAAGACACGATTAGGTATGATTAAGATTATAATCAAGAAGTGATTCGATCAAAGATCAAACGAATTAGATCGTGAAGACATGGCACGATTAAGGTATAGTCAAAAGGAACAGTTATAATGGTCAAAGATATGTTCGAAATAAGATTAGCTAAATAAGGAAGAGTCGTTAGGCACGATTAAATAGTAATTGAAATGACCAACGATCAAAAGTTTAAGCAACATACAACAAGATTAAAAATTACTTAGATACGAGTAGGATGTAGTTACGATCACGGCTAATCATACAAGTCACCCAAGCATAATTAAAGATTCGGCACGAGTGTGAATATGATTAAACTAAACATGATCACGGCTGGAATAATTCTAAATTTAGCCATGATAGAGGTTGAACTACAGGCATGTCTATGACTATAGTCAAATAGTCTAGTCACGGTCAAAGTCGTTTAGATGGAAATTCAATTGTGTTTTACTTGATTAACTATTCAAGCAAAATTGTTTAGGCACGATTTAAGAATCAAAGTCTAGAAAAATATGCGGATTGACTCGATCGAAATATAATAAAATTAGTCTAGGTGCGGCCAAAAGCGTTCAAGAATTGTCAAATCAAAATCGTGTTGATTCGATTAACTATTTATCCCTTAATCAGTTAGGCACGAGCCCTAGAACCAAGATCTAGATATGTTTAGAAATTCAGTCAAAATTACATTAAAAGATGACAATCCGAAAAATCGAAGGATAAGAAAGGAAGGGAGAATTACCGGCTTATTGAGTAGGTCGTGACTAGGAATAAGCACAAATCAATTTGAAAACTTAAAGTTATATAACAATAAGACGTTGTCTCTAGGGTATTCGAAACTCGTAATCATAATCGAAGTCACTTTGCTGAGAATTTATGCCTCGCTAGTGTACAGCTAGCTGCATTAAACCCTTGGTTCCATAACTCAAGTTATGTTGCGGTAACGAATACCCTATCAACTCTATCCAATCTTGACATGACAACTCAAGGATGAAATAAGACAATCAAGACATAATTTTAATAATGTTCGATCACCAACGCTTACTTAAAATTATTTCAACTTAGGGAACATGCCACGCCAATGTGCTGATGGCTGCAGTGAACCCGTAGTCTCGATAATTCAAATAAGTGGCGACAGTGCGCTGCTGTCTTGCCATCGCAAGTCAACGAACATTCTTTTAACTATACCTTATAAAATTTCAAAGGAGATTCTAGAATTTCAAACAGGTTCCAAGAGGGTGTAAGTATCTGTCCTTCAAGTATGAATATCAAGTCTTGAAAAAAAAAATTAGTTAGGAAGGATAACTCTTGAATCCAAAACTTAACTTGAGATTAAGGCATAGTCAATTGAGCGAAAAATTATTTAAAAGATATAATCCCTTGGGTCCAAGGAAAATATAAGTGGTAAAAACTCATGATATGGCGATGTTTAGAGAAGACATAAGATAAAGTTTGTACAAATAATCAAGATCAGGAAGAAAAGGACCGAAAGCAAAAGAAATATAAATTTTAATATCTATTTCTCTAATATTCAAGATCGAGGAAGATATGTATAAAGTGTTGGCCCATTGGTCATATGGTCAACCTGATTTTAATAATTGATCAAACTCTGTTTCGATATGTGAAGCTAGTCAGGATGTATCGGACTCTTGGACATGAACAAGAACAGCTATCTACACAGTTCAAGACCGAAGCTATGTTTGCCTGTTCGAGTCTGTATTTCCTTTGAGCAATGTATTTTTCATTTTATTGAGTCTAGGAATACGTTGTACACCGAGTCGTACTGGCAAATAGGCTATTCCAAAATATTTTCAAAATACTTTTAAAATATCCTTTGTTTTGAAAAACATTCTTTTAAACAAAAGCTTTAAAAAGGTTTTCAAAAAGGTTTTCAAAAATCATCAAAAACTATATTTTTAAAACCTGACCTAACCCTGACAGAACTCGGCCAGAGTTCGGCCAGAGTTCGGTTGGTGGCCGTTTGATTTTTGAAATCTTCTGAACTTTGTTCTCCTGCAGTTGCGGATTTGACCGAGATTTCCTCATCGAGTTCTGCCCGAATTCTGCCCGAATTCTGCCAGAATTCTGTCTTTGGAATTCCTATAAATAGAGAAGGATTTCGATCATTTCAACTCACTCATTCACTTTTAATCTTCTCTCTATCTAAAGCTTTCAGTCTTCCAAAGAGTTTTCTTGAGCTTTAAATTTCAGATCCCAAGCTAATTATAATCCTCTAGTCGATTTGCCAGTGCGGTACGGTCTAGAAGTTTCTGAGAGATTGTAATCAGAAGGCTTGATTGAAGAATACCTCTTCAAAATTGAAGTTGGACAAGTTCTTCGTATCAAAGCTCGTGTTGTAGAAGTTGCAAGGACTTCGTAAGAAAACTTACGGTTTTGCCAATAGTGGATTCAACTGGTAGCAAGAGTTCTACCGACTGGATTAGTCCTCAACAGAGGAAAACCAGTATACATCGCTGTCTTTGCGTTTGTATTCTTATCTCTGCCTTTACTTTACTTAGTTGTGATTATTATTCTGTGATCTTACTGCTAACATTTTTTAATTAGCGATATTCCGCTGTCAACTCTATTCACCCCCCCTCTAGAGTATTGTGCTTTACGATTTTGTTCCTACAATTGGTATCAGAGCGGGTGTTACAGGTAAAGCAAGGTAATATTGCAATTATTTATTCATTTAAATAATTGTTATATAGATCATAGCACAACACATGGCAACTGTGAAATTCACAAGTGAAGGCCAGGCCACAAACAGACCTCCACTGTTTGATGGTACGAACTATACCTATTGGAAAACACGGATGAGTTTCTTCTTGAAATCTCTTGACTTTGATTTATGGTCTATTGTTATTGATGGCTATCAAAAGCCACCTCATATAAATGTTGATGGAGTTTTAGTTGAAAAACCCTATAGCAGATATACAGAGGAGGAAAAGAAAAAGGCCAGTCTTGACGCCCGTGCTATTAACGCTCTATTTTGTGCTTTAGACAGAACAGAATTTAACAGGGTGTCTATCTGCACAACGGCTAATGAAGTGTGGAAGCTACTTGAAGTCACACATAAAGGCACGACTCAAGTCAAAGAATCTAAAGTCAGCAGACTTACTCAAGAGTATGAGGTGTTCAAGATGAAGCCCAACGAAACAGTTACTCAGATGTTCGAAAGCTTCTTGGATATTGTAAATCCTTTGTCCTCCCTAGGCAAAGAGTACAGTAACCATGAAAAGATTCGTAAACTCCTGCGAGCACTTACCAAGAACTGGATTCCAAAGGCTACTGCAATTATTGAAGGGAACGACCTCACCACTATGTCCCTCGAAGTACTCATTGGGTAAGCTACTCACTCATGAACTGGAGCTACAAGATTTTGAAGAGCCTGCACCAAAGGAGAAGACGATCGCTTTCAAGGCTCAGCACAGAAAAGCTGCTGAAGGTGACTCAGACAGCAGTGAATCTGATGCTGAAGATCAAGCACTCCTAGCAAGAAAATTTAAGAGATTCATGAGACATGAGAAAAGAGCCAAAGAAAACAACAGCAACAACTGGTATCAAGATGATGCTGTCTGCTATGGCTGCAAGAAGAAGGGACACATAAAAAAAAGATTGTCCTACAAACTCATCATCAAGCAAGAAGAGCAACAGGTATGAAAAAGGGAACCTGAAGAGATCGACATCACGGAAGTATGCCAATGCCAGCATATGGCATCAAAGTGAAGCCAGCGACTCAGAAGACGAACAATCAGAAGACGCTGCAAACGTATGCTTTATGGCATCCGATCAGGTACCTACTAAACTTGTAGTTGATACATATGATGACTTCACCTTTGAGCAATTAGGAGATGCCTTCAGTGAACTGATGACTGATTATAGGAAACTGCGTAGCAAGTATCAGACCTCTAAGAAGGTACTCAAAGAGTACAAAGGTAAAATAGATAGACTTATCGACCTACTAGCTGAGGTTAGAAATAATGTTAGTGAGTCTGGTGAGCTTTCTTCAATAAAGCTCTTATTACACGAGACTACCAAGTCATCTGAAGAGAAAGACAAGGTTATTGACCAACTGAAAGAAGAACTTTCTAAAGAGAAGAAAAGTCTTCAAAGTGCACAAATCAGAATGGAAACACTCACTTTTGATTATACTAAGTTGTATGACACTTCCAAAAGATTGGAAATTAGGTTAGGAAAACAGCCTGAGACTGCTGCTTCCTTCCCTAACACGTGTCACTTACCAAAAAATCGGAACATTTCCAAGCCAAACACTGTCAGACCTAACCCTATCAAACCTTTACCCCAAAAGGTTAAGCCCAAACAGGATTATAGGTATGCTTTCTTCTATACTAGAAAACCTAAACCTACCAACCATGCACACCACTCAGCTTTCAGCACTCGACATGCATAATGTCATTATTGTGGCCTCATTGGTCATATTTCAACTGCATGTAGAATCAGAAAGCTTGTTGATTTAAATATTTATGCTTGGATACCAAAGGCTAACATTTCAGAACTCTACAAGAAATGGGTACCAAAAGTTTCATCTGTAAACTGTTTTGTAGGTGGAACACCTTTCACATGCTAGAAGCAAATGGATCCTCGACAGCGGTTGTTCACGGCATATGACCGGTGACGCTACATTATTTGTAACACTGTCGAAGAAAAAGAAGGAAGGCTATGTCTCATTCGGTATTAACTTGAAAGGGTATATTATTGGTATCGGCGATGTTGGTAAGTCTCCATATCCTCTTATTAAAGATGTCTGTCTGGTTACCGAGTTGAAACATAATCTACTCAGCGTAAGTCATCTAGCTGATCATAGTTATGGCATCAACTTTGGCAAAGACAAATGTACTATAGTTGATAACTCAACTGGTAGTACTATCTTTGAAGGTATCAGGAAAGACAACATATATGTTTTCTATTTATTGGAAGAAACTAACATTTCAGGTAGATGCTTAATGGCTAAAAGTGATGAGAGTCATCTGTGGCATATGAGACTCGGTCACGCAAATATGGACACAATATCAAGATTATCCACAAAGAAGCTAGTACGCGGTTTACCGGACATAACATTCAAAAAAGATTCGGTATGCAGCCAATGTGAAAAGAACAAAGCTACCAGATCCACATTCAAGTCAGTAAACGCAGTATATACTACTAGACCTCTACAATTGCTTCATATGGACTTATTTGGTCCTAGCAGAGTTGCTAGCCTCGGAGGTAAGCTTTATACTTTTGTAATTGTAGATGATTTCTCTAGATACACGTGGGTATACTTCTTGACACGCAAGAATGATGCATTGTCCGAATTTGTCGCCTTTTGCAAGAAAGTACAAAATGAATAAGGTTACATGATCACTCGTATTAGAAGCGATCATGGTGGCGAATTCGAGAATGCAGAGTTTGAGCAATTTTGTGACACATACGATTTTGTACACGAATTCTCCTGCCCTAGGACTCCACAACAAAATGGAGTTGTGGAACGTAAGAACAGAACTCTATCCGAAATGGCCAGAGTAATGTTAAACCAGTTTAGTCTACCCAAATATTTCTGGGCTGAAGCTGTCAATATAGCTTGTTTTGTTCTCAATAGAGTTCTAATTCGACCCAAATCGAAGAAGACTCCATTTGAGTTATGGTTTGATAGAATTCCATTTGTTTCATATTTTAGAATATTTGGTTGTAAATGTTTTATTCTTAATACAAAAGACAATTTGGGAAAGTTTGACGAAAAGGCCGATGAAGGTATATTTTTAGGTTATGCGGCCAAGAGCAAAGGATACAGAGTCTTCAACAAATGAACCATGATCATCGAAGAATCAATCAATGTCACTTTTGATGAACTGAATCAAATGACTATCGATGACAATGACGAAGATCCAACTGTACCAAGCTCAACAACAGCTGATTCTCAACCAAGCTCGGCACTAGCTGATCCTCCTAGAGAAGATCCAGGAACCAGCTACATTCAGAGTCTGTCGAAAAAATTAAAATTTACGGCTGATCATCCAAAGGATTTGGTAATTGGTGACATTACCAAAGGTGTAAGTACTCGTACATCCAGTAGAGATATTGTTTCTAGTGTTGCTTTTATTTTATAGCTAGAACCCAAAACTATTGATGAAGCATGTAGTGATAGTTTTTGGATAGATGCTATACAAGAGGAATTAAACCAATTTGAACGGAATCAAGTTTGGAAACTTGTTCCCAAGCCTATTGATCGTCCGGTCATTGGCACCCGTTGGGTATTCCGAAATAAACTTAATGAGAATGGTTTAGTGACTCGTAATAATGCTCGACTCGTAGCTCAAGGATACAATCAAGAAGAAGGTATCGACTACAATGAGACTTATGCCCCAGTTGCGAGATTAGAATCCATTCGCATGTTATGTGCATTTGCATATTTTCATAATTTTAAATTATTTCAAATGGATGTCAAGAGTGAATTTTTAAATGGTTTTATAAAAGAAGAAGTTTTTGTAGCACAACCTCCAGGTTTCACAAATTTTAAAAACCCTGATCATGTTTTCAAGTTAAAAAAAGCTTTGTACGGTTTGAAACAAGCCACTCGTGCTTGGTATGATCGTCTAAGCTCTTTCCTACTTGATAACGGTTTTTCAAAAGGCAAGGTTGACACTACAATTTTTATTAAGTCCTTTAATGGTAAGCTTCTTTTAATACAAGTCTATGTAGATGATATCATATTTGGATCTACTAATAAATCTCTGTGTCAAGAATTTTCTAAGTGTATACAGAATGAGTTTGAGATGAACATGATGGGAGAGCTGAAATTCTTTCTCGGACTGCAAATCAAACAAACTGACAATGGGACGTTCATAAATCAAGCCAAATACACAAAAGATTTGCTAAAGAAGTTTGATATGGACAATGTCAAACCTATTGGCACTCCGATGGCAACTTCAACAAAGCTTGATATTGATGAACAAGGCAAGCCAGTCGACACACGTAAGTATCGAGGTATGATCGGTAGTTTACTTTATTTAACTGCTAGTCGTCCAGATATTATGTTTAGTGTTTGCCTGTGTACACATTTTAAGCTAATCCAAAGGAATCACATCTGTGCGCAGTTAAGCGTATCTTTCGATACCTTAAGGGCACTTCTTCTGTTGGCTTGTGGTATCCCAAAACTAAGTCCTTTGACCTTACTGGTAACTCGGATGCAGATTTTGCCGGATGCAAAGTTGATAGAAAAAGTACCAGTGGCACATGTCATTTCTTAGGCAAGGCTTTAGTCTCATGGTTTAGTAAAAAGCAAAATTTTGTAGCCTTATCAACAACAAAGGCTGAGTATATCGCCGCAGGACGTTGTTGTGCTCAGATTTTATGGATGAAACAAACCTTGGAAGACTATGATTTATTTTATACACATATTCCCATTTTCTGTGATAACACGAGCACTATTAATTTGACTAAGAATCCTGTATGTCATTCTCGTACAAAATATATCGAGATTCGACATCATTTTCTTAGAAATCATCATCAAAATGGAGATATTGACCTTGTATACATAGATACTGAGAATCAATTAGCTGACATTTTCACAAAACCTCTAGCAGAAGATCGTTTCAATTATTTACATCGAGAATTAGGAATTTTGGACGTCAATAATGTTAATTAATTTTATTTTATGATTTTATTTCAATATGCAAAAACTGTGTTAGAGACAAGCCAATAAAGAGTCTGTCTGTCACCACGACTACGGTTGAAGCGAAGCGGTATTTAAGAGTTCCCCGATGATTCTTCGCCAGCTGGGACAGTACTCCTACAGCTAATCTGAAACAATCGCTGTGTAACAAAATTTAATTTATAAAATAACATTAATTATATTAATTTAATGTCAAAATTACTAATCTTTGAATTAAATATTTGAAATGAGCCAATGAAAAAGAAAGTGTTCCAAACCAAACCCAGGCAAATTCGGCCAGAATTCGGACCGAATTCGGCCCGAGTTCGGTTGAGGGTGTCAGGTTATATAATCAGAACCCGAGAGCCTTTCTTCTTCATTGCTTCCAAACCACATCAACAGCAGCAAGCAGCCGCGCGAGGAGAACCCCAAACCCTAGTTCTTCATCACTCCCTCTCTTCCAATCCAAGTGGTGAAATCAATCCAAACTTTGGATTCATGCAGAGTTCTTCATTCTCTACAACATACTCCAATCTCGGGAGGTATAACTCCTTGTTTCCTTTCCGTTCAATTTCGTGCTATTTTCTTTTATTTTCACAAATGGCACCTAAGGGATTCAACCCCTTTAAGAGGAAGAAGACAACCAACCCAAGTGAGGAAGGTTCATCTTCGGATCCACCCACTAATTCCCTATTTTCGCCAGTCCAATCTAGCGACGGCGCGTTCGACGGGTTTTACTTTCAAACCCTAGACCAAGCCTTACTGTGGTATGGAGACTTCTCCATGAGATCCATATGCACAGGCGCACCCATCAAGTGGACTGTATTTCCTGATCATCGCCATTTTTTTGAGGCATTAGGGTTACAGCATTTTGTTAAACTCTATTTTTCTGTAGCAACTAATGCCATTAGACTGTTTTACTGTAATATCATATTAAACACTTTGATGTAAGCACACGTGTTGGAGGATTAGATATCAATTTTAATGATGTTCTCTTAGCGGAGATCTTTGGTATTCCTAACGAAGGTGAACCGCTTGTTGACATCACTGAGTTTGATTTCCCCGAAGGCACGACACTAACCAGTTTCAAAGATGAACTTTGTGCACCTGATAGAGTTCGCTCTGGAAAATTCAAAGCAAACAACTTGAACTTGTTTAATTATGAATTGCACTGTATCATTTACTCCACTCTCCTTCCGAAATCTACTTCGAAGGATGATGTCACGTCTCTTGAATTATCTGCTATGTATCACATTCTTAAGGGGATTCCATTTTTTGCCCCTAAGACCATTATTCAGATGATGGGATGTTGTCGTGCAAGAGATAAAAATCTCTCTTATGCGTTGATTCTCCCACGCATCTTTCAGCGTTTCGATATTGACTTATCTACTTGTGCTCAAGACCCTCAGCCCAAGGTTCTCAAGTTATCTCGTCGCAGTATGACTGCATCTGCTCCTCCTACTGCTCCTGCTACTGTTCCACCTCCTCCACCTCCTCAGCAGTAAGCTATGACATTTGAGGGCATACACCAGCACCATTCAGATTTGTACGTCCCGATGACGGACATGGCTCGCGAACGTGAGTTCTACAACGTCACCCGTTATCAGGCGATTGCAAATTCATTAGCTGATCTTCGTTTCGCCCAGACTGGACATTCAGTCGGTTCCATTCCTAGAGATCCAGCTTTCTCTGGTTACCGCTGTAAGGATGAGGCTGTTCATGCCTACTTCCAGCCCGGTAACGCATATGATTGGTACCGTTCTGACCGTGCTCCTCCTCGTTATTATGTCGGTGAGTTTTACACTGGCGCTCCTCCTCACCCTTCTGGCGCGGGTACCTCTGCAGCTAGTCCTTCTGGACATGCTGGTCATCATACTGATGATGATGATGATGATGATGAGGATTTGTGATATGTTAGTTGATATGAGACTTAGACATTATCTCCTGTATACTTGGAAATGCTTTGACATTCCAAGTTTTTCTATTTTTCAGACTTTATTATCAGTATTTATTTTGAGGACTTGTACTGGATTTTATTGATGTCTTCTGAACATCTTTTCATCTTTATGGATTTCGTAGTTTATGATTCACATCAGTTTATTTACTTAGCATTTCTTTATTTGCTTCTCAACTATAAACTGACTGTGATATAAACTGCCTGAGTACAATACATGCCTGTGATGTTATTCAAATGCTTTATTATTTTGATCATTTATCATGATTATTTTCTTGTATTTCTTCACTGTTTGTTATTTATGCATTGATTGCGGGGGAGTTTTTTTCCCTCTTTTGCAATTATTTTGCTAAGTGACAACGGGGGAGAAAAATAAAGATCTAACATTCTTTTGAGAATATGCAGGACATGAACAATTTTCAATTTTTGATTCTATTTCAAGCTTTAATGTTATATCATTCATAGTTTGTCAATTATCAAAATGGGGGAGATTGTTGGCCCATTGGTCATATGGTCAACCTGATTTTAATAATTGATCAAACTCTGTCTCGATATGTGAAGATAATCAGGATGTATCGGACTCTTGGACATGAACACGAACAGCTATCTACACAGTTCAAGACCGAAGCTATATTTGCCTGTTCGAGTCTGTATTTCCTTTGAGCAATGTATTTTTCATTTTATTGAGTCTAGGAATACGTTGTACACCGAGTCGTACTGGCAAATAGGCTATTCCAAAATATTTTCAAAATACTTTTAAAATATCCTTTGTTTTGAAAAATATTCTTTTAAACAAAAGCTTTAAAAAGGTTTTCAAAAAGGTTTTCAAAAATCATCAAAAACTATGTTTTTAAAACCTGACCTAACCCTGACAGAACTCGGCCAGAGTTCGGCCAGAGTTCGGTTGGTGGTCGTTTGATTTTTGAATCTTCTGAACTTGGTCCTCCTGCAGTTGCGGATTTGACCGAGATTTCCTCATCGAGTTCTGCCCGAATTCTGCCCGAATTCTGCCAGAATTCTGTCTTTGGAATTCCTATAAATAGAGAAGGATTTCGATCATTTCAACTCACTCATTCACTTTCAATCTTCTCTCTATCTAAAGCTTTCAGTCTTCCAAAGAGTTTTCTTGAGCTTTAAATTTCAGATCCCAAGCCAATTACAATCCTCTAGTCAATTTGCCAGTGCGGTACGGTCTAGAAGTTTCTGAGAGATTGTAATCAGAAGGCTTGATTGAAGAATACCTCTTCAAAATTGAAGTTGGACGAGTTCTTCGTATCAAAGCTCGCGTTATAGAAGTTGCAAGGACTTCGTAAGAAAACTTACGGTTTTGCCAATAGTGGATTCAACTGGTAGCAAGAGTTCTACCGACTGGATTAGTCCTCAACAGAGGAAAACCAGTATACATCGCTGTCTTTGCGTTTGCATTATTATCTCTGCCTTTACTTTACTTAGTTTTGATTATTATTCTGTGATCTTGCTGCTAACATTTTTTAATTAGCAATATTTCGCTGTCAACTCTATTCACCCCCCCTCTAGAGTATTGTGCTTTACGATTTCGTTCCTACATAAAGCACTATGTCTACTTACTACGAAAATATATTTACACAAGTATATATGCATAGCCTAAATAAATCCCAAAAATTCTAAAAAGTCAATCTAAGAGATTATTATCTATTTCTGAGTAAAATAACAATAATACATATATTTTATCAAATATACAATTTATAGAAATTATTCATGAGATTAAGAATGGACCACCAATATATATATGCATATCTATATATCTATATGAAAGTCGTTGGTCGCTCTATATGACTACCAAGGTTTGGTTTGCGTTCGGACATAGTTTTCTAAAAGCCAATAATCTTAATGATACGTAATTAAATTATTTCTAGGGTCATGTCACAACTTGGCCTGGTTTTTCTAGTTAGAATATATCTATGCCTCGGCCTTCTCTACTATAGCTAATACGCTAGTCGAAGCATGCCATTGCACTATCCGTGCCATCACTTCTAGTCATATGGCACTCCAAAATTAAACCAAGACTAAGTTATTCTATAGTAATAATTAATTAAATTAAATATTTATAAAATTCCAAAAAGCACATCTTAATTCAAATAAAATGCTATTTTTAAAGTGTCATTTAGTGAGGCCTGTGTAGCAATCTTAACTATCTAATTTTCAAATTAAAATAGGGACTCCTAGTCCTAACCATTCTCTTAAAATTGATTTACTCCTAGTTGTGAATGAGCATTTCCTAGTCGCAGGCCTGCAGTAGTACAACTAATATAAGTACTACCACAAGTTCGCAATCATTTGCGAAATCTGACCTACATGGGCCACCACAAAAACTTGTCACGACCCGTACCCGCTTTTTCGGATACGAGACGTGTCCAAGCCAGCCTACGCCGCAGAGTCGACGGTAGAACGCTGTCACAGCCAAGATGCTCAAATTCACAAAATACAACATTTATTACTCATTCACATTTCTAAATTTATTTGCAACAATTACACGATTTATATTGGAAAGAAAATACAATGTTCTTACATATTTAATAAAATGATATAATGCTATCTAATTCTAGGTTTCTGTCTGCCAGTACACCAGTATCTTCCAAAGCTAAGTGAATCCATGGCTAACCTGAAAAATGTTGGTTTCCAGTCAGGAATGGAACAAGCACACAAACCGACGACAGTGCGAAAACATAATAGAATTTATAAGACATAAAAATAACATATGAGAGATGAAAACTAGAAAGTACTGATGACATGGCACGGTGGAGAAGACAAGGAAAACAAATAAAATACAACTACCTATGTGGTGTGAAATATCCGTTTCAACATGTGAACGGCTAGGGGTAAATCCGGTACCCTGCACGTGTTGTGTGCAGCTGCTATTATTCACGAATAGACATATTAGGATAGTTCTCGGTAGTCCACATGTCTACTAAGATATTTCCCCTCCCGACTACCCCGTGTGACGAGCGTGTCAACAAGCAGCAAGACATATGTATAAACATGAAATGAAAAGATTACTATGAATCGAAAAGCAATCAGAAAGTGTACTTGCCTGTGGTCCTTTGCTGGTAAAACTGAAAATTCTATTGAGTTCAGACTAGTCCGATTAGCCTAGGTCGATACGAGGTAGGCAGAATCACAAGAATTAGAATCGTACGACTTGTCACGATCAAGATGGAAATCGAGAAGAATTTATATAATAAATATATATAATTTTTAAAAATACCTATAATGTTTTGGAAACTATATTTTTATTGGTAAACTATCTTTAAACAAATACTTTTAAAAAAATGTAAATAATTATTAAAGCTAAAACTCTAATTTGAAATTACATATAGACCAAGCCTACCACAATATATTTACAATATAAGTTGAAAATACTAATATACCATCCCCAAAATAGATAATAATAATAATAATAATACTAATAATAATGATAATAATAAAGTATATAATATACACATACTATAATATATATCTGTCTACGTGTGAGCCAAAAATAGAAATTTGGCTAAATAGTCCAAAAGCCCAACTAACCTAGCCCATTAAACTAAACCAGTAAAATCAATAAAACAACAATCAATAAAAATCAGTCCCAACCCAATTACTGGCCCAACCTGGCCCCTATCATAAAATATAAGAAAAATCATAATACTTTCCATAGGCTCTAAGCCCAAACTTTATACCAGTCCATAGCACCAAATAAAATAAAAACAAAATAAAGTTAAAAGAAAAAAAAATAAAACGAAAGAAAGAGAGAGGAAGCAGACTCACATAGTTCTCCTTCTTTAGGAAGGAAGGGATCAGAGGAATGGGTTTGAGAGAGTTCAGGTGAACTCTTGAGGAAATGAGCCGAAGATGCGCCGGTGATCCAGTGGAGGCGGTCGTCGATCCTTGGAGGTCACAGCGTGGTGGTCGGCGTCGAGAACAGCGGCTGTTGCTGGCAGCTGACTGTCAGTGCTTGGCCACGAATCGGCTACACGGCGGCCATGAGGAGAAACACGCCCCCGACGAACGGTGGCCCGTCGTCTTCGGCTGGGCAACGATGGCCCCGGCTGTGGGAACCAGATCCTGGCGACGGCATATTTGGACGACTCGGCGGTCGGCGCCCAGAAAACGGAGCCGCATCGGCTGTGAGTTCAAGGTGACACTCGCGGAAGAGGGGCAGGGCGAGTGGCACTGCTATGGGGATGGCCAACACCGGCTGGACGTCGGCGCGGTGCTCTGGGTTGCACGAGACGCCAGAGACATGGAACAGAGGAGGAAGAGGCTCGGAGCGGCTCAGGTGAGTAATTGTATGACGGTGATGGTGTTTCTGGGACCGATGGGAATGGGATCGAGATGGAGAGCGGTGAGGAGTCGGGGTGGTTCGACGAGGAGGAGGACACCGGCAGTCGAATTGCCGGCGTGATGGGGCTCACTAGGCAGAGGCGCCGCCGAGGTTGCTGCAGGGCATGTGGTTGAGCCAGGCTCGACTCTCGTGCGGCGGCGCTCTGGCTGGGTCATCGGGCTATGTATTTGTTTTATTGGTTCTGGTGTCTTGTATTTGGGGTGTCAGACACAGTGGTATTTATAAGGAACTGGATGAAGGAGATGATTGCAGACACGAACACGGATGCCCGGGGTCGGACCCGAGGCTGGATACGATGATGGTGGTGGCTTGTTGTGTTGGTGACGATGATGATTGTGATGGAGAACGGGAGTTATCAGGGGTGGTTGCCCACTGTGGTGGTCATCGGGCAAAGTAGGTATTGGTCGGGGTTAGCTACGGGTGCTGGTAAAGGGAGGTGGTGGCTGATATTGTGGTAGATGAGAAAGTGATGAGGGCCTCCTTAAATAGGAGTTTATCCCTAGTACGATAAGAATAAGAAATCCAATCAGATAAGGCTTCCCTTTAATTTAAAATAAAAAGATATCTAAAGTCGATTTAATCCAGTCATAATCTGTTTAATAGACAATAGTAATAACTAAAAATGCAAATTCAAATACCAACTAATAATATTCCTTATTATCAAGATACCATAAAGTATATTTTTATAAATTAAATCTTCATTTAAGGAAATACTTTGATAAAATCTTATTAAGGAATTATCTATTCTGTAATACCTATATAAATTTTATTAAAATAGTTATTAATAATTTTTATAATTTTAGAGAATAATTATTCAAATGAAAGCCCAAGAAACTACAACCAAATATTAATCAAGATGATAGACTCAAGCCCAATAATAACCTTAAGCCGATATACAAGCAACCAAAAGACGTATAATATTTTTAAATCCATAAATATGTATCAACCCAAAGTAATTGTTTAAAATATACCTTATTCAGAAATATTTTAGATATACATATATATATCAAACCAAATATAAAATAAAGTTTATGCACATTATTTAGAATCAAATTATAAGCCCAAAATACCAGAAGGTTTATATGTATTCATATATAAATACTTAACCCAAACTAAAACCAGTAAGGTTTTATACGACGTTCTATTATATACGACGTTCCATTACTGATTTAGCCCAAAAAATTTTTATTGTACTACATAAGTAAACCCGTTTATATGTAACCCAAGTTTTAAGCCCAAATACTTAAAAGCTCATTAAGAGAACCCAAAGGGAACCAAAATATAACACCCTTCAACTAAATACTTATACATAAAAACATATAAAGCCCACTTCAATTTGAAATACTAGAAAATAACGTTAACACGTTTCGGAGGTTATTTCTCTCAAAACATGAAAAATGTAAAACAAAAGAAATTTTAAAAGAAATTCGGGAAAGGGGGTTACAAGATCGCAAGTTGTGCGACTCATTCGTAAGTTCGAGTTTCTCTTTCCCGTCGATCCGATTATTGCTTTAAGGCATAATCGTTTCGCTAGTCTCAGTCGTCCAACCAACTTATAATTTTCGTCCGACGTATCATTCATTGATACAGGTCTCGCCTTACCGTCCTAACCGATTTTCGAAGAACACTTGCATCAACATACCGTCGTACAAATTCCCAATCGAGTCTCAGTACTCTTCCGTCTGTTGCGAACAATCCTTCCGTAATTCTCACAATGTGTCGATGTAATTCAGCGCACAAGTGGTATACCATATACCACTCGGAGTCGAGTCATTCATCGCATACGTGGTATAGCATATACCACTCGGAAATCAAGTCGTTTCCCTCGCATTATACTTAGTATAAACCAACCATCTCTTTTGACTCACGATTTCCGCAGTGATCGTGCCTGATCACAACCGTAACTTTGATTTTATCAAAATCTGACACAACTCGGCCAATATTTTTATTTGCTAACACAAGTTCGGTGTGCAACCGAACGATTCGTTCTATCAATTTATGATTTCAGTTCTTTCCGTTGCATCTTGTGCAACGATTTATTTTTGATTTCCTTTGCACTCTGTGCAACGATTAATTTGATATGCATTGCACCATGTGCAATAATTTTACTTCCAACATGCGTTACACATCGTGCAACGACTTATTTCTAATATTTATTGTACCTCGTGAAACGATTTTACTCCCGACATTCAAAGTCAATGCCCAAATCCGTTCAACACATTCGATATTGACTTCTCACTTTCATTTTTAACACATATTCATAATTAACTCGTTGCACTTCGTGCATCATTGTATTTCTCATTCAATATGTTACATTGTAACAACATCTCAAATCATATTTCATAATTTTTTGCACTTGTAGCAACTAATATTCCACGGCTCGTGCATTCAATGCAACGAATATTTCACGACTTTCTCCGCAACATCAAGTAAATTCGAAGTACTTGCGGCAACGTTACCCGGCTTTGTATTAGACTTATTGTATGGAACATCCAGTGCGGCATTGAGTAGAGTCAAGAGTGATTTCGATTGGTGGTGGGCAACTCTTTGGAATTGAAACAAAGTAAACGTCCAGAGAAAATTGAGCCAAGAGCTCTGATACCAATTTGTCACGCCCCGACCCGGAATCACCCGAATCATCGTCCTCGCAGGGGGCATGATGCCGCATGAGCCTGGAGTTATGCTCATGCAAGACAAGATGACAAGTTCTCAAATGGTTATCTTTTGATTCGATATTAACAACGAAAGAGAAAACAGAGTATACAAAATAATTCTCTTTATTGATATTCGAAATAAGATTACAAGGCTTTCGATAGCCTAATAATATATGCCAGATTGGCTACAACACTCAAGTTCTCTCTTGTCCACAAAGGATTTCACCGTTCCATACATCATGCCTTCTATATCTCGCCCGTATCAATCATGTTGTAAGTCCGAGCGTCAAGCGATCGCACGCTTCAATACGCTTCGGCATTCCAAGCCTCAACGCGTTCAAGCGAAGCTTCGCCCCGAGCCATCCATTTTCTGTACCCTGCATGAAAGCTGGTGGGGGATCAGCACGTTCGTCCTCGCATGTAATGATGCAAAGACCTTCTTTCTAAACCGACATTTAGTATTTATGTTGAATCATGCAACTTAGCTTATGATCTTGCTATGTTCTCCTTAGGGTCAATTTTATGGCATATTCAAAAGCGTAAAGCATGTTATCATGGCAAGCATTTTATTCGATTTGCATAAGTAAACAGACAAGCAATCTCGTGTAGTTCCATAACTTCTTACCATTATCAACGCACTCGCCCTTGCACCGACGCAAGGTGAATACGCCTATCAGCTTTCCCTATCATGTTATAAGTGTCCTCTATGCAGATCTATATGTGCATGATATGAGTGTACCTTGCACTTTCGACCCAGGATCCGTCCGTACAGGATATATGTATACCTTGCACTTCCAACCCATCGCCCTTAACTATATGAAGGTCTTAGCGTATCCGCGCCGGAATGGACCAAAGGAGTTCCTTACTTTCTTTTCTCTCCTCCTTTTCTCGAATTTGGTTGGGTAGCCCACCGTTTCACGGGTTGGGTTGCTATCCCAAACAACCGAAATGTTACCGTTGCATACCATCATTTGCGGCTTCTCCCCATCTATAAGCGAGTGCTACTCGTCTTATGGATGTGTGCCTATCAAAGATTATTCATACCCTCCTAGGCCAAACGGTTCTGGGGCGCTCCGGTATCTAACCGTTCGAGGGAACACCCGTGCTCGGGAGATAATCATATTTTATCTCTCGTCCATTCCATTCGACCATGCAACGCCCTTATTATTCAAACAACCAAGCATAGTCTTGAGTCCAAGACTCAGACTTTATCATCTCACATTTCCTCCCAATTAACTTTCTATGTTCTTACATTTCATACTTTATTTCAATGTTCGATGGCATCATGCCTCAACTCAATGTTCATCAACCGAACGACCCGAAGGTCTTGAACACCTTTCGAGACACCATGCCACATCTGATAGTTCCATCACATTCATGTCGCAATTGTATTCTTTCGCAACGAAGCCATCTTTTATTATCTTGTGCACGTAGGCACGTTTCGACCGTATTCCCATGTTCTATAACTTAGTGTTCAATGTTCGGGGCTTGCGCGGTAGGGCGCTCGCCTATTGTCTTTCAATGTTCTAGCCTTTCTAACTCGTGCGCGAAGGCACGGTATGGTTCGTGCACTAAGGCACTCGCCGAGTACAGTTATCCCATGTTCTTGCGACTTGCGCACCGAGGCACTCGTCTTTGCAATATTCAATGTCCCATTGCGACTCGTGCATATGATGCACGTTTCATTTGAATTTTTTTAACTAGTGTTCGACACGTATTACAATTTATCTTCCGATCGGACCACGCCCGTGGCATCGATAGGCTAACTTAGCATACAATGATATATTTTGACTTAGGCACGAAAGAGTAAAAAGAAGAGTCAATCCTCCCACCTTGAGTCGATACGCCTTTGTCATTTCGTCGAGCCGATGCGGCTCGATTTCATAAATTTGTTGTACGGCCAACTCTCCTGACTTAGGCATTCGAGCACTTTGTGTTTCATTGAATTATACGTCCGATTTGGCTTACCATGCCCACGCCTCAGTCCGCCAAAAGGCAACATTTTACTTTCGCGGAACCCTTACTGAATAAGGCAGAATGCCGACCTCTAATATTTCCGCATCAACGTATAGCCTGCACACGAAAACAACTAAAATCAATACTTGCATCGATTCGAACTTGCGCCTTGGTCGATTTGATATTTTAGAATCTTCGAGCCGATTCAACGCACTTATCCTTCAGGGCAAAGCGGCGCTTCGCATCGATTCAACTCGATACATTCTTTTTGGGACAAGTTAACTCTTTCGCATCGACTTAGTTCCATGCGTTGCTCGGGACAACGTAACCCTCGTATCGATTCGCATCGATATATTTGATTCGGTCAACGCGACTCGTCGAGTCAACGCTTCAGCGTAATGCGCCGTACGGAGCGGGGCATTACAGTGGGGGTCGCTGGAGGGGGGGTTTGGGTCGGGGTGGCAGGGGGAGGCGGGTTTCGGGTCGGCGGTGTGGATGGCGGTCGACGGTGGTGGGGGTGGGGTTTGGGGTGGGGGTGGGGGTCACGGTTGTGGGGATGGCGGTCGGCGGTGGTGGGGGTTGGGGGCCGGGGCCGGTAGTAACACATACACACACACACCGAAATCCCTTAGTATATAAATTATTATATATATATATATATAAACTTAGTATCTAGGTTTAAAGTATCGGTATCGGAATCGGTATCGGACTTTTCCTATGAGTATTGGTATCGGCGATATCGGTAGTATCGGCGGTTTCGAATCGGAGTATCATAGAAGGATATATATATATATATATATATATATATATATATATATATATATATATATATATATATATATATATATATAAGATATCTTAGTAGTAACTAGGTAAGTGTTGAAAATTAAATCTACTTATGCCAAGTCTTTTGGGCCTATCAAAGTTATAGATTTTTTCGAAAATCTAGTATAATGCTGATTACCTCAAAGGCTTGCATAAGTAAGAGTGTATAGAGTGTATATCGTTGGCGGAATCGGTATCACCATGAATCTCGTGGCTTCTTCTACCAGAGCATAATATAAACGTGTGAAGCAGAGCTTCAAATTCATAATATTAGAGGGGAAAAATTTGCGATGGGTGGTAGGGCGAGCCAAAATCCTTGCGATAGGTCATGTTCCCCGGTCAAAAATATAGTAAAATTATCTTTCCCATTCTTTCCCCTGACCCCACTATGAAGAAAGACGTTCACTTCTTAAAATATCGAATGAGAAGCAGGGAAGTAGAGGGAGGTCAGAGAGGGGGCCTTCTTGAGAAGTAAGGGAAGTAGAGCGACGATGTAGAGGGGGGGTCGGTATCGGTATCGGACTATTTCTATGAGTATCGGTATTGATCGTTTAGGCGACATCTAGGCGGTGTCTAGACGGTAGGCAGACTCTCTCCGCCGCGTACCCGCCTACCGCCGTTTAGAACCTTGCCGATACTGCGAACCTTGGTATAGAGTAAGTATCCTAGAAGGATATATATAAGATAACTTAGTAGTAGCTAGGTAAGTGTTAAAAATTAAATTTACTTATGCCAAGTCTTTTGGGCCTATCAGAGTTATAGATTTTTTCAGAAATCTAGTATAATGCTGATTACCTTAACAGGCTTTTATGGTAAGAGTGTATAGAGTGTATATCGTTGGCGGATGAGTATATATCCTATTCCGCATCATATGATATACATCTCAACCAAAGCGTAGAAAAGTGTAAAAATATTAATATTAACCAAAGATCGGTATCGAAATTGGTATCGCCATGAATCTCATGGCTTGTTCTACCAGAGGACGTCGCTTGAGAGAGGCACAGATGGTTGCTGAGGAGGTAATGGCACCTCCTGCTGTTGAGGAGGTAGTGCCACCTCCTGCTGCTGAGTCGGTAGTGGTACCTACTGCTGAGGAGGCAGTGCCACCTCCTGCTGCAGATTCGGTAATGATTCCTAAGCCGAGATAGCTGTGAAGGAGGAGGTGGCACAGTGGGCAGTTGCACCCGGAGTTCCAGTCATCCATCTCCTCTGGATATTGATCTTGCTGGCGTGGATCCTACTTATGCGCAGTGGCTGAGGAGGGAGATCTTTCTGCACGTACGTAGAGGACAATATATATATATATATATATATATATATATATATATATGATATAATTTTTGACCGGATTTATTTTCGGTAGACTTATTTTTGGGTTTTACTTGGATGGTTTTACAAATCTTGATATTTTTTATTTTTTAGACATGGTTATTTTATACTTGGATATTTTTGGATGCTATTACCTAGATTTTTATTGTATAGAAATTCAACGGAGGGTTGATCCGGGTCTCATTAATGTATGTTGGTTTGTGTGATGTATTTGTAATAGATATTTGTATATTGGTGTGTGATGTATATTGGTTTGTTGGTTCATTGATGTATGTTGGTTTGTGTGATGTATTTGTGATAGATATTTGTATATTGGTGTGTGAGGTATATTGGTTTGTGGGTTTGTGTGAGGTGTGATGCATATTGTGATGTTTCGATATTTCAGATGTTGTACGAACAGGGAATGCTATGTTTTATGTAAAAAAATTCAAAAAATTTCTAGTTAGTGACGGACATGCGACTACCGAGCGACGAAAGGTGACGGTTGAGCGACGGAATATTCCGTCGCTAGCTGGAGAATTTCCAGTTAGTGACAGATGTCGTCGGATTAGCGACGGATTATCCGTCAACAAGATTCTGGAAATATAAAGATTTCCAGAACCTAAGCGACGGATATTTCGTCGCTAAACCGTCGTTCTTCTGTCGAGTATTAGTGACGGCTAGTGACGAATTTGCGTCATATTTTTCGTATCAGAAACTCTCTGATACGCAGTTACCGACATATTACCGACGGACCTGTCCGTCACTAAAAAGTAGTATCAAAAACTTTTCGATAATTGATTTGGCGAAAATCCGTCGGCTAGCCGTCGCTAAATGTACGATCCTTGATGACGACAATCCGTCGCTAAGCAGTCAAATGGCGACAGCTTAGCGATGGACTTTGTTTAGCGACAGGCTATTTTTCGACGGATTTTTTCAGCCAAATTCCGTCGGTTAGCCGTCGCTAAGTCGATTTACCGACGGATTAGCGACGGATATGGCCGTCGCTAATTCGATGTATTTTAGTAGTGGTTCGGGATAGCTGTTGATAATACATTATGTGTTCTTTGCGGAGGAGGATCTGAATCGCGAGACCACTTGTTTTTTCGGTGTAAATTCATAGGATTCATTTGGCAGAAGTGCAAGACCAGTATAGGAATCATAGGAATGGGGTGTCTTGCTATCCATAATGCTGTGGAGGAAGTCACGTCTTTAAAAAGACAAGGGAACGACATCTACAACATAGCTCGACTTAAGCTTCTGTCGACAGTATGGCACATCTGGAGAGAGAGGAACAAACGTATCTTCGATGGTGGGACTACCTCCATCCATGGGCTCATAAATAATATAGAGGCTGACTACAAACTAATGGGTGGACAGAAATTGCTATATGTAATAGATAGCTGCTGTAGTATGAGCATGTAAATGACTTTTTCTCAATAATACAAGCACCCTTTCTTCAATATATATATATATATATATATATATATATATATATATATATATATATATATATATATATGTGTGTGTGTGTGTGTGTGTGTGTGTGTGTGTGTGTGTGTGTGTGTGTTTTACTTTCAGCATGTATGTTATGTATCTTATTACGTCTCTTTGAGAATCTGGTTTTCTTCTAGGTTAGTTGAATAGATATAATTATGCTCGTCTCATTAAAGTATTGTACTTCTATTCAGGTATCGTATATAATTCATCTATCGCATTTAAATTTCATTTTTTTTTATCCATCTACTCTTTTAGCCTAGTGTTCTAATTCTCTTGGCCTATCCGAACGAATGTGTGATTGGTCTGTAGACCATTGATGCATATCATTCATTCTTGAGGTTTATACATCGTGGATTGAGATATAATTAGTTGTTCGATCCTAGAGATATATGTTCAGATTACTTGACCATGGACAACGTATACATATTAAAGATGGATAGGAGTCCACTTGATTTGTAGATGGTATTTGTCACGTGGCCTAATCCCGCGTATTTAGGGACTGAAATGTGATACCAACATCTACATAATTTATACCATTATTGTCAATATTGATATCAAAGCTGCTTATGGGCAATGGGAAAATGTGCTTCGGTTGTGGGGTCTCCAAAAGTAGTTTGTTGTCCACAAAGGATTGGCCATAATAATATTTGAAAAGACAGGAAAATCTTAATAACTGTTCCTTTCAATCTTTTTTATTGTATATTTTTTTTCTTTATGGATGTGACATAGATTTCACTATCATTAAAAACGTAATAATTTTTCTTTTTAATCGATTGAGAAAAATTAAGGAATCAAATAAACATAATCCAACGACTTTTCATGAGAGAATTAGAAAAATTAGGAACTCAGAAGTTTTGTTCTTCTTTTGTGACTTTCCAATTGTTGTTCTTTTGAATTGAAAAAGCTTGTTGAATTATGAAATCCGAACAAATCTTCTAAAATATTTGCAAACACGAAAGTGGCTATGACAGCAAGTAAACTTGTTAGAAACATTCATAATCACAACCAATGGTCTGACTACGAAAGAGCAGATCTCTTAATGCGATGGTTTAATCATAGAAGGGCAAAGTTCTGAATACAGTAAATACTGCTAAAGAAACTCATTGTCGGGATGATAATGATTACAGTTGCGCAAAACTAGATTCAAGATTTTTTGTCGATCCACTCCACTCTCATAGGAACCACAAGCTTGTAAGAACGCTCATTGATAAAGAACGGACAAGTCATTTTAACTTGATGTTGTTGTTGCTGCTGTCTTTCTCTCTTCTCTAGTCCTTGCATAAGTGCAACAAAGAGTTTATAATCCTAGCAGTCATAACCATCCTTTATCAACATGGGAGGATATCCCAGGGAGTTAATCCCCATTAAGTTGATAGTTACAGTATTAACTCGCTATAAATAGGACATTTAGAAACTAATCATCCACTAGTAGCAAAGCAGCAGAAGCATAACAGAATATCTGCGAAACCGTAGAACTTCGGAGCCACGGACCCGTATACTCTCTCTTGTTGTTGTTGATGCTTTCTTTTCTCTTATTTCTCTTCTCTAGTCTATGCACAAGTTCAAAAGATATAGTTTACATAGAGAGAAAATCCCCTAGCAGCCATAGTAGTCCACTAACGTGGGCGAATATATAGGGAGTTAATCCCAATTAAGTGGCGATTACAGCAGTAACTCTCAATAAATAGGGAAGTTGTCAACTAAACCACCCACTAGCATCAAAACTAGAAGCATAGCGAAAGTTCTGCGGTATACGGAACCACAACTTTGCGAAACCACGGATTTGTGAAACAACAAACCAGTGGAAGCCACAGACGCAGTGCAATACCGTAGAAGCACACAAAACTACAAGTGCGTCATCAAAGTGTCACTTTGCACCATTCGTCCACACTCATTTGCTAGATTCCAAAGGGAATCCTTCCTTAATGTTGACAAGAAAAAGGCTTGTTATTGGATTCGAAACTTGCATACTAGAAAAATACTCCACCTATGCCACTTGAGCTAACACACCTCATGGATATGTATGCAAGACAATAAATAAAAGTTCAAATATTGAAATATACATACTTGAGATTTGCGCCTCAAAATGATATGGCAGGTCATTATTGACCATTTTGAAAATAAACCCCAACAATAATGATAAAAGATCATTAATATTTTAGTATCCAATAGGTAGTACCAGTGTTTTAAAAACCGGAACAACCGGCCGGCTTAGCCGATTGACCCGTGAACCGGTAGCTTTCTTGGGCTGGGTCAGTGTTGACCCACTATTTTTAAAAATCAGTTGTAAATAAAATTTATTGTAAAAGTCAGTGTCAAGAAGGTATTGGACCTAGGTTATTTAGGTTAATCCAGTGGTTGAACCAACTGCTAGTTGAACTGGTTTGATCCGATCCAGTGCCTTGCCTGGATCGAACTCCACCAATCCGGTTTTAAAAACACTGGGTAGTATCCTTATCTCTTTCCCCATCTCTCTCTTCATCTTATATTGTCTGTTAAAGGACAATATGGCTAGAAATCTTGCACTGAAAGGGTGAAAACATGGAACAATAGCTTCTGAAATACAATAAAGTACTAATAACATGTTATTATTCTATTCTTTTTTCTTTTTTTTTCCTTTCAATCATCTTTCACTCTCATCAATAGCTTTAGTTTTCTTTGAAATCGAGAATATTTGTTTTTTTAATATTCTTTTCCCTCCATCCTTCCCTTCCTTTCCCTCTCCTCAAAGGCAAGCTCCTTCTATATATAATTTGTTGAGGACTTAGCATACCAGTACAATTGCTTAAACAGCTTCCAATTTCTTTAAACTATAACCACAAAAATGTCGCAAGATTTTGTAGACTTTCTCATTGAGAAACTATCAAAATCGATTGAAGACAAAGCACTAGCACCCTACAAGGAGAAGCTTGTGAGTATCCAAAAAATGCTCAGATCGCTGAAGGTGCCACAAGTTATCTCACCAGAAACAACGACGGCAATGGATGACCTTAGTAATTGGTGGTCCGAGCTCGACGACACCCTACAAGACTGCCTAGCACAGTCGAAGAAACGCGAGAAAGGTATAGTGAACTTTACGATTACCGATCTCTGTTCTCCGATCAAGTCCAACTCTCTCTATCGCTTCGAGAAGTTAGAAGATCAACTTGTGTCGTTTGGGAAACAACTTGCCTCCGTTTCTGATCAGCCCAAGGCTGAGGAAGGAACCAGAGAGGGGAGTGCCGAAAGGCCTTACGAGTGGACGACCAGTTTCATTGACGAAACTAGAATAATCGGATGGGACGACGATGTGGAGGAAATCGTCAAGCCACTGATCGAGTGCAAAACCTTCAGTGCAATTGCTATTGTTGGTATGTATGGCAGCGGGAAGACCGCGTTAGCTCAAAAGGTCTACACAAATGAGAAGGTTAAGGACAACTTCCCACTTCGGCTCTGGGTCTGTGTTTCCCCGTCTTGTACCCCAGAGGAGCTCATATACAGGATGCTGGACAATCTCGGACGTGAGCAGGAAGATGTTCAAAAAATCGTTGGCGGAAACCCAAAGATAGGTACTGTTGCTTTTCTTTTTTCTTTTTCTTTTTTCCCTCCTCGGACTCATTATTGTTTTTGGGCTAATTAGACTTTGGGTTCCAAAAATATTCGAAAATTAGGGATGGAGTCCTGAAAACTTCCAGTTTAGGGTTTGGTATTGAGACGACGGTTGATCCGTATTGACCATTTTAAGATATGATTCAATTTATTTATTAACAGATTTTCTTTTTATGGTCAAATATGGGTTTTGATCGGAATATGAAAAACCGAATGACCCCTTATACTATTTAAGTTGTTAATAAAATGAATCACACTTTTACCACTAAACTATATCCGCTACATATTCATTATTGTATATGAATGGATCATTTGCCGAACAAAGTAATTAGACACTATAAAGATAGCATCAAAGAAATGATATCGTCGACACCGTCCCACTGGAGACTTGAAAAAATAGTGTAAGATCGAAAAGCTTATTTAAACAACATAAAAAACATAAAAGGAAAGTTCGATTACATTATTATATATATGCTTTTCCTTTTCTTTGCGGGAAGTCATTACTATAACAGTCTCGGATAACCGCCATATCGAAATCGAGACCCTAAGCAAGACATCTTTGAGACACGCAAGCAAACGATACTTTTCGAATGTTTCTTAGAACCCAAAGTCTAATTAACCCTTGTTGTCTTGCCCCGTTTTCTAATTGCATATGCGTACACAGGTGAGTTGTTGTACCTCCTTTACCTGGAGCTACTCGGCAAGAAATACCTTATAATGTTCGACGACGTCTGGGACACCGATGACTGGCACAGAGACTTGACTTCCGAACCTCCGGAGGAAGGGGTTTGGGACGCCCGTCTAGCCTACGGCCTACCCAAGGGGAACGGAAGTGCAGTGATTGCAACATGCAGGCGAGAAGACGACGCAAGGATAATGGTCGAAACTGGGCACATATATCGTCCCAAGCAGCTCAGTGTCGACGACGGATGGACCCTCTTCATGCGCGCGTACGAAGAAACTGAGGGAACGCACGACGACATGGACGTGGAAACGTGGTCGAAGATGAAGAAAGCTATAGTTGACAAGTGCGGTGGACACCCATTAGCTCTGATAGCAGCAGGTCAAAGGCTAGCCCGTGAGAAGAAACTTAATTGAGACATGTCAAGTGTACCATGATTGTGAGAGTACCAATAAGTCTGGCTTCCTCTTCTCTCTATTTACTTGTTATCGTGTTGTGATTTTCTTTCCTTTTGTGTGATTGAGCAATATTTGGAAATGTCACTGTGTGTTTAAGAGAATAATCTATTCTACTGTATAATTGAGACTTGTTATCGTGCAAAGCACTTACCCGTAGAATAGTATCAATAAATATTACGGAAACGATAAATGGCCCGTGGCTTCTGCCCGCTGTCGTAACTGCAGGCATACGTGGACGAACTGTTGGGAACGAAGCGCGAAAACCGTTCCTCCAAACCAGAAAGTCCAGCAAGAGAACCGAGCAAAAGTACACAAACCAAAAACGTCAAACACAATCACAGACACAAATATTTTTTACGTGGAAAACCCTTGCCGAAAAAACCACGGGACGATCGGAGTCCAACCCTGAAGAACCTCCACTAATGGAATAAAAAGAATACACCCTCTACAAGCTCCTCCTGATCCAACACGAATCACCACAACTCACTTGAAAGAAAAAAAATTTTGATTGCGGACTCCGAAGAACAAGAGATGCCGAAAAATTATTCGAAGCAATCTCTCATTCACAATAGTCCTTAATCCTCTCTCTCTCAAAGATTGTAAAACACTCTTATTTTTTAGATGATTTTACAACTAGCAAGCATCACCCTTTTATAAGCCCTTGGTAATCGATACATGGAAGACCAATATATATGAAAACTTCAAATATGCATCAATCATATATTTAATGGAAATCCAATCATAATTGGGCTTTCAACATAATTGGCTTGCCATAATTGAAAGCCCAATTATATGAAAAGCTACTATATGAAGGGTCCAATCTTAAATATATGATCAAAGTAAATATGAAAATCCAATTATATATTTTCTTACCATATATGTACCAAAATAGGATCCATGCACTCCCCGAGCTTCTCCGACACACAGATGGCGCTCGTCGCTCTCCGGGATATTCTCCACATAGGTTGGGAACCCCACCCACTCCAACATTTCTCTCCCTTCACAACTAGGTGGAGGAACTCGTCATCCCAACGATCCGCCTGCAGTACTCAAACTTTTTCCTTGGTAGAACCTTCGTAAGCATGTCCGCTCCATTGTCATCAGTATGGACCTTCTCAAGCATCGCGTCCTTCTTCTCAACCACATCCCGTATCCAATGATACCGAGTCTCGATGCACTACAACAAAAAGACCTATTAATGACGCTCGACAAGGAGTTTTAATGACGGCTGATACATAAGCGTTATTAAGTTGAAAAATACCTTTTTTCTATGACGGTTTGGGCTAATTCTGGACTTTTTATAACGTTTATAAAACAAAACGTTATTAATAGTTTAGAGCGGTGGCAAACTTGTAATATTTTTTAACTTCAATTTTTGGCAAAATCCTTACTGCACCCCGAGTTTCAACAAAAATTTTCCTCCACCAAAATCCTTCTCGTGGATTTTCTCCTTCTCCTCCTTTCTTCTCCCTCCTCTCCCCCAACTCCAAAACCCTAACTCTAGCTAGTTCAGCAACACCCTCCTCTCCTCCTCTTCTTCTCCTTCCTTTCCCCCAACTCCAAAATCCTAACCCTAGATCCAAAACCCTAAACCTAGTTAGAAAGGGATCCGACAATCTCTCTCTCTCCGTCCATGGGTTCGAGACCGACGACATGGTGTGGGGGAAGGTCAAGTCGCACCCATGGTGGCCGGGCCACATCTTCAACGAGGCCTTAGCGTCACAGTCGGTCCGGAGGACCAGGCGTGAGGACCACGTCCTCGTCGCGTTCTTCGGCGACAGTAGCTATGGCTGGTTCGACCCCTCGGAGCTCGTCCCCTTCGCCCCCACCTTCCTCGAGAAGTCCCGGCAGACCGCCTCGAGGAGCTTCGCCAAGGCCGTCGACGAGTCGCTCGACGAGTCCAGCCGCAGGGCCGCGCTTGGCCTTTCCTGCATGTGCAGGAACCCCTACAACTTCTGCGCTTGACATCTTCCCACATCCCCATCTACTCGTAGGCACCAACTGTTTGAGGAAATCCTGTGCAGAACAGGAAACCTTAATCACTAACAGGTAATACTCACCTATTTAAATTCTTTCGTATTTGGTTGAAAGTGCAATGGGCACCAACTGTTTAAGGAAATCCTCCAAAAGAATGTAGTAGTAATGTTAAAGGGCGGTTAATAGGTTTTGTGTAAAAATAATAACAGAATTCTTTATATTAGATGTTGTTTTAATACCTAAGGGCAATGCTCGGATCCCTGGGAATAACCTCACCTGCAATTACTTCCACATCATTCAATTACAACATCTACTGTAAATTACCAATCCTATGCTGCAATCGTAGATAACAATTTATATGTGAGAACTGAGAAGATGAAAAACTCATCAGAAAAGTAGCAAGATTGGTCGCGACAGCTGTTAGTTTGATTTCTCTCTGCAACACCTTTTTTTTTCCTTTACTATCATTCTTGTTGTTGAATTTACTAATATTTGTTGGCTTGACTCTGCACCTGTCTGATGGTTGTGATGTGTCTATAATTGCTTTTCAAATGCAGCAAGCGCATCAGTGGCTTCGATATGGCACCTCCAGCATCAGCTATGGTACCAGGTGTTGCTCTTCCAGGTGATTTATTCTCTAATTTTTACATCATTTTTTGTAGTTTAGCTATTGGTTAATGTGTATTTTGTGGAGCTGCTAGTAGAACATGTTGTGGCTTGGGAAGCATGATCTGTAGTAATTGGGCTTTAAATTTTAACATTTTAGTGTTGTTTCTAATGTACGAATAGTACTAAGTTTTATTAATATTTTTAATCAGAAACTGAGAGAATCTTTCTTGTCTTCTTGTTTTGGTGGTTGTTTGTTTGTTTTCTGTATATATGTAGTTCTAAGAAGGCAATTTTGTGCCACTTATCCCCTGCTGTCAATGGGCGAGAGCTGGCTACTGTAGCTTTTATCTACAAGGAGGAATTAGTACGCCGGTTTGATGGATCTTGTTCCGCTTCAACCGGCAACAACTTACTTTTTGGTAGTTTTTACAGATGTTTACCTGGTACTGGAAATAATATATTCCTTCTCTAATAAGTCTACTTTAGAAGCTGCAACATGTCATAAGTGCTTGATGGAGTATAAACATGACATCATGTCACGTCTACTATTATTTTGCTCTTTCTATGGCTATTTTTACCTTATGTTATTGGCTTTGCAGGTCAGGTAGCTGTCCCTACTCCTTTCACTGGGATGCTTCCGAACATGTTTTCTTCAACAACTGGGCAGGTTCATCCTTCAATCTTCACTAATACAATATTGTTTTTTCTTCCTGAAATTTATTGTTGCATATAGAAATGTAATCCTCTATATTCATATATATATATATATATATATATATATATATATATATATATATATATATATATATGCATCATGCAGTTCCCATGATGCCAGTGCAAGCCATGACACAACAGGCATGCTTTTTAGATGAACTTTTTAATTGGTTTATTTCATGTTTTCCTTATTGTGATGTTATGTTGGCAAATATCTAACCCCACTAATGTTATTCAATGCTTATGTATATGTAGGCAACTCGGCATGCCCGGCGAGTGTATGTTGGAGGCCTTTCTCCTGCTGCCAATGAGCAGGTACTTGCTCAATGCTCTTGATTCTGTAGCTTTGAACTGTAGCATTCAACTTTTTGTTTAACATGCGCATTAGGAGATTATATTGCTATGTCATTCTTGACTGTAGATCTTTTGAATTATGCATCTTAAGCAGTTCAACTTGAGGTTCTATTTTTTACAATTTATGTTCACTGGGATAATATTTTTGTGGCTAATGTTTTTTCTCAAAATTTCTTTTTGCAGTCCGTTGCTATCTTTTAGCCAGGTTATGTCTGCTATTGGAGGAAACACTGTCGGTCCAGGTTAGCCTTCTTACACCCAACTACTTCTGTATTTCATTTATTTCGTTTATAATAAATGTCAGTGGAGATGAAGTAATGTCCTATGAAGTTTCACCAATCACTACCAGATGTTCAAATGGACCAGGTGAACTGTTGTTGAAAATAACACTCATTCTGACACATATTTGTTTATCTTTTCAGCAGTTAGATGGTTTACTAGTATTTTTCTAATAAAATCAAAGATCTTGAAATGTGATGGAGGAACATGTGGTGCTGGTCACTACCAGATGTTCATATGGACCAGGTGAACTGTTGTTGAAAATAACACTCATTCTGACACATATTTGTTTATCTTTTCAGCAGTTAGATGGTTTACTAGTATTTTTCTAATAAAATCAAAGATCTTGAAATGTGATGGAGGAACATGTGATGCTGGTATTGGTTTCATGTTTTTGTTGGGCTTCACCGGAGGATTGCTTAATTTTTTTGTAATTTAAGTCACTTGATTAATGATCACTTTTCCAATGTGCTGAAATTTGTGTGGAAACATAAACTTATGACGTAGACTTCTAAATTTTTTTTCTTCCATTTATCATTGTTGAAAAATTTAAGATTCATTAGCTAAATAGCATGTAGAGGTACAGAATTATCTAGTTTTTCTTTAATTAATAATAGGTGGACATATGGTACTTAAAAAGTAGATTATGAACATGGGTTGGGCATTAGACTGCTAGAGGTAATTTACTTTGCAAGAAAAGTCCAATGAACGAGATTGATTTTGTATATTTTTCCCTCTCTACTTCAGGCCAGATTGTTTGAAGTTTATTGTCATTAATATCTTATGGAGCTTTGGTTTCTCATTAGCTTATGGACCTTGATATTCGTAATTATTTTATAGTTGCAGGATCATATTATCTAGTGTCTCTATTTCTTGAAGGGTTGTATTTTCCAGTTATTTTCTTCCTCTCTTCTTGAGTTCTTCTTTTAATTTAGTTTTCTTTTCTTTGCTGGTCGAACTTGTTTCTTAACTGACAGGCTTCCTTACCCGTAGGCCATATCGACGCCAAAGTAAGAAAGTATGTAGCAACTTCCGATGGAGTACGAAACTGACTCACTTTCTGCTACCATTCCTTATAACAGATCAAGCAAAGCTGAGTTTGAAGATGGGTAGAACTTTCAGGAATTGGATGCATTTCAATCTGCAGCTCGGGTACATTCTGTATTTGGATAGCAAAAGAGAGATTTATTCCTACTTTTTGGGTACATTCTATATTTAGATATTCAATGTAATGAAGATGTTGATATGTACTCTATTTTGAGAAATGTAATAAAGATGGTGATATATAATGTTTAAGTTTTTGGAACGTAATATATACTGTGCAGTATAGAGCATTATAAATATGCTAATTTGAATAGTATAAAGTGTTTTAAATGTGCTGCATTGAGCCTATACATATTATTTATTCATGACGTTTTAAAATTATTCTGAATTGTGCACTATATATTAACTATTTATAACGCTTTTATAGAAACTATTCATGACGGTTATTTTATGACGCTTTTAAAAATATTTATAACACCCGTTTTCATAACGGTTGCTGTGGAAAAACAAAAGCGTCATGGTTCGTCATTAATGACGCTTTTTAGCCGTCATTAAAAGAGTTTTTTTTTTGTAGTGATGTGCTTGGACCGGCTATGAAAGGTCTGATTCTTCACAAGGTGAATAGCACTCTGACTGTCGCAAAGCAAAGTATACTGCTCTTGCTTCAGTCCCATTTCCTGCAACAACATTTTCATCTACAGTAACTCTTTGCAAGCCTCCATCACCGCAATGTACTCTCCCTCTGTCGTTGACAAGGCAACACATTTCTGCAACCGCGACTGCCATGATACCGCTCCTCCAGCAAACATCATCACATAGCCCGAAGTCGATCGTCTCGTGTCTACATCTCCAGCCATATCAGCGTCGGTATACCCAACCAGCTTCGGCTCGTCACCACCAAAAGAAAGTCTACAATCAGCAGTGCCCTGAAGGTATCGTAGAATCCACTTGACCGCACTCCAATGTACCCTTCCAGGATTTGAAAGGTACCTGCTAACTGTGCCAACTGCATGAGCGATGTCTGGCCTCGTACACACCATAGCATACATAAGGCTTCCCACAGCTGAGGCATATGGAACCCGCTCCATATCTTCTTTTTCGTCCTCGGTAGATGGACGCTACTCCTCAGTGAACTTAAAGTGAGCCGTAAGGGGGCAACTCACTTTCTTCGACCGGTCCATCCCGAAATGCTGAAGTATCCGGTGAATGTACTTCTTTTGGGACAAGTGTAGCAGCTTGGAATATCTCTCTCGGCTGATCTCCATCCCAAGAATAGTCTTTGCTGCACCCAAATACTTTATAGAGAAGGCCACGTCCAGTTGGCGCTTCAACTCCGCTATCCTAGTGGCATTCCGACCCATAAATTATCACGTCCCGCTTCCGTAGGAGCGATCGTCCTCGCTAAGGCGTGATGCCGTACGAGCCTAAATTGTGCTAGTGCAAGGCGGGTTCCATAACGGCCGATTTCAGCGGTTGCGACGGGGTCGTCGCACAAAAGTCCCAAGCAGAGACATTAAAAATGTCAGCAGAATTTAGAACAAAAATATAAGTCATTCAACGAATGCATTTTATTGATATTGGAACAAAGATTTACAATAGGGCGCAAGGCCAAGATTACAAGTCACTCAAGTTCACTCTTCTCACATTACAAGTCACTCAGCTCTCTCTCATCTCTCAAATACAATTCTTGAGCCAGCGGATGCTTCGGAAGGCGACGTCCATACATTATGCCCCGTATAAGTCTTGACTCCATGCGGCCGCACGCTTCGAATCGCAAAGGAACTCCGTGCCTCGACGCATCCAAGCGAGCTCCGTGCCACGAGCTTCTACCTGTGCCTGCACATGAAAACTATGTGGGTGTCAGTACTCAACTGTACTGGTAGAATGAGCTCCTCGCCCACCCATACAAAACTAACACGTTTGATTTACTTTGTGCAACATAGTCCCTTTTTATTGTCTTTCTACTCTTACCTTAGGATTATTTTAGGACCGACGCCTTGGCCTATTTTGTGTCTCTAGACCATCCCATGCTTGCAACAACGACGTCAACTCAACAATGTTAACCTATCAAGTCGTGCTTGCCTTTCGGCCAAAATCAGAGATACAACTACGCGATGAGGCTCCATTTCCATGTGGCCGTGCTACAAATCTATCTGTGCCGTGCCTCACAACTCAGTGTGACTTAACCATATCGTCGCCCCGCGGCCCTTGCTACTTTGATCACCAACTGACCCAATCAAGACTTGTGGGCTAAGTGTCACTCGACCGACTTTGTCTTACGGTGTTTCCTGACTTAAACTCAAGACAACTCAAATCCAAACTATGTAACTTACATGCCGACAACTTAAGACTCGATGCCATATCTCGTGCCGAAGCACGTCGCCTGCGTTGTAGCCAAAACTTAGGCCCAACATTTTGTGTTCTAACTGTACACACACATTCAACTCGACTCCTTGATATAGTGCACTCAATATTTGACTCAATCCAAAGGCACACATGCGGGTTGTCGCCATGCCGACTCATCTATATGATTTGGTTACTGACTCCCAGAGCCATTGTGGACTCCCTTTTAGCTTTTATTAGAATGGGCCCTTTCAGCGCGAGTAGCGAGCCCTGCTGCAAGTCCTCGCCTAACATCGTGCCCAGTACAGCTTATTTCAAATTGTTTTCTTAGGCCGCATCGGTCCAGTGGCCCCGGGTTGCCGTACGAGGAAACTCTACCTTGCCGACAACTTGTCCATGAACATACAAGACTCGACTCGAACTGACGTCTCCGACAGACATTCTACTTCTAGTGTTACCATATCTTTTAGGGCCAAGTTCAATACTTCTTACATTTGAGACCTTGCCTCGATGACCCAGTCGCGAGCATTCTTCTTTCTTGCCCTATCATTTCATTCAACTCAAGAACAACTATTTGAAGCACTTTTCCAAACTCAATGGTTCAACCGTGGCCCGTGCCTTAAAATACTAAGTCCGTGACATCATGTCTTAAACCAACTTGAACTCTATGCGACACCACCGCCCGAGTCATACTCTATATGACGGGTCTTGAGACCGTAAGACTATGTGGTTATACTCCGTCGTAGAACTCATAGGATCGTGCTTGTTACTACTCTGATAGCCTAACATAACTTGCCTAACTTAACTTTGCAATAACTCGACGAGCAAAGGCTGCGTCAAGCTTTGCCTTGATAGAACGTGCAGTGCACGAGTCCAGCTTGAACGATCAAGTTATTCGGTTGCCTAGACTTATACCACAAGCTGGGCAATACAGCTTTGACCAATGGGACGGGCAAAGTCTATGCCAAGCCTTGGACAATGGATCGTGCATGCTTTATCAAGCATTCATGCGGGCGACGCCTATGACTTAGGCTACGTTTATAACTTCGCCTACTCAACCAACTTTCCTTCTCCCAAGCCACGGGACGAAAGATCGAGTGTCATTTTCAAATCACGTCGTGCACCAACTCTAAGCCGACCATTGGACCTTTCTATATTCTAACTCAATTCGACCCGTCGGAATTATTCTCTTATCTATGTGGAATCGTCTCTTTTATTATCAAGCCTACTTATGCAAGTTGAAAACATACGAATTATTATGTGAAGGCTAAGATGAGGTAAGTTTACCGAAACTATCCCACCTGAGCGAGCGGTCGTCTCGACCGAGCGATGTCTTCGAGCAGCCGTTACAAGGCTAAGTCTGAACGCCGTCGGCGTTCTGATTCCTCCGATTGACTGAGCGGGACGGGGCACTGCACTAATAGCATGTCATCAACATAGAGCAATAAAATGATGAAATCATCCTCGGCAAAGTACCTCACAAATACGCAATGGTCCGACATCGTCTGTGCATAACCATGCTCTTCCATAAATAACTCGAACTTCCTGTACCACTGTCTCGGAGCCTGCTTCAGACTATAGAAGCTCTTTCTCAACCGACAGACCAAATGTGACATGTCCTCCTCACAGAATTCCTCTGGCTGCTCCATGTATAACTCCTCTTCAAGATCATCGTGGAAGAATGTCGTCTTCACGTCATCTGCTCGACCTCCAAGTCGAAACTGGCTGCCAATGCTAGCACCACCCGAATAGACGATTGCTTGACGACTGACAAAGAGATCTCATCATAATCCATGCCTTTCCGCTGACCGTATCCTTTAACTACAAGCCTCGCTTTGTATCGAGGGCGAGTAGCATCATTCGTCTGCTTCACTCTAAATACCCATCGATTCTTCAAAGTCTTATTGCCCTTTGGCATCTGTACCAGCTCATAAGTGGAATTGGCATGTAAGAAACTCATCTCCTCCTGTATAGCCTGCATCCACTCCTGGTTGTGTTCGTCTTCCATAGCCTCTGCAAAGCTTTCTTGCTCTCTCCCGTCAGTCAGTAGCACATACTCATCCGGTGAGTATCTCGTAGATGGTCGACGATCTCTGTCGCTCCTTCTCAGTAGAGCCACTGGTGCTGGCTGTTTACCAACAGTCTCCTCCCCTTCATGAACTGCCTTTCCGGCATGCTCATCCTCCTGAGGGATACCCTGACCACCATCAACTGATTGATGATCAAGGTTGGGAGCAACTCCATACACTGGCTCCCCCATAATTGGATCCTTTACGATGTCCTCTGGAAACTGCTCGAAGCGAAATGACTCTAACTCAGGTAATTCCTCAGCCTCAGAAGGCGTCTCAGAATCCTGAGTGTTGGTCATGGTCTGATCCTCGACGAATACCACGTTTGTGCTTCTGTAGATCTTTCTTCCCACTGTGTCGTAGAGTCTATAGCCAAACTCATCCCGACCGTAGCCGACAAAGATGCATCACCTCGTCTTTGGCTCAAGTTTGGACCTCTCGTCCTTCGGTACATGCACGAAGGCCTTACAACCAAACACTCGCACGTGATTGTATGACGGCTCTTTGTCGTACCAAACTTTATCAGGCACATCACCATGCAAAGGAGCACTAGGAGATAAATTAATAACATAAGCAGCAGTGAGAAAAGCCTCACCCCAATAACTGCTTGGTAAATTTGCTTCTGATAGTAAACACCGCACCCTCTTCATCAGTGTCATGTTCATGCGCTCTGCTACACCATTGAGCTGAGGTGTCTTAGACGGAGTCTTCTGGTGTCGTATCCCTTGCTCTCTGTAATACGCATCAAAGGGACCAATGTATTCGCCACCGTTGTCGGACCGAACACACAATAACTTTTTGCCCGTCTCTCTTTCAACAGAAGCCTGAAACTCTTTGAAAGTGGGCAGCACCTGATCCTTGGTCTTTAAGGCATAGACCTGAACCTTCCTAGAATAGTCATCAATAAAAGTTACAAAGTAAGAAGCACCACCAATAGATTTTACCTTCATAGGATCGCAGACATCCGAGTGAATCAACTCGAGCAACGTCGGCTTCCTTGAACTTGGGTAAATTTGGAAAGACACCATATTTTGCTTCCCAGCTAAGCAGTGAGTGCATTTCTCCAACTTTGTAGACTTGAGCCCTAGAATCACCTTTCTGTTCACCAAGTAGCTCATCCCCTTCTCGCTGATATGGCCGAGCTCACGGACATGACGAACATCTTTGAGAACAAGAACTGCACCCGTCTTTGTCCTCAAATGCACATCTCCAATGGCAACCGCCTTCGACACAACTCCATTGCCCATCTTCAACACTCCATAGTCGTCTGTCGTGTAAGTGGCAAATAGTGCCATGTTATGAGATACGTGCGCTGAAGCCTCTGAGTCTACCAGCCAAGAATTGTCATCGCATGCGAGGTTTGTGATAACCTCATTACCTACGATGATCACATCGCCTCCATGTATCGAGGCCGTGCCGCTGTAGTGTTCTCATCTTGCTTCCCCTTGTCGCCCTTCTTCTCTCTCTTCCAAGCGAAACAGTTCCGCTTGATGTGGCCCTTCTTGCCACAATGGTAACACTTCGAGTCCTCGTACCGACCTTTGGACTTCCCTCTGCTCTTGTCTCTGCCACCACCTGGACCCTGCTTTTGTCCCTTTTGTGGCTCTCTGAAACTAGTGCCTCTGAGTGATGGGAAGTGGATGTAGTGTCCTGAGAACGTCTCTGCATCTCTTCATTCAGTACCCCGCTCTTGGCAAACTCCAGTCTGACTACGCCTTCTGGACCAGAAGCGATCATAGATACTCGTTCGGTCTTCCACGAGTCTGGCAATATACATAGCAACTAAAGTCCTTGAACCTCGTCGTCGAACTCGACTCCCATCGAGGATAGCTGGTCCACCATGCCCTGGAACTCACTCAAGTAATCCGTAATGGATGCACCATCTTTGTACCGCAGACCCATCATCATCCGGATCAGGTGTCATAACCCGCACCCAGTGTAGGGGCACGAGAAGTGGGTACGTCCAGCCTACGCCGCAGTGTCGACGGTAGAACGCTGTTTTAGGTTACTATCTAATCAACAACTCACGTAATTATATAATATACTTGTCAAATCTCAACTCCGAACGGAGGACAAGTATAGATATAATGAAACTCAATCACAGTCTAAGCACGATAGGATAACACAGAAGTCTATACTAAACTCAAAGCAACAACTTAAATAAACTTCTAAAATAATAATATCTCAAACAATCTCAAATACAACTCAAATCTCCACTTATTACAATACAAGTTCTAACAGAGAAAACTAAACCATAAACTAGTAATCTACTCCAAGCTCTACTGGTCCTCTAGGCTAGCTGTGAATCTATATGTTACCTGTAAAAATTTTAGCAGGTCCAGTCAGGACAGGAACGAGCACAATACATCTCATGCAATTCATATCATGGCAGGAATATAAAAACATGCAGAAGAGTAAGAAACATGAACTGTAAGAAGATGTACACGAAAACAAGAGAGATATTTGTAAACTGGAAATATATACATGATAAGTAAGAACTGTAAGTGACTAGTGATTCAGAGCACAAGACGGTTATGTAAACGGCACGATGTTGCACACGAGTAATCTACAAAGGTTCACACGATTTGGATTGATCACATAACCACTTCTACTCCCCCGTCCCCAATCAATACACAAGGATCCAGTCAAGTTATTTTATTGCATACGATGTATAGTTTCACACGATGATCATGTGGGCACATAAGAGTACACGATTTCACATGATTTGTATACGAATAACACAAACACAAGGAGTACACGATGTCCATGATAAAGTACACGAACACAAAACACCCGATGTATCCGCTAAGGAGATAACATCGCATAAAAAGATCCATATAGTACAAATCCATGATAACAAGTATCAGCAACAAGTAAAGTAATCTAAAGCATGAATATAGGTCCTAGCAAGTATAAAAAGATCAGAGAATGTACTCGCCTAATACCCTGAACAGCTGATATGAAAAGGTGGCCAACTGGAGTCACAGAGTCCTAGTTATAGCAACACAGGTTATAAAGAGTTCAATTTATATGGTAATTGAAATTATAATGCAATCTACACGAGTCTAAGTCAATCTAGGTCAAAGTCAACTCTTGGTCAACTCTGGTCAACTATAAAGTCAAACTAGGTCAACTCTAGTCAACTGTGGTCAAACTAGCTAGGGTTGGGTCAACAATGGTCAACTAGTCTAGGTTAGTCAATTCTAGGTCTAAACAAACTAAGTATATGCAAATCAAGTATCCAAGATAGCTACTAACTCATAGCCCAAGTCACTTGCTAAACCAAGCACAAAACTAAACCATAAGCTAACAAAGCACACAAACTTAGTCATATAATGTATATATATTATTCACATTCACATATTCATATACATAGATATATATAGGAAAGCTATATATATAGGCACATAAATATATATATATATATATATATATATATATATATATATATATATATATATATATATATATAAAGAAAAAAAAAATATATATATATATAGAAAGAAAGAAAGGTAAAAGAGTAAGTGAGTATGTGTGTGTTTGGCATGTGTGTGAAAGGATATGTGTTAATGTTCTCAGATTTAGTGATAGGTAGGTGTATGTGACATGGGATACATGGTGTCAAAGGGTGTATGAATGCATGTGTGTAAAAGGTTATAGGTTAACTCTGTTTATAGAAATGCATACATATATACTTACATTGCATACATACATATCATGTATACATACATACATTGCATACATGCCTACATACATATCATATATGCATATTTCCATTCATTCATGCAGCTATACATACATACATACATAGATGCGTACATACATATTTGAATACATTATATATAACTTGCATACATTATATTTATATATGCATACTCTACATTATATTACATTCATTCCTGCATACATACATACATATAATATATGCATACAAACTCATATATTTAACTCAAAATATATGCGAATACATACATTACATTATCTTAACAAATATATATATATAATTCATTCATATCCCATATACATGCATACTTCAGTTCATGTATTATATCCATTCACATATCATTAGGTTGTATGCATATACTTATTTTCATTACATACATGTCATTCATGCATATTACATACTTATATGCATCTATACATTATATACATTGTATACAACATGTAAAAATAGAAGAAGAAAAAAAGGAGAAAAACTGAAATGGAAAGGGAAGGAAGGAAAAATGTAAGAAAAAGGAAAAACAGTGGACATATACATGCTTGTATCATATATTCTATATTACCATACATGCTATCATTATATATTGTATTAAATTATTTATACATTATGCATTCATATCTATCATTACATGTATACCTTGCATTCATATCTAGCATTCATTATATACTTTCATGCATATATTGTATATCATTGTTTCATTCATGCATTTATGCATTGCTTACATACATTACATTGATTGTATTCCTACATGCTTGCATTCAACCATATATATACATATTTGTAAAGAGGATATATATCATATATATATATATATATATATATATATATATATATATATATATATATATATATATATATATATATATATATATATATATATATATATATATATCATTTTATTCATCTGACATATCATGCATTGCATACTCTACGTTCATTTAATATCCATACTACATTGGCTCATAGGTTACACAAAATGTCTATGTCGTATAGTCACTCTTCTACTTAAACCCAATACTGTACCAATTGGGCCTCTACTAAATTCTAGGATTAAAGTATGTTGTAGCCCTTCGTTTAGCTTTCCGAAACTTCAAACGGATCGTATTTTAGTGTCCGGAAGTTCTCGAAATCGTGAAAATACCGAAACATGTTCGTCTTTCGTACAGCTGACACTCAAATAATTCTACAGAAAGTTCCAGAAAGAATTTGGCTTATTAAAATATATATTTGGAAAGCTAACTTCGATACGGTTCTTTTTAAAAAAAGGAGATTAATCGGATTTCTAAGCTAAAAGTTATGACATTTCTAAGTTGCTTTGGTTAATAAAAACGTGGATAAATATTATGACGAATTTGAGTTGTTTTGGACAAAAGAAACACACGTAGGCCAAGATACTTGGATACCAACATAGGTATCCAAATAAAACTCATTCTAGCCATCCTAACTAAGATAAATCCACTCTCTAACCATTCTAAAACTGAATTTAAATATCTATATAAACTATTATCATACATACATACACATGGGGTGTCTTAATTTGGGATCTATCAAGTAGGACACAAGACACATATCTAAAATCCTCAAGAGAGCTCCAAATAGCCTCAAATTTGAATCTAAATGGGGTACATGCATGGCGGTGGATCCTATGGGTTTAAAACTAACTAATATGCATAGAAAATCAATTTAGATGATTGATTTTACCTATTGGGAGTGGAATCCCAATGATACTCCTAAGGACACGGCTCCGACACGAAGATCTTCCAAAAAGGACACTTCTCCTTGCACTTTACTCCAAATATTTGCTAGCACCCTCCCTTGTTAGTATGAGAAGGTTGGGTGGAAGTTTTGGTGGAGGATGTAAGGATTTGGAGATCAAATCAAAGAGGGAAGCTCTCTAATTTGGGGAAGAACACTTTGTGAAGGAAAATTGGCAAGATGGAATGAAATGAAAGGAATGGAGGCTAACCTACCTATAGTGGCTACCATTAGATGAATTAGGGTTAGATTTTAGATGTAGATGAGTGGCTATGGCTTGTCTACCCAATTCTAAGCTTTTCTATTGGTTCAACTAGTCATAAGGCTTTCATTTTCACAAATATCCTAAGAGTAAATATCCTTCATAGAAATATCTAGATATTATTAATCTTGTCGTTACTAGGTTACCCTAATCAAGACTCTAAGCTCAAGGCTAATCTATATTAGGCTAAGATTCTAGGTCAAGTCTTAACCTAACAATTAGCACGTATTTAATTAATTCAATTTACAATTTCACAAAATTGTCAAAATGACCAAAATATCCTTAGCCTAAAAGTAGTAATATGACATTCTAATCACATGACTAGGCTCCCATGGTCATGGTTAGTCTCTAGGCTTAGCAATTCTAGGGTTATACTAGTTAACCATCAAAACCACATTTTAATATTTAAATAGTTTTTATTTAATTAAAAATTATAACATGAGTTAAATCTTATTATTGATTAATCAAAATTATAAAAGTTAAAAATTACCCTCATTTTAGAAAAGTGGGTGTTACAAGTCTATCCTCCTTAGAAGAATTTCTTCCTCAAAATTAAGAGGGTCGTACTTCTTCTAGAGTCTCGTCCCCAACAATCATGGTCTCAGAACTTACCTAAATCATACAATTTAAAAGAATGGCATACTGGGTCATGGCATAAGATGGCAGTTGAAAGTCTCATCTAGGTATACTAGTCATGCTAAACCAAAACGGTCATAGGGTATCAAAATATACAAGCAATCTGGGGTGCTAAACTGGAAAAGTTACAAAAACAACAAATCATCAAGGTTGTAAGGCAGTCTACCATCCTATATAAAAATTGGTAATTATCAAAAATAAAATAAAAATAACTAGTAATTATCTATAAAGGGGTACTATTCAAAGAAAATTCAAAATCAAAAGTTTAAAGAACGAAAGTCAATAGCATTGAAATCCAATCACAATATATATTAAGAAAATTTAGTCTCGATACGATCTAAGTTGATCAATTCTGGGTAATCAAGATTTTGGCAATATGGAGGACAAGGTCATCGAAGTCTGAACACGAGCATACAAGGATGGAGATTCAGGTAGCAATTAAATTTAATTCAATTGAGTACGACCCAAGATATTAATATGATAAGAAAAGATGATCAAAGTCGATTGGTCGTGATTAAGGGAGCTAGGATTCAATGATATTGAAAACTTTTAAAGGGTGATTCAAAGATACAGAATAAGTCAAATTTCTCCTTTTAAAAGGAAAACAAGAGAAAAGATTTCATAGGAAAGTCAAGCTAATCATCTCTCTATGATACTATTAAGTTTATCATTTGCCAATCATATTTTTATCTCACAAGTCCCAATATAAAAATCAACCTTTGTATGACAACCATCAAAATTATATCATTTCGTCATAAAGATTTGACCTTGCCATGATCACCATAGGCTAAATTTCTAAATTCCGAAACATTATTCATGAAGCATACCCTTCTTACTAGGAATCAAAACTGACCACTTAATCATCATAAATCTAAATTTTTCCACCTTGTCCTGAATTGGATCCGAAGCCTCTCCAAGCCTCTAAATCAAGTTTTATGTAATCCTTGAACTTATTCAATTTACTCTTCTTGTATTATTTAAATCTAAACCCACTAGGCCTTACAAAACTTATTCTTTATTATAAATTCAACCTTCATATTTCCTTCAACGTACACCTTCAATATTATTCTCCTGAAATTTAAAATTTTCACAAAATCTCTGTATTTTATATAACTCAAATCCTTGCATTCTTTCTGTTTCTAGCCATTTCTTATAATATCTTATTCAATTTCGTATCATCATTGCATATAGTTAAAATCTCTTCTCTATTACTAAATTCCTAAATTTAACATCATAGTCTTAAAGTGTAACGTCTCAAGAATCAATAACCAAAATTTATCCAAGTTCTCGAAACTAAGTTAACCTCGAATATCCTCATCAGTTATGAATACATCTTTGAATTATTCATACCCAAAAGATTTCTCTAAGTATGATTGTTCCTAAATTGATAATATAACTCTCTTTGATTTCGTCCTCAAATTCAGTCGCATCTCTATCCCAAACCTATATCAAGATCCATCATATTATACCCCTAGCAAGATTATCACAAGATAACAAATTAAGCCTTTTCTGAGTTAGATGATTTACGTTACTTCTTCGACCTTTCGAAGGTGAAAAGATATGGAGATTCAAGGGTTTCAAAGTATAGTTGACAGAATTAAATACGAGACAGGTGATTGATGTAATCAGGACAGTTTTATTTATTTTTTTAAAATGGTAATACAAGAAATAATGGCAAGAAAGAAATAACGATAAAATCTGTTCTTCATCAACTGTTAAAAAGAAATGAACCCATTTAAGATAAAATCTGATACCATACACGTCTTTCTGAAATCATGTTGTCAGAATTTCTCCACGCAGTAAGCATAACTGCAATAAACAATAGAGTCCATAACGAAGGTATACACCCTATAGTCATGTTATCTAGAATTCTTACCACGTCATCCGGTATGGCTGCAAGAAAATCTAGATTTCATAACTAGGATAAGTATATCTAAATCATGCTCTACGTCCTTATCATGCGAGCAAATATGACTGCGATAAATTTTAAACTCCATAAATAAAGTAGACTTTTACCTTTCTCACTGTCCTTATCAAGTATGTTATCAGGTTATACCTTAATTCCAAAAAGATATATATATATATATATATATATATATATATATATATAAAATCAAATTCAACAACTAACATCCAGATTCAAATTCAACAATAATCCATCAAAAATCAAATTCAATAACAGGAAGTAAGGGAGAATCAAATCAAGGAAAAAAGAGATTTCAAATCGAAGTTAAAATAAGATTCTCAAAGGTCGTTCCAGGAATCTCTTAAAAAATTCTAACAGTGATTGAGTATCCTCTCATTCTAACACCTATTCCTTATCTTTAATTGCAGGTGCGTAGCAGTACAACTAATCTTCGTACTACCACGACTTCGCACAAATACGAATCTCGACCTGTATGGGCCACCACTAAAAACGTGTCACGACCCGCACCCAGTGTAGGGATACGAGAAGTGGATATGTCCAGCCTACGCCGCAGTGTCTGCGGTAGAACGCTGTTTTAGGTTACTATCTAATCAACAACTCACGCAATTATATAATTTACTTGTCAAATCTCAACTTCGAACGGAGGACAAGTATAGATATAATGAAACTCAATCACAATCTAAGCACGATAGGATAACACAGAAGTCTATAGTAAACTCAAAGCAACAACTTAAATAAACTTCTAAAATAATAATATCTCAAACAATCTCAAATACAACTCAAATCTCCACTTATTACAATACAAGTTCCAACAGAGAAAACTAAACCATAAACTAGCAATCTACTCCAAGCTCTACTGATTCTCTAGGCTAGCTGTGAATCTCTATGTTACCTGTAATATTTTCAACAGGTCCAGTCAGGACAGGAACGAGCACAATACATCTCATGCAATTCATATCATGGCAGGAATATAAAAACATGCAGAAGAGTAAGATACATGAACTGTAAAAAGATGTACACAAAAACAAGAGAGATATTTGTAAACTAGAAATATATACATGATAAGTAAGAACTATAAGTGACTAGTGATTCAGAGCACAAGACGGTTATGTAAACGGCACGATGTTGCACACGAGTAATCTACAGAGGTTCACACGATTTGAATTGATCACATAACCACTTCTACTCCCTCGTCCCCAATCAATACACAAGGATCCAGTCAAGTTATGTTATTGCACACGAAGTATAGTTGCACACGATGATCATGTGGGACATGAGAGTACACAATTTCATACGATTTGCACACGAATAACACGAACACAAGGAGTACACGATATCCATGATAAAGTACACGAACACGAAATACCCGATGTATCTGCTAAGGGGATAACATCGTATAAAAAGATCCATATAGTACCAATCCGTGATAACAAGTGTCAGCATCAATTAAAGTAATCTAGATCATGAATATAGGTCCTAGCAAGTATGAAAAGATCAGAGAATATACTCGCCTGATATCCTAAACAGCTGATATGAAAAGGTGGCCAACTAGAGTCACAGAGTCCTAGTTATAGCAACACAGGTTATAAAGAGTTCAATTTATATGGTAATTGAAATTATAATACAATCTACATGAATCTAAGTCAATCTAGGTCAAAGTCAACTCTTGGTCAACTCTGGTCAACTATAAAGTCAAACTAGGTCAACTCTAGTCAACTGTAGTCAAACTAGGTAGGGTTGGGTCAACAATGGTCAACTAGTCTAGGTTAGTCAATTCTAGGTCTAAACAAACTAAGTATATGCAAATCAAGTATCCAAGATAGCTACTAACTCATAGCCTAAGTCACTTGCTAAACCAAGCACAAAACTAAACCATAAGCTAACAAAGAACACAAACTTAGTCATATAATGTATATATATTATTCACATTCACATATTCATATACATAGATATATAGGAAAGCTATATATAGGCACATACACACACACACACACACACACAAACACACACACACACACAATATATATATATATATATATATATATATATATATATAGGAAGCGGATCAAAGGCCCGCCCGCGGAGCCCGTCGAAGCCCCGCCCCCCTGCACCATCGGATCGCGCAGGGCCCGCGTGGGGCCGCCCCCGCCCGCGCGATCCAACGGCTAAGGGAGGGCGGGGCTTCGGCGGGGCTCCGCGAGCGGGGCTCCCGATCCGCTCCCTATATATATATATATATATATATATATAAAGAGAAAATAAAATATATAAAGAGAAAAAAATATATAAAGAGAAAAAAAAAAATATATATATATATATATATATATATATATATATATATATATATAGAAAGAGAGGTAAAGGGTAAGTGAGTATGTGTGTTTTTGGCATGTGGTGTGAAGGATATGTGTTAATGTTCTCAGATTTAGTGATAGGTAGGTGTATGTGACATGGGATACATGGTGTCAAAGGGTGTATGAATGCATATGTGTAAAAGGTTATAGGTTAACTCAGTTTATAGAAATGCATACATACATACTTACATTGCATACATACATATCATGTATACATACATACATTGCATACATGCCTACATACATATCATATATGCATACTTGCATTCATTCATGCACCTATACATACTACATAGATGCATACATACATATTTGAATACATTATATACTTGCATATATTATATTCATATATGCATACTCTACATTATATTACATTCATTCCTGCATACATACTTACATATAATATATGCATACAAACTCATATATTAACTCAAAAATATGTGAGACATACATTACATTATCTAACACACACACACACACACACACACACACACACACACAATATATATATATATATATATATATATATATTATATATATATATATCATTCATATTCCATATACATGCATACTTCAGTTCATGCATTTATCCATTCACTTATCATTAAGTTGTATGCATATACTTATTTTATTACTACATGTCATTCATGCATATTACATACTTACATACATCTATACATTTTATACATTGTAACAACATGTAAAAATAGAAGAGGGAAAAAGGGAGAAAACAAATGAAATAAGGGAAAGGAAGAAAGGAAAAATGTAAGGAAAAGAGAAAACAGTGATATACATGCTTGTATCATATATTCTACATTACCATACATGCTATCATTATATATTGTATTGTATTATTATACATTAGCATTCAAATCTATCATTACATGTATACCTTGCATTCATATCTAGCATTCATTATATACTTTTATGCATACATTGTATATCATTCTTTCATTCATGCATTTATGTATTGTTTACATACATTACATTAATTGTATTCCTACATGCTTGCATTCAACCATATATATACATATTTGTAAAGAGGATATATATCAAAATATATATTATATATATATAGATATATATTAAAAAAAATATAAATATATATATATATAGATATATATATATTATTATATATTATTTCATTCATCTGCTATATCATGCATTACATACTCTATGTTCATTTAATATCCATACACATTGGCTCAAAGGTACACAAAATGCCTATATCGTATAGTCACTCTTCTACTTAAAACCAATACTGTACCAATTGGGCCTCTAATAAATTCTAGAATTAAAGCATGTTGTATCCCTTCGTGTTAGCTTTTCGAAACTTCAAACGGATCGTATTTTCTTGTCCGGAAGCTCCGGAATCGCAAAAATACCGAAACGCGTTCGTCTTTCGTACAGCTGACACTCAAATAATTCTACAGAAGTTCCAGAAAGAATTTAGCTTATTAAATATAAATTTGGAAATCTAACTTCGATACGGTTCTTTAAAAAAAACGGAAGATTAATCGAAGTTCTAAGCTAAAAGTTATGACATTTCTAATTTGCTTTGGTTAAAAAAATGTGGATAAATATTATGACGAATTTGAGTTGTTTTGGACAAAAGAAACACTCGTAGGCCAAGATACTGGATACCATCATAGGTATCCAAATGAAACTCATTCTAACCATCCTAACTAAGATAATCCACTCTCTAACCATTCTAAACTGAATTTAAATATCTATACTATTATCATACATACATACACATGGGGTGTCCTAATTTCGGATCTATCAAGTAGGACACAAGACACATATCTAAAATCCTAAGAGAGCTCCAAATGGCCTCAAATTTGAATCTAAATAGGTACAGCATGGGGGTGGATCCTATGGTTCAAAACTAACTAATATGCATAGGAAATCAATTTATAGGGTTGTTTTACCTATTAGGGTGGAATCCCAATGATACTCCCAAGGACAGTTTCGACACGAAAATCTTCCAAAAAGGACACTCCTCCTTGCACTTTGCTCCAAATCTTGCTAGCACCCTCCCTTGTAGAGAGAAGGTTGGATGAAAGTTTGGTGGAAGGATGTAGGATTTGGAGATCAAACTAATTTGGGAAAGAACACTTTGTGAAGGAAAATAGGCAAGAGGAATGAAATGAAAGGAATAGAGGCTACCTACCTATGTGGCTGTCCTTAGATGAATTAGGGTTAGATTTTAGATGTAGATGAGTGCTATGGCTTGTCCACCCAATTCTAAGCTTTCCTATTGGTTCCTAGTCATAAGGCTTTTTTTTTCACAAATATCCTAAGAGTAAATATCCTTCCTAGAAAATCCAGATATTATTAATTTTGTCATTACTGGTTACCCTAATCAAGACTCTAAGCTCAAGGCTAATCTAGATTAGGCTAGATTCTAGATCAAGTCTCAACCTAACAATTAGCACATATTTAATTAATTCAATTGACAATTTCACAAAATTGTCAAAATGACCAAAATACCCTAGGCTAAAGTAGTATATGACA
>JANAVB010007600.1:2533226-2563226 GCA_029216955.1 Iris pallida
AAACGGGTGGACATGGATGTGTGCTATGTAATCGAATGAGGAGACAATAGGACACATTTATATTTCCATTGGCGGGGAACTTGTGGCAGCAGCAACTTAGAAGCTTACGCATGCGTGGTGGGTGTCGACAAGAGATGGAGGCAATAATGGTGAGTATAAGCAACTCTAGAAGGAAGGGATGGACATGGTTCACGGAAGCTCGGATTAGACTGGTTGCGGTCGTTTGGCATGTTTAGATAGAGCAAAACAATCTCGTCTTCAAGGGAACTTTTACGTCTGCGATAGGAATCATGCACAACAGAGAGCATGAAGTACGGATACTTATAATGGATGTCAAATTTGACTGCCAATTTGTAACATTGTTTTTATCAATGGAATCACCTTCACCTTCTTTTATATATATATATATATATATATATATATATATATATATATATATATATATATGGAAAAAGGTAATTTTATTAAAGATAAAAGTAGCAATACATCGCAGGTAGATTGTTCGTCACCCCTTGGGGGTTTCATACATGATACATCATATTCGATGTTGTGGATTATCCCCATCTCTGTAATATACATAGACTCGAAAATACGTACGTTTCTTTCTCGCCAGACATGCCAAACAGCTACAGCAAGCCTAAGACGGGCTTCCCAATACCACCGGGGATCGCTCCGTTTCCTCCCTTCAATTTTCTGATACACCTCCTCAATATCGTAGACATTTCTTGCCGGAAGATCTAGTTTGCTCTCTTGTATTTGCCAGATGCGACTAGCCATCTCACATTGGAAGAAGACGTGGCTCAGCATTTTTTCTTCCCGCCCACATAGGACACAAGTATTCGAGTCCGTATGAACGCCAAAACGTCCCAGACGATCATGTGTAAGTAACCGCCTCATGAAGAGCTCGTATAAACATAATTTCATTTTTGTATGGGCTCCCTTACACCAAACTACTTTCGCGTATTCCCAAGTGTTGTATACAACCCTCGCTTCGTTGTATATGAATTGAGGCACAAACTTGCCCCCTAGCGTGCCCGCCCAAATTCGGGCATCCATGGGAGGATCAGGGTCAATATGAACTTGCCGGATTAACGACGCAATTGGCTGGGCATGTCTGTTCACTTCCGTCCACCATTCACCATCTTGGATAATAAAGGCCACCTTAACACCTGCATATGCTTCTGAAGGCGCATGATTTCCAACCCTGCTGAGAAGTCCCTTATGTTCCACGGATCTAACCAGAGATATGTATCTTTCCTATTCTTAATAATGTGCTCCAGCCTCTGACTGATTGCCCTCCTGTGTTTCAGTATCTGTTTGAAAGACATCGACTCATTGTTGGTAGAAGAATACATCCATAAGTTAGCACCTTTTAGATACCTGGCCCTCAGCTAACTGGCCCACATAGATCCGCGTTGTACGAATCGCCGTACCAGCTTCCACCTTGCCATAGTACGCATAGTACAGAGTTAACGGAGTTCGACCCCCTTCCTTTCTTGGTCAACACATATCTGACCAAGATATTGCATGTACCCCACCCCTTCATATGAACTCCGTGCATAACTTCTCAAGTCTATCAATAGTAGCAAGCGGAAGAAGACTAGATTGCAACCAGAAGCTTGCTATAGATTGGATAACATATCTTCCCAGCTCGATCCTGCCGCCGAAAGATAAATTTTTGGCCTGTCATCCCTCCATACGGTACTGCGCAAACTCCACTATGCTCGAACAGTCCACGTCTTTTGCATAATTCACCGAAAGGGGGGTCCCTAAATATTTAACTGGCAGTTGTCCTTTGTTGATACCCAGTGCTGCTGCCAATTCCTCCTTTTGCGGACACAGTTTGTTAAAGTATATTGTACTTTTGTCTTTATTCAATTGAAGTCCAGTCTTCTCACCGAATTCCACCAATAATTCTGAGAGGGCATCCAGACCCGACCGTGTGGGTACCATGAAAATAAGCAGATCATCTGCATAAACGAGGTGGGTGACTTATGGGTGGATATGCTGAAATAAAGGGGTGATCCGATAACCACATACTGTGATATACATCAAACACAAGAAGTACTCCATTACTATAGTATACAACAGGGGTGAAAGCGGACACCCTTGCTGGATTCCCCGATTGCTGTCGAAGTGCCCCTGAGGCTGGCCTTCGATCAGAACAGAAAAGGTAGCCATCGAGATGCATTCCCTGACACACGCAACCCAAGCTTGATCGAAGCCCATAGACTGCATGATGTGGCAAAGAAAATCTCTATTGACCATGTTGTAATCAAATCTAGTTTGATACAAGCTTTATTCGCTACTGGTTTGTTGAATGCACGTACCATCTTGTGTCCTAACAGACTATGTTCGGCAATCGCCCGCCCTTTAATAAAAGCCACCTGATTTATGGAAATAAGATCGTGTATTATACCCTTCATACGCTGACACATGAGATGTGTGGTAATCTTGTACAAGTAGTTACAGCAAGATATGGGCAGAAAGTCCGTCATATCCGAAGCTCCTTCCTTCTTCGGTATCAGTGTAAGGAATATGTGGTTGAGTTCCTGCAACATCCTACCGTGAGTAAGAAAATCACCAACCATGTCTATCACCGAGTCCTTGAGCTCCGTCCAGTGAAGCTTATAGAATTTTCTCTCAAACCCATCTGGACCAGGCGCCTTATTCGGGTGCGCCCGCTTTATGATCTTCGTCACCTCCTCAGCTATCACCGGCCTAAGTAGATCTCGATTTCCAGCAGGCATCACGAGTTTTTTGCCGATAATATCTGGAAAAATAGTTGGATAATTATTCTGGTTATATAAATCAGAGTAATACTCCACCGCCTCCTTGCGAATATCGTGTTGAGTTGGTAGAGCAACCCCGTCTGCCCTGATGAGCTTGTGGATGTTGTTTCGATTCTGACGAGTCTGAACGATGTCATAAAAGAATTTTGTACATCTATTTCCGTACTGAAGCCAGCTACATTTGGCCCTTTGAGCCATCTCGATTTTATCACTGGTTCTCATCTTCCCGACCTCGCGAGCAGGCTCCCTCTCTCGCGCTGCCAACTCTGTATTAAGTTCCCGCAACAGCCTACCGTGAGTAAGAAAATCACCAACCATGTCTATCACCGAGTCCTTGAGCTCCGTCCAGTGAAGCTTATAGAATTTTCTCCCAAACCCATATGGACCAGGCACCTTATTCGGGTGTGCCCGCTTTATGATCTCCGTCACCTCCTCAGCTATCACCGGCCTAAGTAGATCTCGATTTCCAGCAGGCATCACGAGTTTTTTGCCGATAATATCTAGAAAAATAGTTGGATAATTATTCTGGTTATATAAATCAGAGAATACTCCACCGCCTCCTTGCGAATGTCGTGTTGAGTTGGTAGAGCAACCCCGTCTGCCTTGATGAGCTTGTGGATGTTGTTTCGATTCTGGCGAGTCTGAACGATGTCATAAAAGAATTTCGTACATCTGTTTCCATACTGAAGCCAGCTACATTTGGCCCTTTGAGCCATCTCGATTTCATCACTGGTTCTCATCTTCCCGACCTCGCGAGCAGGCTCCCTCTCTCGCACTGCCAACTCTGTATTAAGCATGTCCATTTGTAATTGGGCTTGGAGTCCATGGAGTGTCGCTTCCTTGGATGCCAAGTCGCCGACTGATTGGGGAATGATCGCTGGTACCGGCAGGTAAACCCTCTGTGACTGTGTGGGGAAACAGGTCGAACCATATGCTATTCCCCAAGGCGTGATCCAGTTGACATGCCACTCTCTTTGTCGCAGACTTGTTGTTCCACATCCAGATATGCCATGTCGGTTCCAAGCTTCGCAGCCCGGATAGAAGAATACAACTTTGATAATCAGCCATAATTTGGTCAAGAACACATTCGCCTCCTATTTTTTCATGACCAAATAGGAATGCGTTGAAATATCCTATTACGAGCAGAGGGATTTGAATATTTGAGTCCAACAGATTGCTCAGATGGGAGATATCTTGCCAAAGAGCGTTCCTGCGCAGCCGATCGTTGTGCCCATATACGACAAACTGAAGTCCCCCCGAATTGGTAAAATTGTTGAGAGTCAATAAGGGACTTTTAGTCCCACATCGGAATATGTAGTATGTAGAGGAGCTAGACTCCCTATATATAGTGAGGTAGTCCATCAATAAAATTATCCAACTATTATTTTCCACATGGTATCAGAGCCATAACTCTCTCTCTCTCTCTCTCTCCACAAAATAATTTTTTTTTAACCCTAACCCTAACCCGCTGCTCCGCCCCCCCTCCATCCGTGCTCCTGCCCCCCTCCACCCGCTGCCCTCCCTAGCCGCTCCAACCTGCCGTATCTGTCGCACCCCCCCCCTGCCGCACATGCAGACCCCCACCTGTCGCACCTGCAGACCCCCACCCCGACCCCCCCCCCTGCCGCACCTGCAGACCCCCACCCCGACCCCCCCTCTTCCGCAGCCCCCCCCCCCCCCCACGACCCCCCCGACCCCCTCCCCCCCGACCAAGAACAGCATACCGCCCCCCCTTCCAAGCAGACGCCCCCCCCCACCGCCGCACATCCAACCCTAGTTTTACCCTAACCCTATTTTTTTTTGTTTCCATGGAAACCCTAATCCTAAGACCTAGTAGCCTTATCAAACCCTAACCCTAGCTTTTATTGAAAAAAAAAAACGGCGTATTTTCGAATAGAGACGGCTGTCAAATCTTTATTTGCACCAACTCTGTTCCGTGCTTACGCCGTTTGGAACTAACAAATGCTTTATTTGTTATTCTTTCTTCACATCGGGATCTATGCAGAGACTGATCATGTCTTCTCTGGTATCCTGACGTGTTCACTTTACATGCGCGCGCCGGTGCTGGCCAAGTTAGTAGCGCATTAGTAAAGTCTCTGGTGTTGAAGAAGACGACGTCGACGACGACGACGACGAAGACGACGACGTTGGGTCAGTTGCAGACTCGGACGACGACAAAGTAGACGACGAAGAAGACGACGAAGGAGACGACGAATTGAGTTCACTGTTAAAGACGCCATGGATTCGATCAGTGGCAAACTGACGGCCGAAGAGTTGAAGGCCTTGGTTGATGATATCTTATCCAAGAGATTAACCGAGGTAACCCCCCGTGTCATCCATACTGATGTGGATCCGTCACCTTACAAAATGGGGAAGCTGGAGAAGCTGGAGACGAAGTTGGAAGGCACTTCCAACTACTTGAAGTGGTCGCGGCAGGCGATGCGGATACTGAAGGGACGTGGCTTGGTTGGCTATGTCACTGGCCAAGCCAAGGCGCCAGCCGATCACTCCACCAAGGAGTTTGCTGTGTGGAAGATTGTCAACAACGTCGTGGCTGGGTGGTTGACTGCCTCTTTAACCGACCAGGTGTCGGGCAATGTCGAGGCTATGGAGGCTGCTGCTGATATATGGCAAACTCTCAAAGATATGTACTCCGGATCCGGCAACCCTATGCGAGTATTTCAACTGCAAGATGAACTCGATAGGGTGGCCCAAGACGACCGTACCATCTCTGAGTATGCGGCCATGTTAAAGAAGTATTGGTCTGATCTGGATCATTATGATCCTCTTGGGATAGAAGATGCACAAGTCGAACCAGCCTTCGCAAAGTACTTTCAGACGTTCCTGGCTTATATTTCCCGGCAACGTATGATGAAATTCCTGAAGGGACTACATCCTGTATTTGAGCAGCGACGAAATATCCTCCTTTCCCAACCCACGCTTCCGACCTTGGAAGAAGCTATAGCTGTTATGACACAGGAAGAAGCTCGACTGAAGTTGATGCCCAACAAGGGCTCCTCCTAGGGGGAGCCAGCCGCGGTTGAAAAGTCTGCCCTTGCTGCCTTCAATCAACCTCAATCTATAGGTGGTGTTTGTCACAATTGTGGTGACTCCGGACATTACATCCGATTTTGTCCGAAACCCTTGCGAAATCAGTCTACTGATCGAGGACGGGGTCGTGGAGGCCGACGTGGTGGTAGAGGAGGATATGGCGGTAGACGGGGCGGACACAAAGCAAATCTGGCGGAGGAAGGGGGAGAGACTCAACTGGCTGAAATAACCCCACTTGAGCGGGAGTTCCTTGAGAAGTTGCGAGGCACAAAGATGGGTTCGGTCGACTGTCCTGGGACGTCTTCATCCTCAGGAGAACACCTCGCTTGCTTTATTCAAACCAGCACCGATGATTCTGCACGTGCTCTTGCCTCTATCCATCAGTCAGGATGGATTATGGACTCTGGGGCATCTCGCCATGTCACGGGGTCCCGTGATGCGTTTCAGGGATATACTCACCTACCATTGCCGGAGAGTATTCAGACCGCTGATGGTACATCCAGACCTGTAGTGGGTACAGGCACTGTCGCATGCACCCCTTCCATCACTCTAACCAATGTCTTACATGCTCCATCTTTTACTGTCAATCTTTTATCCATTAGTGCCATTATACTTGATCTTAACTGTACTGTTTCCTTTGACATTCCTAAGGTGACTTTTCAGGAGAAGGGGACAGGACGACGACTTGGGACTGGCACTTGGCATAAGGGACTGTGGTATTTAGACAGGACTGGACTGGACAAAGCATTGGCATCCTTGGTAGCAGCCGCACCACCAGAAGCTTCCTGTCGCAGTGTTGAAGTCGACTTGCTACTCCACCACCAGCGTGTCGGTCATTCCTCTTTTCAAGTTCTTAGTCGAATGTATCCGTCCTTGTATCAAAGGGCTGATAAAGAGAAGTTATTTTGTGATGCTTGTGAGTTGGGAAAACATACCAGAAGCTCGTATATAAGCTCGGGGAATAGGAGTTCAGCTGCTTTTGACATGATACATTCGGACGTATGGGGCCCTTGTCCTACAATCGGAATTAACGGTTTTCGATGGTTCGTCACCTTCATTGACTGTTATACCCGCGTGACGTGGGTCTACCTTCTGAAGAATAAAAGTGACGTCCTTGCGGCTTTTCGGGACTTTCATCGCCGGGTGGAAACACAATATGGCGCTAAAATTAAGTGTTTTCGGTCTGACAATAGGACGGAGTATACTAATAAGCAGGTTGCTGAGTATTTTTCCACCCATGGAATACTACATCAAACTTCATGTGCTTATACTCCGGCACAAAATGGTGTGGCTGAACGAAAGAACAGACACCTGCTGGAAGTCGCACGGACGATGATGCTGGCTATGAATGTCCCGAAGCACTTATGGGGGTAGGCTATTTTGACGGCCTCGTATCTCATCAACAGAATGCCGTCTCAAGTATTGGACTGGAAGACACCATTGGAGATGCTTACCGGGGCAACTACATACACTGTTCTACCAAAAGTTTTTGGATGTGTGTGCTTTATCCAAGATAATCGGCCTGGCGTTGGCAAACTGGATCCTAGAGCAGTTAAATGTGTCTTTGTCAGTTACACGGCGACTCAGAAGGGATATGCCTGTTGGAGTCCAGTCGAGCGGAAGATGTTTGTCAGCATGGACGTTACATTCAGAGAACTCGAACCATACTATGGTTCGGATGAAGGTTCAGCATTTGGGGACACATCTAACACAAGTGGTGTTCGATGTGAGGGGGAGATAATAAGCCCAAATGTGGTCGTCGGATCGGTTCCGTGTCCGGTTGTAGAAAACTGGACGAAAGGGGGAGAGCACAGTGACTCAGATACAGATGAAGAAGAAGAAGATACATATGTTACGCAGGGGGAGCAACAGACAAGGGAAAAGGAACTCCAAGTCTACAGAAGGAGACAACAGAAGTCCAGTACTGTGCCTATGCCGTGCCCTGTGCCTACTGTACCAAGTCCCTCGTCTACTCCTGCCCCAACTCCTGAAGATGTTGCCCCCGTACTGAATCACTCGGATTCTGATGCGGATCTCTCTGACTCGGATGGTATGATCTCTCCACCACCTATTGCTCCCTTAAGGAGATCTTCTCGCATCAATGCGGGTAAGGCTCCTGCTCGTTTTGATGATTACGAACATGACATTGCCAACTTCTTGTCTTATTCTAACATTTCTTCGAATTATCGAGCCTTCATTGCATCGTTAGACTCTACTTCGTTGCCCAAGTGTTGGCAGGAAGTAAAGAAAGATCCAAGGTGGAAAGCTGTAATGATGGAAGAACTTGGGGCACTGGAGAAAAATAAGACATGGGAGCTGGTTCCATTACCCAAAAGGAAGAAAGCTGTGGGATGCAAATGGGTGTACACAGTGAAAGAGACGCCAGAAGGAAAGGTTGAGCGATACAAGGCGAGGTTGGTTGCAAAAGGATTCACACAGTCATATGGCATAGACTATGATGAGACGTTTGCTCTAGTAGCAAAAATGAGCACCGTGAGAACTCTGGTCTCCATTGCAGCGAATTATGGGTGGAAGTTGTACCAGCTGGATGTGAAGAATGCCTTTCTTCATGGGGACCTGCAAGAAGAAGTATACATGGAGCTCCCGCCAGGATGCTACACGACGGCATCAAACGGAGGGACGTCGCAAGGAAAGGTGTGTAAATTGAAGAAGTCGCTATACGGGCTCAAGCAATCTCCTCGAGCCTGGTTTGACAGATTCAGAAAGGCTGTTACAGGCATGGGATACCGTCAAACAAATGCTGATCATACGGTCTTCCTCCAGCATACAAGAGGCCACATCACTATACTTGCTGTATATGTGGATGATATAGTGATCACAGGTGATGATGAAGTCGAGATCACTAAACTGAAGTCAAAACTCGCAAAGGAGTTTGAAGTGAAGGATTTAGGAGCGATGAGGTACTTTCTAGGTATCGAGGTGTGTGAAGGCGAACAAGGAATTGTTCTCTCACAAAGAAAGTACACACTGGATCTGCTGAAGGAGACAGGGATGCTGGGATGCAAAGCAGCGGTCACTCCAATTGACCAAAAGTGCAAGTTGGGAGCAGAAGCAGGAGAACCCGTTGATCGTGAAAGATATCAATGACTTGTAGGAAAATTGATATATCTGGAACACACTCGCCCTGATATCTCATTTGCGGTGAGTGTAGTGAGTCGCTATATGCATGATCCGAAAAAGGGTCATATGGAAGCAGTATTTCAGATCTTGAGGTATCTGAAAGGAACGCCGGGAAAGGGGCTATGGTTCAAGAAGAATGGACGCATAGAAGTTGAGGGATACTGTGACGCAGACTGGGCGAGCTGCATAGACGACAGAAGGTCTACCACAGGATACTGTGTTTTTGTAGGAGGAAATCTGGCCTCATGGAGAAGCAAGAAACAGTCTGTGGTAGCACGGTCGACAGCTGAAGCAGAATACAGAGCAATGGCTCTGGGAGTGTCAGAGTTGCTATGGGTGAAAGCATTGCTGACAGAGTTGAAGCTGGATAAGGGAGCACCATTGCATCTTCTGAGCGATAGTCAAGCTGCAATAAGTATAACTAACAATCCAGTCCAGCACGACAGAACGAAGCACATCGAGATTGATTGATTCTTCATCAAGGAGAAGCTGGAACAAGGGATACTGAAGATTGACCATGTCCGCGCTCAGAAGAACAAGTTGCAGACTGTCTGACTAAGGGTCTTAGTTCATTAAGTCTGTCGAAGCTATGTAACAAGATGGGGATGATCAATATCTATCGCCCATCTTGAGGGGGAGTGTTGAGAGTCAATAAGGGACTTTTAGTCCCACATCGGAATATGTAGTATGTAGAGGAGCTAGACTCCCTATATATAGTGAGGTAGTCCATCAATAAAATTATCCAACTATTATTTTCCACAGAAATGAATAGCAATGGATTGCTCAACATGTCAATAACAACTCCATCCCAAATTTCTCTGTCCTACCTGATCCAAATTCTTGCCATGTCACATAGGTGCAAGTTGTTGACTTGTGCCCAACTAGCAGGGCTACGCCGAACTAACATACGTTCGGGTTTAATTTTTGTTTCAAGCAACACACTAATAGAACACTGCCCACGCCTCAGAGTATCCTGAATCTCCTTCTACTGCTGAATGGAGCACGCCCTCCATACGTTCCATACAATCATAGACATTGATCGCTATTTGTTTCCCCTTGGATATCAGTACCCTGGCCTCTTGGGGAAGAGAGGGAGGGAATCACCGACATCGACATCTACATCGCACTTACCTCGCGAGGATCTGACCCATCCTCTGCTATTGACTTCAGGAGGCTCTTCCACCTGGGATTTTCTCGGACGAGCTCCTCTCCCATCTCCGTTAGCTTCGGGTTGAATTCGCGAATGTCTTTACGAGTTTCCCCCGCATGATGCTTCCTACTCGATGACCCCGAGACAAGGATGTTCTGTTTTGGTCCTGCTTTGCCTCCTCTCGATCCCTTACCTGTACGTCGACGAGTCACCATCCCATTTGATGCATCTCCTGCTACATTGAAGAGATAAACCTTCCCAGATTGCGGTACTCATACTAGCGCCATTGCGAGGCCATCATCTTTTTCTTGCCGTCTACCCGCATGTCCTCCATTGGTGGGGCCAGGCGTGCATTCAATATTGACCCTCTGTGAATTAGTTGGGTTGCTATTCCTCTCCGGCGGGTGGTTTGCAACCGAGATCCCCGGAAGAACTAGCGAGAGCTCCATGCCAGTCCTGACCGCCTCCTCATCCTTTTCTTGGTTTTCGCACATCTCCATCCCTTGTATGGACATATGATAAACTCCTCCATCTCCTGGCTCGGCTTGACCCTCATTTCCTCTCTGTTTTGCAGCTGCAACTTCTTCTCCTTCATCTCCCTGTGCTTTGCATTTATACTGAAGATGGCCAAAACACACTTTCGACATACGGGGGAAACCCACTCATATTCGACTTTCTGTGTAAACAACTCGCCAGACGGGATCTCGTATTCCAGGATTGAAGGAAGGGTTTTCTTGGATTCAACCTCAACAAATATCCGGGCGTATTGAAGTCTCGATCTAGCTAGTGTCGCTTCATCACCCTTGATTGGAGTACCAATCAAACCGGTAAGTTTCATGAGCATTGTAGAGTTCTAATAGGCGATGGGAAGACCTGCTAGTCTAACCCAAATTGGAATCGTATGGAGTAGATTCCGTTCACACTTGATCCCTCGGTGCCATTCTTTCAGGATTATCAATCTCTCATCGAATGTCCAAGGACCACCCTGGAGAATATGATCCAAATCCTCCTTCATCCCGAACTTTACGAAGAAAAAACCATCCTCCCTTTGCAAAAAATTCCATGCTTCCCTTTGGCGCCATATACTAGACGCGAAGGCACGAATCTGGCTAAAAAATGGCTTGTCCCCAAGGACGTAGAGGACTACCATATTTTGCCAGTATTCGACTGTCTCCGTAATCTCCTCCTCGCTGAATATCGCCCTCGCGCCTCCGTTTACTTGTTTGGGTGGAACGAAGTGCATCATTCTGTTTGTATGTGTCAAAACACCTTAGCAAAGATCCGCACAGGACCGCCCAGTAGCCGTCTCCTCTGCCATTGTCCCTTTCCCTTTGTCTCTAGCACCTTGTGCTTCTCCTACGACCTCCCTTCGGAGAGAAGCACCCTCTTCCTGGTGAGGCTTGTAATAGACCTCAACAACCATCCCTACATGGCTACGCTCGTTCTCATGTTTTGCATGAGGCGCTCCGAACCCCCATTGCCTGCATCCTTCGCTGCCCTGCCTAGCTTGTCCCCCGAGTGCTGCCAGCACCTCTACCAGCTATGAGCCTCTAGCGTGCCCCTTCTCCTAAACTAGGAGTTCTTCGTCCCGGCGTAGCAATCTCCCGGTCATTCCCTCTTCTTCGTCGAGCTACAGTGGTCCAACCCCCGTACGTGGGCCTCTTCCCCGTATCTCCCTCCACCGGACACTCCCCGCCTCTCCTATGTATGGAGGAGGACCCTGGATCCCACGACCGGCCATCCGTTCTTGCGCAGGTTCTGTCCGGAGGAAACCCTAGTTTTTCCATCTCTTATTTTTCCATCTCTTATATATATATATATATAAAAATATATATATATATATATATATATATATATATATGCACCACTAGGCTAGAGGTCATTTACTATATATATATATATATATATATATATAAAATAAAATAATTTCTAAAGCGAACTATGCTAAAATTTGCATGGAGCTTGACTTGTCCAAGGACCTCCCTAATCATATCTAAATAGCCCTTGGCAACAAGACGCACACCCGATAAATCATATACGACAACAATATGATCTTCTGCACTCACTGTTATATGAGAGGTTACTACACCGAGCACTGCTTTCGTGCCCACCCAGAGCTGAAGAAGACAGCGGCATGCAAGGCAGGACCATCCCAACCGACCAGAAAAAGTAATCAATCCCCTCTCCTACCTATATCCAACTCCGACATAAGGTTCGAAGTCAGCGCCGACAAATCACACCCCCAAGACTAAGCTCCCCAGGGCAAGGCCATTGTGCCGTACAATGCCCCGGTTCTTAACCTTTCCAACAAATTCGACACCCTTGCCACAGAACTCCCAGAGACCGCACGGGGGACTAACTGTTCCGAAGACACCCTAGAGGCTCTCGGATCGGAAGCAGACATCTCGATCGGACTCTAGCAGATACATAGAAGCAGAAGAGTCTCAACTGGAGCACGCAAGTCCTATGCCCATGAGGGATGGTGAGGAGGATCTGGCGAGCCCCTCCATCCCCTTCAGCGATGCAGACATCCAAGCAGACATCCTCGCCAATTTAGGCCAATCTCAGGTGGACAACATGCAATAGGCCAAAGGTGCTGGATTCACTAGTCAGAACTGCTTCTTTGGAGCGTTGGCTGAAATAGAGGAAGTAGTTTACTTACATCTTACTGAGGACTCTACAGGACCCAGCAAGGCCAGTCATAGCAAGGCCACAGTTAAGGCTGTATCCACCATCAAAAAACCCAACAAAAAAGAAACAAAGAGATTACGGCCATAATCACAAGATCAGCTGCGAAGCTCAACAAATCTCCCTTGCATATCAGATGCTTAACATCCTTTCTTGGAATGTTAGAGGTCTTGCGAACCAACCCACTTTGAGACGTTTAAAAAGTCTCAAGAAAATTCACATAATAGATATCCTAGTGATTATTGAACCTAAAATCCCCTCTAAGAAGCTCAAGTCTATCCAGTTGCAGCTCGGCTTCCCCTCAGCCATTGTCGGTTGTCACGACATCTGGATCCTCTTCGCGGCCGACGTGAGACTTGGGACCATCCTCGACTCGAAGCAGGCGCTAACGTACTGGGTTGAACAACCCCATGCTCCACTCCAGGTTTATTTTGACAGCAGTCCACGGCAGCTGCGACATCTCTGAGTGTAAACAGCTGTAGGACTCTCTGGTTAACATCCATCACAATCACACCAGCCTTCCTTGGTTGTGCATAGGTGACTTCAATGCTATCATCTGTATCGAAGAGAATTCTGGAGGGCGCCCTCCCCCCACGTCGGCTATGCATGACTTCGTCAACTTTATATTTTTAACGCCCACCTATCTCCCCTCCAGTTCTCTCGCAGCGCCTTCACTTGGTACAACATGCAGGAAGGTGCCCGACGACAATACTCCCGCCTCGTCCGTGCCCTCATCAACTTGTACTGGTCTGACATGGATATTTCCTCCAGTCTATCACACCTCAACATGACCAAATCAGACCACTCCCTTCTCCTCATCTAAGTCAGAAGAAATTTGGATCAGGTCAAGAAAACCTTCTGTTTTCTCGATCTTTAGCGCCATCACCCCCAGTTCAAGAAAACCATAGAAGCAGCCTGGAATGGCCCTGTAGCTGAGGATCCTCTAGTTCGTGTGGCCGCCAAACTCAAAGCTACTAGAAAAGCCCTCACCCGTTGGAATAAGGAGGCATTTAGCGACATCTTCAAGGCTATTCGCACTGCTGAGGATGACGTCACCCGTGCTGAGATCTTGTACGCTCGCGACGGATCTCCAGAAGCCAGAGCCTCCCTCAACCTCACCAGAGTGCTGATGAAGTTTTGACTCAAGGTCAAGACAGAATTCGGGAAGCAGAAAGCTAGGCTGACCTGGGATATTGAAGGTGTAATGCCCCGCTATGCACGGCGCATTACGCTGAGACGTTGACTCAACGAGTCGCGTTGACCGAATCAAATGTATCGATGCGAATCGATACAAGATTTACATTGTCCCGAGCAATGCATCGAACTAAGTCGATGAGAAGAGTTATGTTGTTTCGAGCAACGCATCGAACTAAGTTGATACGAAGAGTTATCTTGTCCCAAAGAATGCATCGAGTGAATCAATACGAAGCGCCGCGTTGCCCCGAAAGATAAGTGCGTTGAATCGGCTCGAAGATTCTAAGAAATCGAATCGACCAAGGCGCAAGTCCGAATCGATGCAAGTATTAATTTTAGTTGGTTTCTTGTGCAGGCTATACGTTTACGACAAAATATTAGAGGTCGACATTCTGTCTTATTTAGTAAGGGGTCCGCGAAACCAAATTGTCGCCTCGCAACGAGCTGAGACTTGGGCACGGTAAGCCAAATCTAAAGTATAATTCAATGAAGCACGAAGTGCTCGAATGGCTAAGTCATGAGAGTTGGCTGTGCAACGAAGTTATGAAATCGAGCCGCATCGACTCGGCAAAACGATAAGACGTATCGACTCAAAGGTGGGAGGATTGACTCTTCTATTTACTCCTTCATGCCTAAGTCAAAATATATCATTGTATGCTAAGTTAAACTATCGACGCCACGGGCATGGTCTGATCGGAAGATAAATTATTGTGTGTGTCGAACACTAGTTAGAACAATTGAAATAAAACGTGCATCAAATGCATGAGTCGCTATAGAACATTGGATATCGCAAAGGCGAGCGCCTCGGTACGCAAGCCTCAAGAACATGGGATAACTGTACTCGACGAGTGCCTAAGTGCACGAACCATACCGTGCCTTCGCACATGAGTTAGAAAGGCGAGAACATTGAATGACAATAGGCGAGCGCCCTAACGTGCAAGCCACGAACATTGAACACTAAGGCATAGAACATGAAAATACGGTCGAAACGTGCCTACGTGCACGTTGATCATAAAAGATGGCTTCGTTGCGAAAGAATACAGTTGTGGCATGAATGTGGCAGAACTGTCGGATACGACATAATGCCTCGAAAGGTGTTCGGGACCTTCGGGTCATTCGGTTGACGAACATTGAGTTGATGCATGATGCCATTGAACATTGAAACGAAGTATAAAATGTAAGAACATAAGAGAGTTAAATGGAGGGAATACGATATGATAAAGTCTGAGTCTCGGACTCAAGACTATGTTTGGTTGTTTGAATAATGGTGCTGGATTGCTTGAATAATAGGGCGTTGCATGGTCGAATGGGATGGACTTGAGATTAAATGTGATAATCTCCCGTGCACGGGTGTTCCCTTGAACGGTTAAGTGCCGGAGTGCCCCAGAACCGTTTGGCCTAGGAGGGAATGTATCTTTGATAGGCGCACATCCATAAGACGATTAGCAACCGCCTTACGAGATAAAAAAAAGCCTCAAATAATGGTATGCAGCGATAACGTTTCGTTTGTTTGGGATAGCAACCCAACCCGTAAAACGCCGGGCTACACAAATTCGAAAAAGAAAAGAAGAGAAAAGAAAGTAAGGAAAATAAAAGAAACTCCTTTAGTCCATTCCGGCTCGGATACGCCAAGACCTTCATATAGCTAAGGAACGATGGGTTGAAAGTGTAGGCACGTAGTGTCCCGCACACGTAGATCCTGCTTTGAGATGAACTTATAACTTGACAGGGAATGAATGGGGCGTATTCACCTTGCGTCGGTGCAAGGACGAGTGCGTCAACTTGGTAAGTCGCACCATGAAACAAACACGAGATTGTTTGCCTGCTTGCCTATTCAATTCGAGTAACATGCTTGCCATGATAACATGCTTTATGCTTTCGAATATGCCGTGAAATCGACCCTAAGGATAACATAGCAAGATCATAAGCTAAGTTGTATGATTCAACATAAATACTACAATGTCGGTTTAGAAAGAAGATCTTTGCTTCAGCACATGGAAGGACAAACGTACTGATCCTCTACCAGCTTTCATGCAGGGTGCAGGGAATGGATTGCTCGCAAAGAAGCTTTGCTTGATCGCGCAGAGGCTTGGAATACCGAAGCGTATTGAAGCGTGCAATCGCATTGATGCTCGAATATGCAACCGGATTGATGCGGCCGAGATATAGAAGGCATGATGTATGGAATGGTGAAATCCTTTATGGACAAGAGAGAACCTGAGTGTTGTAGCCAATCTGGCATATATTGTTGGGCTATCAAAAGCCTTTGCAATCTCAGTTTCGAATATCAATAAAGAGAATTGTTTGGTATACTCTGTTTTCCTTTCATTGTTAATATCATATCAAAAGATAACCAATTGAGAACTTGTCATCTTGTATTGCACGAGCGCAACTCCAGGCTCGTGCGGCATCATGCCCCCTGCAAGGACGATGATTTGGGTGATTCCGGGTCGGGGTGTGACAAATTGGTATCAGAGCTCTAGGCTTAATTTCCTCTGGACGCTCGCTTCATTATAATTCTAAAAGTTGCCCACCACCAATCGAATCACTCTTGACTCTATTCGATGTCGCACTGGATGTTCCATACAATAACTCTAATACAAATCGTGTAATTTTGCCACATGTGTTTGAAAATTACATGGTGTTTGCTAAGAAAGTCGTGAAGGGTATATTGTATTGAATGCAACGAGCCGTAAAAATGTTAGTTGCTGCAAGTGCAACAAATTGTAAAATGCTATTTGAGATGTTGTTGCAATATAACATGTTGGATGAGAAATAAAATGATGCACGATGTGCAATAGATTTGTGAATATTGGTTGCACCAATGCGAAAACTTAAATAATGCGTTGAAATGAAAGTGATAAGCCAATATCGAAAGTGTTGAACGAAATTGAGCATTGACTTTGAAATTCGAAAATAAATCATTGCACGATGAGTAACGCATGTCGGAAGTAAAATTATTGCACGTGGTGCAACACATATCAAAATAATCGTTGCAGGGAGTGCAAAGGGAGATTGGAAATAAATCGTTGCACGAGATGCAACGGAAAGAACTGAAATCATAAATCGATAGAATGAATCGTTCGGTTGCACACCGAACTTGTATTGGCAAATGAAGACATTGGCCGAGTCGTATCGAATTTGATTTAATCAAAGTTACGGTTGTGATCAAGCACGATCACTGCAGAAATCGTGAGTCGGAAGAGATTGTTCGTTTATACTAACTATAATGCGAAGGAAATGACTTCATTTCTGAGTGGTATATGCCATACCACGTATGCGATGAATGACTCGATTCTGAGTGGTATATGGTATACCACTTGTGCGATAAACTACATCGACACATTGTAGGATTTGCGGAAGGTTTGTCCACAACGGACGGGAGAGTACCGAGACTCGATTAAAAATTTGTATGACAGTATGTTGATGTAAGTGTTCTTCGAAAATCGGTTGGAACAGTAAGGCGAGACTCATATCAATGAATGGTACATCGGACGAAAGTTACAAGTCGGTCGGACGACCGAGACTAGCAGAACGATTATGCTTTGAAGCAATAATCGGATCGATGGGAAAGGAAAACTTGAACTTACAAGCGAGTCACACGACTTACGATCTCGATAGAAATATTGGGCGAGGCGAATCGAATTGCACGACTTGCGATCTCAATAGAAATATTGGGCGAGACAAATCAAATTGCACGACTTGCGATCACGATAGAAATATTGGGCGAGGTGAATCGAATTGCACGACTTGCGATCTCGATAGAAAGTTTGACAATACGAATTATAATCGGATCGCATGATGTGCAAGTTCGGTAAAGAATTGGTTGACGGGGGTAAAGAGTGCCTAAGAGATAGTTGGTAACGTTACGACAAAACTCATTTGAGTACGACTGAAAAACACGCAAAACTTAGAGGACAAGATCGTATAACTTGAGGGTTCGATGTTAGATAATTGGTAACTCGGTTACGCGATCAAAGTATAATAAAATGCAACGAATCGAGAAATGATTTGAGACATACAAAAATGTTTGTGGAGAACTTGGACGTATGCAATGCAAGTTGTTAACATTGAAACAGAATCAAAGTTGACCCTTACGCTATCGAAATTGATACGACGTATCGAGATCGATACGTAAAAAAACGTAAGCACGACGTGAGAATACAAAATGGAGTGCACCTTGCGCTATCAAAATTTTTTAAGTAACAATACGAGAAGGAATGAACTTGTTGATTATGAACTGTGTGATTGATCAAGACAAGACTATAAGCCATCGACGATTGCTCGATGCATATAGCATCTCGTGTGTCGACCCGCAAATAAGATAGACTCGAACTAAATACGACTAGATGCGTCGTGAATAGCAGAATCATCGATGCTAGTGCATGACTTTACTCGAAGGATAGTTGCGCATCAGTTGCGTCGATATAAATAGTTTTGTTCGAAATTGGGAAGTCACATAGAATCATCGGAACGTGATTTTGCTCTGAAATAAGATATAGCATGGTTCATAGTAAATTGTCCTTCGGTGATGATCCACAGTTATCGAGCGTAGCATCGGGGCAGCTGACCCTAGAAGACTTGACCGCCAAATCAAATCGAATGTTGCAGACCGTAAGATAACCCATACGATATCATATAGGATCGATAACAAATATAACATGGTGCATGTTGACGATAAGTCTAGGCGATCGAAAATTGTTGGAACAGCTTTTGATTGAGAATGATGTAGCTATATTTTGAGTATTCGTCGGATGAATGCTCGAATGGTTATGTTGGTCGACGATCGAACTTGAAATTCACCAACGAACGTGGTGATTCGGATAGACGAGTGTGAGAATCGTGCTATGTACGAGAGAGAACGATAAGGGAATGACTTACGAGTTATGTCGTTAGATTCGGATTCACCTTGCAATTGAGTTTGCGTGAATCGAACTTATATTCGATGTTATGAGACGGATAAGTTGGGAATTTGGCTAGTAAATTCCTACTCATTAGGAATCGAATGTAAGACGCATCGTAAAGACCTTCGTATTAAGACGAATCATTATCTTGAGCACCGTCGCCTCGGTGTAAACTTTTGTGTTAGATAGATTGTGGCCTTTGAGCAATGTCAATTTGAGTTGCGTCGGGAGAAGTTAAGCACAGTGTCTAGGTAAGTAACCTAGCGGGCGTAGTCCTGATTGTTGATGTATTTGCAAGTCAACAAAGAAAATCGTATCGGGATAAGTTGCATAGACAGACTTCAGAAATAGTTGGGTGGCGACTTTGAATGCAAGTTGTTGCAAAGGATCGTTGCGATCGGATGCACGATGGCTTGACGTGACGCATAGAATTGATAGTCCCGATGAAACATACGAAATTAGATATGCGATTTTGAATCGCGTCGCGTGCAGTGACTTTATTGAATGAATCACGTATGTATCGAGTATATATATGCGATAAAATTTCGAGAACAATTGCTAAAGATAAGTCCGATAGGACGTACGAGAGGACAAGCATAGGATTGAAATTACCTGTTAGCTTTGTTCCAATTTGCTACCACTGGACTTGGTCGAAATACATATATCATCGGGAGGCCTTGAATATAGGTACGGATCTAAATCGAGTTGTATACAAATTCAAATCGAGCTGCAGGGAGGACTTTGAAATGTTAATAAAAAGCTTGCGAGATAGTGTGAAACTGAACAACATTGGTGGGACAAGATCATGAAACGATCTAAAAAATACTTAGTCGGAGTGTTGGTTTTGGTTCTAGGATGAACCTTGTTTTGAGTGGTATATTCTGTAATGCCCCGCTCTGTACGACGTATTACGCTGAGACGTTGACTCAACGAGTCGCATTGACAGAATCAAATGTATCGATGCGAATCGATACAAGAGTTACGTTGTCCCGAGCAATGCATCGAACTAAGTCGATGCAAAGAATTACGTTGTCCCAAGCAACGCATCGAACTAAGTCGATATGAAGAGATGCCTTATCCTAAAGAATGCATCAAGTGAATCGATGCGAAGCGCCACGTTGCCCCAAAGGATAAGTGCGTTGAATCGGCTCGAAGATTCTAGGAAATCGAATCGACCAAGGTGCAAGTCCAAATCGATGCAAGTATTGATTTTAGTTGGTTTCCTATGCTGGCTATACGTTTATGGCAAAATATTAGAGGTCGACATTATGCCTTATGTAGTAAAGGGACCGCAAACCAAATTGTCGCCTCGCAACGAGCTGAGAATTAGGCACGGTAAGCCAAATCGGACGTATAATTCAATAAAACACGAAGTGATCGAATGGCTAAGTCATGAGAGTTGGTCGTGCAACGAAGTTATGAAATCGATCCGCATCAGCTCGACGAAACGATAAGGCATATCGACTCAAAGATGGGAGGATTGACACTTCTTTTTACTCCTTCATGCCTAAGTCAAAATATATTATTGTATGCTAAGTTAACCAATCGACGCCACGGGCGTGGTTCGATCGGAAGATAAATCATAGTGTGTGTCGAACACTAGTTAGAAAAATTGAAATAAAACGTGCATCAAATGCACGAGTCGCTATGGAATATTGGATATTGCGAAGGTGAGCGCCTCGGTGCACAAGCTGCAAGAATATGTGATAACTGTACTCGACGAGTGCCTTAGTGCACAAACCATACCGTGCCTTCGTGCATGAGTTAGAAAGTCTAGAACATTGAAAGACAATAGACGAGCGCCTTAGCGTGCAAGCCGCGAACATTGAACACTAAGGCATAGAACATAGAAATACGGTCGAAACGTGCCTACATGCACGATGATCATAAAAGATGGCTTCGTTGTGAAAGAATACAATTGTGGCATGAATGTGGCAGAACTGTCAGATATAACATAATGCCTCGAAAGGTGTTCGGAACCTTCGGGTCATTCGGTTGACGAACATTGTGTTGATGCATGATGCCATTGAATATTGAAACGAAGTATGAAATGTAAGAACATAAGAGAGTTAAACGGAAGGAATACGATATGATAAAGTCTGAGTCTCGGACCCAAGACTATGTTTGGTTGTTTGAATAATAGTGCTTGATTGCTTGAATAATAGGGCGTTGCATGGTCGAATGGGATGGACTTAAGATTAAATATGATAATCTCCCTTGCGTGAGTGTTCCCTCAAACGGTTAAGTGCCAGAGCGCCCCAGAACCGTTTGGCCTAGGAGGGAATGTATCTTTGATAAGCACACATTCGTAAGATGATTAGCAACCGCCTTACGAGATGGGAAAAATTGCAAATGATGGTATGCAGCGGTAACGTTTCGGTTGTTGAATAGCAACCCAACACGTGAAATACCGGGCTACCCAAATTCGATAAAGAAAAGGAGAGAAAAGAAAGTAAGAAAATAAAAGAAACTCCTTTTGTCCATTCTGGCACGGATACGCCAAGACCTTCATATATCTAAGGAACGATGGGTTGAAAGTGTAGGCACGTATGTGTCCCGCATACGTAGATCCTGCTTCGAGATGCACTTATAACATGACAGGGAAGAAATATGGCATATTTACCTTGCGTCGGTGCAAGGGCGAGTGCGTCGACTTGGTAAGTCGTACCACGAAACAAATACGAGATTGTTTACCTGCTTGCCTATTCAATTCGAGTAACATGCTTGCCATGATAACATGCTTTATGCTTTCGAATATGCCATAAAATCGACCCTAAGGAGAACATAGCAAGATCGCAAGCTAAGTTGCATGATTCAACATAAATACTATCATGTCGATTTAGAAAAAAGATCTTTGCATCAGTACATTCGAGGACGAACGTACTGATCCCCCATCAGCTTTCATGCAGGGTGCAGGGAATAGATTGCTCGCAGCGAAGCTTCGCTTGATCGCGCAGAGACTTGGAATGCCGAAGCGTATTGAAGCGTGCGATCGTATTGACGCTCGGACATGCAACAAGATTGATGCAGCCGAGATATAGAAGGCATGATGTATGGAACGGTAAAATTCTTTATGGGCAAGAGAGAACCTGAGTGTTGTAGCCAATCTGGCATATATTGTTGGGCTATCAAAAGCCTTTGTAATCTCAGTTTCAAATATCAATAAAGGGAATTATTTCGTATACTCTGTTTTCCTTTCGTTGTTATATCATATCAAAAGATAACCATTTGAGAACTTGTCATCTTGCCTTGTACTAACGCAACTCCAGGCTCGTGCGGCATCACGCCCCCTGCAAGGACGATGATTCGGATGATTCCAGGTCGGGGCATGACAGAAGGAAACAAGAATTCCAGATACTTCCACTCTTGCGTCAAAGGACACAAACAGAAACTCAACATCCACCAGATCACTGAAGAGAGCGGTCGCATTCTCAAAGATCCTCGGGATATTCAGTCAGCTGTAACATCCTTCTATTCTCGATTATTCACCAAAGTGGTCATCACCAAGGATGTTGAATTTCTCATCTCGATTCTCCGCTTGATTGATGACAGAGACAATACTCAGCTCCAGCTATTGCCCTCCAAGCTGGAAGTCAAAGATGTAGTTTGGGCTCTCAATGAGCATAGTACCCCCGGCTCGGATGGCTTTATCGGTATATTTTTCAGATCCTGCTAGGACATCATCAAATTAGACATCCTCGATGCAGCGACTGCCTTCTTCCAGGGAGCTAGGTACCCCAAAGCGATCTCCAGCGCCAACCTAATCATCATCCTTAAGAAAGATAACCCAGAAACCTTTAGAGATTTTCGTCCTTTGAGCTTGTGCACCTTCACGAACAAAATTATTTCGAAGATCATTGCCAATCGTATGACCACGTTGCTTCCTAAGATTATCCCTGAAGAGCAAAGCGGTTTTGTTCGAGGCCGCAATATCTTAGATAACATCCTGTTGGTGCACGAGATGGTCACTTGTATAAATTTTCGGCTAGAGGAGGGAACATCACTATCAAGCTGGATATGAAGAAGGCATATGACAAACTTGATTGGCAATTCATGATCTGGGTATTCAGGGCCTCCGAGTTTTCGAAGACTTGGATCGATATCGTCTTGAGATCCATAAGCAATTCGTGGTTCTCCACAGTCGTGAACGGTCAAGCTGCAGGTTTTTTCAACTCAACTCGGGGTGTCAGGCAAGGTGACCCTCTTTCATCCACTATATTCATCATAGCTGCTGAAGCGCTGAGCAGAATTTTGAACAAGATAGTTGGTTCCCCCCGTATTTAGCACTACCATACCTCTAGCGAATGCCTGATTATTATCCACCTGGCCTACGCTGACGACATCCTTATCTTCTCGTCTTGCGACGCTGGGTCCATTGAGGTAGTTAACAACACACTGCTGAGATACAAAAACTGCTCCGGTTAGCGAGTTAACACTAATAAGAGTGTGACTTATGTCCATCATTCGGTGGATTGAGACCACTCTACCACTCTCACAAATATTACTTCCTTCTCGGTTGCTTACCCCCCTTTCACATACTTAGGGTGCCCTTTGGTGTACGGGAGATCCAACGCGGGTATTTTTGATGGCCTGGTAGGCAAAATTAGAAAAAGGATTGAGGGATGGCACAACGTGATCTTATCGTCAGGAGGGAAGATGATCCTGATCCAGCACATTCTCTCTTCTTTTCCGATTTACACTCTGGCAGCTTGCTCTCCACCTAAGAAGGTTCTCACCTCTATTGAACAACTCTTTGCCAACTTCTACTGGAGCACAGTGACGGCTTGGACAAACATCATTGGGCCAGCTGGGATACTATGGCCAGACCTACTGACGAGGGCGGCCTAGGATTCTGCTGGTTGGCCCACGTTGCGGATGCTTCCTTGATGAAAATGTGGTGGAAGCTTCGTGAGGGCCGTTCTCTCTGGGCTCATTTCATAAAGGCTAGATATTTCAAGCACAGGCACCCGACCGTAGCTTCCTCCAACAGTAGATCCTCAGCCTCTTGGCGCTACATCCTAATCGGTCGACGTCTTACCGAACCTTCGATCCGACTTCAGTTGGGATCGAAAGATTCGTCCTTATTCCATGAACGTTGGTCTGGGGACATCCTCCTCCCTAACATCGCGGAAGCCCCATCCAATAGCCAGATTAGAGACCTGTGGGACAGTACTGGGGAGTGGAACAAGGAGAGGGCCCAGGTACGGATTAGCGAGGTCGCGCTGTTGCTCTCGTCGCGTCCAATATGAGGATAGGGTACTCGGCACCTGACCTTTCACTACAACAAAAATACCTTTTAATGATGGCTAAAAAGCGTCATTAATTGTAAACCATGACGCTTTTTTTTCTCAGTCCAAGCGTTATGAAATCGGGTGTTATAAATGTTTTTAAAAGTGTTATAGATAATTCATCCAAAACCGTCATTAATAGGTTGAATTTCTGCTACGTTTTATTTTCAAAGCGTTATGGATAGTTATAAAAAAACCGCTGTGTATGGTCGATGTATCACATTTATAACGCTCTATACTACATGACATTCTAAACGCTGATCAATTCAATTCGAAAACAACCACTTTGAACCATATTCACAACAAAGCATTGAAATATAATATAAAGTACCATTCTCCATTTCATTGTCTCAAAATAGAGTATTTTAGCTACCATTCTACATTTCTCCATTTCATTATATACATCTTCTCAAAATATATAGAGTATCCAATATAGAGTACACTTTAGCTACATCAAAACTATCGACATCAAAATCTCACAGATATTGTAGTGAAGAAGCACACTTATAACGCTTTAATTTGGTCACAAAAAGACTATCCATAGCACATGTACGTATAGCAAAACCCTGAAAAAGAAAGCAAAACCCTCACTTTTAGAGTCAGTCAATTTTAGAGTCTGTGATTTATATCGAAAAACTGAGAGTATCAAAGTACTCTAATAAAAATCGAAACCGACAAATAAAGTAAAACATCTAGGCATGGCATAGTGGATGTAGTCCAAAAATCAACGATGCAGGCATGCTAATGGAGATGTCATTCCCGAAATAGAAATACTCCCAACTAATATATACCCGCATGTGATTTATATCGAAAAGATCCCAACAAAAACACCTACAGTACCAAGTTAAACCTATCATGCATAATAGATACCCAACCAACAATTTTAATCCAAATAGCAAAACATCTCCTACAGCAAAGAAATCTTTCCCAACCCAACATGTATAATAGGGAAAACCTAAACCAACATCCCACAACAAGTATAGGAAGGAGAACCCAAGCAACAATTTATACAAGAAACCTAAACCAACAATGCATGCAGCACAAATAATTCCAACAACAGCTAGGTAACCCAAAACCAAAAATGATCCAACAGCAAGTAAAGAGCCGAACATGATCTAAAGATCATTCCCGCTTCACAAACAAAGACAATCGTAGGATCGTCAAGCCAAAATTGAACCCAACACATATCAGTTGATCGAAACCCTTTTTATGTAGGGATCGAGATCCAACAACATCATCGACAAATAAAATAAACCCAAAAACTGAAATCAATCAAGGGTTTAGAATTTATACCCCAGAATTTGGTGTCGGAATTCGAAGGGAGCCTTCGGACTCGGCTTACAGGCACGTACAGCACCTCGCCGGGTCGCGGCTGCAACTGTGGAGAGGCTACATCATCGACACGAAGGTATCCTCACATCCGTGTCCAGTATCGACTCGTACAAAACACGAGCGTATCTGCACCCAAAATGAACAACCCAACAGTACCAACATACAAATTACGACCAAAGACAAGAAACGAAATGAGATATATAAGATGTCTCAGATAAAGATCTATCATCATCTGCTGTACTAGTGTACCATAACACATATAGGACACGTCCCGATACGGAGCCAGTGTATCCGATACGATCTACAACGCTTTGGTTTATTTGGTCGATCGACCATCACCAAGAGTATCAGAGTACTCTAATAAAAACCGAAACCGACAAATAAAGTAAAACATCCAGGCATGGCATAGTGGACGTAGTCCCAAAATCAACGACGCATGCATGCTAATGGAGATGTCAATCCCGAAATAGAAATAGTCCCAACTAATATATACCCGCATGTGATTTATATCGAAAAGCTACCAACAAAAATACCCACAGTACCAAGTTAAACCCATCATGCATAGTAGATACCCAACAACAATTTAAATCCAAATAGCAAAACATGTCCTACAGCAAAGAAATCTTTCCCAACCCAACATGTATAATAAGAAAAACCTAAACCAACATCCCACAGCAAGTATAGGAAGGAGAACCCAAGCAACAATTTATACAAGAAACCCAAACCAACAATGCATGCATCACAATAATTCCAAAAGCAGCTAGGTAACCCGAAACCGAAAAGATCCAACAGCAAGTAAAGAACCGAACATGATCTAAAGATCATTCCCGCTTCACAAACAAAGACAATCGTAGGATCGTCAAGCCAAAATCGAACCCAACACGTATCAGTTGATCGAAAACCCTTTTTATGTAGGAATCGAGATCCACAACATCATCGACAAACAAAATAAATCCAGAAACTGAAATCAATCAAGAGTTCAGAATTTATACCCCAGAATTTGGTGTCAAAATTCGAAGGGAGCCTTCGGACTCGGCTCGCAAGCACGCACAGCGCCTCGCCGGGTCACGGCTGCAACTGTGGAGAGGCTACATCATCGACACGAAGGTATCCTCACATCCGTGTCCAGTATCGACTCGTACAAACACGAGCATATCTGCACCCAGAATGAACATCCCAACAGTACCAACATACAAACTATGACCAACGACAAGAAACGAAATAAGATATATAAGATGTCTCAGATAAGGATCAGTCATTATCTGCTGTACTAGCGTGCCATAACACGTATAGGACAAGTCCCGACACGGAGCCTGTGTATCCGATACAATCTGCAACGCTTTGGTTCATTTGGTCGAACGACCATCACCAAGAGTATCATAGTACTCTAATAAAAATCGAAACCGACAAATAAAGTAAAACATCCAGGCATGGCATAGTGGACGTAGTCCCAAAATCAACGACGCATGCATGCTAATGGAGATGTCAATCCCGAAATAGAAATACTCCCAACTAATATATACCCGCATGTGATTTATATCGAAAAGCTCCCAACAAAAACACCCACAGTACCAAGTTAAACCCATCATGCTTAATAGATACCCAACCAACAATTTTAATCCAAATAGCAAAACATCTCCTACAGCAAAGAAATCTTTCCAAATCCAACATGTATAATAGGGAAAACCTAAACCAACATCCACAGCAAGTATAGGAAGGAGAACCCAAGCAACAATTTATACAAGAAACCCAAACCAACAATACATGCATCACAAATAATTCCAACAGCAGCTAGGTAACCCAAAACCGAAAATAATCCAACAACAAGTAAAGAACCGAACATGATCTAAAGATCATTCGCACTTCACAAGCAAAGACAATCGTATGATCGTCAAGCCAAAAAAGAACCCAACACGTATCAGTCGATCGAAACCCTTTTTATGTAGGGATCGAGATCCAACAACATCATCGATAAGCAAAATAAACCCAGAAACTGAAATCAATCAAGAGTTTAGAATTTATACCCTAGAATTTAGTGTCAGAATCCGAAGGGAGGCTTCGGACTCGGCTCGTAGGTACGCACAGCACCTTGCCGGGTCGCGACTGTGACCGTGGAGAGGCTTCGGACTCGGCTTCCCAAATGCAATTACACTCCCTTGAACAAGAAGAAACAGAAAAAAAATCAAAGAACACAAGCATTTGGTACTTACAATTATTTCATCGAACATGAAGCGCACATAGAACAATTCCCAACAAAAGTTTTTTAAGGAAAAAAATCTAAATCAAAATCACTCACTTAATCAAGAGAAGTCAACGATGATGCAGCCCTTTTCGGATCATTGCCGACGTGGACGGAGACGTCGGGAAACCCTAAAAGAACCCTACTTTTGGAGAGATGGATGGATGTATGGTTGTCAATAATTATGAGATTTTACTAAAATCATGTCGAGGCAGAATTTAGGGCATAAAATAAGCAACGATCGAGATTTTAGGACAAACTGGTGGTGAAGGCTACGCCATTGACAACCTTCCCTCTGCAGTGGAGTCTGTAACCGAGGGAGGCAAGGAACGGGCTGAGGGAAGTTGGGGAGCGGGGAGCGGGCTGAGGGGAGTTGGGAAGCGGGGAGTGGGCTGAGGGGAGTTGGGGAGCGGAAGAAGAAGGAGAAGGAGAAAGAGAGAGAGGGTTTAGAATTTTTCTTAAGTGCGGAAGAATTGCGGGGGACTCGAGGTTTTGACTTAAATTTTCGTGCTTTTTTTATAACGTTCGTATCACAGGAGCACTATCAATAACGTTTTTAATGTAAACCGTCATAAATTCTAGTCTTACGGAACTTTGATGACGCTTCCACATCAGCCGTCATGAAAACCACTTATCAAGCGTCATTAATAGGTCTTTTTGTTGTAGTGTTTTGAAGTGGTCGTGACGGCCGACGAAAAAATTCTTGCTAGCTTCCTCCAGATGCGCGGTCCACGGTGTTTACCAGTCATCCCCCTTAATTGGGCCATTTTGGCAGTCGTGTATCCCCAATAAATGGTCCTTCCTGATGTGGAGAGTGTTTCGTAAGAAGTTACCCACCGACGACGCCCTCACCTCTATCGGCTTCAGCTTAGCTTCCGCGTGCCATTGCTGCTCGGAGCCCCATGTTGAAACGGCCGACCATAATCTTGCGTCAGGAGACCTGGCCAAGCAAGCGTGGAGCGCTTTCTCCATCAGCTACCGCCAGGCCAACGTGGACGGGGGCTTCAACGATTTTCTAGCAACCTGGGGTAGAGCCTCCCACGGCCACCAGATCGTTGCAGTCGCCATCACTTGGGTCATCTGTTAGAACCTGAACAAATTCAGATACGAGGGTCACCAATACACCGCCAATCAACTTATTCGATATATTCACAAACAGATTCACAAGATTACCAGACATTGCAAGCATGTCCGGGAGCGCTTCTGGAACTTCCGGGTCAGCAGACAATGACACTTCTCCAGAAGTTTTGGAGAATGAAAGGTTGTCATCCCGCTTCTTTCATTTCTATTCTCTTCTGACTTTGGCCATACTTGTAAAGGCTTTGGCATTTTTGCGCCTTGGAGATGAATAAAAGTTTTAGAGTTCTCCAATTATATATATATATATATATATATATATATGTGTGTGTGTGTGTGTGTGTGTGTGTGTGTGTGTGTAAAAAAATAAAATTACATATAATATATATATATATATATATATATATATATATATATAAATATAATAGATGGTGATGAATCTAGAAGCTGGTCCCGAGAGGGCGACCGGGTGTCCCTCCCCTCTCTTCGTGTTAGGGTGGTGGGCGGGGACGGTCGCCCCATCGGCGCCGCCGGGTGGTCGTGGCTCCCCCTTCCTTCCTTCGGAGGCCCTCCCTTCTCGCCATCCCAAAGATTGGGCGTCCTCGATTTGGGGGGCCTTCCCCCCTCACCGACGACCTTCTGTCGTGCGGCCTACCCCCCCGGCGCTGTCGTCATCCCGGCCTCGCCGGCGTAGTAGACGGTCGCCCGATCCTATCCCTCCAGCCCTCCCCCAGGCGTCTCCCTGGCCCCCCTCCCTCCTCGGCCCTCTGCCGGGCACCCCCGTCGCCTCTTCCGACGTGCAGCCTCCCGCCGGCTCGTCGCTCCCTCCATCCAATGTCTCTTCGCTGCGCCGTCCCCCGCCTTGGTCGCGGCCCCTCTTCCTAAGCTCCTCTTCCAGAGGCGAACCCCATCGCTTTCGGCCACATCCGCCGTCTCTGTCGCTGGCAGACCCCCTCTCGGCCGTGGCCCCATCCCCCTATCCCCTCCCCCTGAAGCGGCCCTCCGAGTCTCTGGCTGAGATCGCCTCGGATCCTCCTCCTCTTCCGGCTTTCGACGTCCCCGAAGCGGCTTCCCTCTCGCTCCCCGCTGCCAGGGCCTGACCCTGCCCGTGGTGTACCCTTCCTCCCGACCTTCACGCCGTCTT